>LR738715.1:194328502-194348724 GCA_902687465.1 Secale cereale | reverse complement strand
GGGGGGGGGGGGGGGGGGGGGGGGTTACCGGAACCCCCCGGGGGAAAGTTGGGCCTTAGTGGGCCATAGGGGAGAAAGGGGGCAGCAGCCAGGAGGTGTCACGCCCCCTCCCAAGGGCAGTCCAAATTGGACTAGGGGAGGGGGGCGCGGCCACCTCTTTCCTTCTCCTTCTCTCCCTCTCTTTCCTTCCCCTCTTGGTGATTCCTACTAGGAATATGATTGCAATCCTATTCCTAGTAGGATTGCTCCTCCTTGGCGTGCCTATAGGGGCCGGCCGGCCTCCCCCCTTGCTCCTTTATATACGGGGGCAGGGGGGCACCCAAAGACACACAAGTTGAATTGTTTTTAGCCGTGTGCGGTGCCCCCCTCCACAGAAACACACCTCGGTCATACCGTTGCAGTGCTTAGGCGAAGCCCTGCGCCGGTAGATACATCATATCCGTCACCACGCCGTCGTGCTGACGAAAATCTCCCGTGAAGCTCAACTGGATCAAGAGCTCGTGGGACGTCATCAAGCTGAACGTGTGCTGAACGCGGAGGTACCGTACGTTCGGTGCTTGATCGGTTGGATCGCGAGGAAGTTCGACTACATCAACCGCGTCACTTGACGCTTCCGCTCCCGGTCTACGAGGGTACGTAGAAACACTCTCCCTCTCGTTGCTATGCATCTGGTAGATAGATCTTGCGTGATTGTAGGAAAATTTTAAAATACTACGTTCCCCAACAATATTTCCTTCCTTCATATGAATAATTGCACCAATCTCTCTAAGGAAAGGTCTACCAAGAATAATAGGACATGAAGGATTGCAATCTATATCAAGAACAATGAAATCTACGGGCACATAATTCCTATTAGCAACAATAAGAACATCATTAATTCTTCCCATAGGTTTCTTAATAGTGGAATCCGCAAGATGCAAATTTAAAGACAAATCATCAAGCTCATGGAACCCTAGCAAATCACACAAAGTTTTTGAGATAGTGGAGGCACTAGCACCCAAATCACACAAAGCATAGCATTCATGATCTTTTATCTTTATTTTGATAGTAGGTTCCTACTCATCATAAAGCTTTCTAGGGATAGAAACTTCCAACTCAAGTTTTTCTTCATAAGATTGCATCAAAGCATCAACTATGTGTTTGGTGAAAGCTTTATTTTGACTATAAGCATGCGGAGAATTTAGCACGGATTGCAACAAGGAAATACAATCAATCAAAGAGCAATTATCATAATTGAATCCCTTGAAATCCAAAGTAGTGGGTTCATCACTATGCAAAGTTTTAATCTCTTCACTCCCACTTTTAGCAATTTTAGCATCAAGATCTAAAAACTCCGAATCATTGGGACACCTTAAAGCAGAATCATCTCCAATCCTATTCTCATCAAGATTAATACTAGAAAACAAGGATCTAATAGGAGACACATCAATAACTTTCAGATCTTCATCTTTATTTTCATGATAACTAGAAGAACACGATTTAATATAATCTTCTCTTTTAGCACGCATTCTAGCGATTCTTTCTTTGCATTCATCAATGGAAATTCTCATGGCTTTGAGAGACTCATTGATATCATGCTTAGGTGGGATAGATCTAAGTTTAAAAGAATCAACATGAAGAGTAATTCTATCCACACTTCTAGCCAATTTATCAACCTTAAGCAATTTCTCTTCAAGCATAGCATTGAAATTCTTTTGCGAGATCATAAACTCTTTAACACTAGTTTCAAATTCAGAAGGCATCTTTCCATAAGAGTTGTTGTAGGAATTACCATAATTATTAGAGGAATTACTAGGAAAAGGCCTAGGATTAGAATTACCTCTATAAACATTGTTACCAAAATTATTCCTACCAACAAAATTCACATCCAAAGATTCATTGTTATTCTCAATCAAAGTGGACAAAGGCATATCATTAGGATCAGAAGAAGCACTCTTAGCAGCAAACAATTTCATAAGTTCATCCATCTTTCCACTCAAAACACTAATTTCTTCGATAGCATGCACTTTTTTACTAGTAGATCTTTTGGTGTGCCATTGAGAATAATTAACCATAATATTATCTAGGAGTTTGGTAGCTTCTCCTAAGGTAGTTTCCATGAAAGTGCCTCCGGCGGCCGAATCTAAAAGATTTCTAGAAGAAAAATTCAGGCCAGCATAAAAGTTCTGAATAATCATCCATAGATTCAAACCATGTGTAGGGCAATTACGTATCATCAATTTCATTCTCTCCCAAGCTTGTGCAACATGCTCATGATCTAGTTGCTTAAAATTCATAATATCGTTTCTAAGAGAGATGATCTTAGCAGGGGGGAAATACTTAGAGATAAAAGCATCTTTGCACTTATTCCACGAATCAATACTATTTCTAGGCAAAGAGGAAAACCAAGTTTTAGCACGATCTCTAAGTGAAAACGGAAATAACTTCAATTTAACAATATCGTTATCCGTATCCCTTTTCTTTCGCATATCACACAAATCAACAAAGTTGTTTAGATGGGTAGCGGCATCTTCACTAGGAAGGTCGGAGAATTGATCGTTCATGACAAGATTCAACAAAGCAGTATTGATCTCACAAGATTCAACATCGGTAATAGGAGCAATCAGAGTGCTAATAAAGTCATTGTTGTTGGTATTGGAGAAGTCACACAATTGGGTATTGTTCTGAGCCATAGTGACAAGCAAGCAATCCAACACACACAAGCAAACAAGAAGCAAGCAAACCATAAACACACGGCGGAAAAAGGGCGAATAAAATGGCAAAGGTGAAGTGGGGGAGAGGAAAACGAGAGGCAAAAAATGTAATGCGAAGGATAAGGGTTTGTGACAGGTACTTGGTATATGACTTTTGCGTAAGCCTCCCCGGCAACGGTGCCAGAAATTCTTCTTGCTACCTCTTGAGCTTGCGTTGTATTCCCTCGAAGAGGAAAGGGAGATGCAGCACAATAGCGTAAGTATTTCCCTCAGTTTTTGAGAACCAAGGTATCAATCCAATAGGAGACCACACGCGAGTCCCTCGCACCTGCACAAACAAATAAGAACTTCACAGCCAACGCGATAAGGGGTTGTCAATCCCTTTACGGTCACTTACGAAAGTGAGATCTAATAGAGATGATAGTTTATATTCTTGGTATTTTTAGTTTAATAAAACAGCAAATAAAAGCGGTAAAAGTAAAGTAGATGTAGATTGATATGTTGAGAATAGACCCGGGGGCCATAGTTTTCGCTAGTGGCTTCTCTCATGATAGTGATATTCTACGACGGGTAAACAAATTACTGTCGAGCAATTGATAGAAAAGCGAATAATTATGAGACTATCTAGGCATGATCATTGTATATAGGCATCATGTCCGAGACAAGTAGACCGACTCCTGTCCGCATCTACTACTATTACTCCACACATCGACCGCTATCCATCATGCATCTAGTGTATTGAGTTCATACGAACAGAGTAACGCCTTAAGCAAGATGACATGATGTAGAGGGATAAACTCAAGCAATATGATATAAACCCCATCTTTTTATCCTCGATGGCAACAATACAATACGTGCCTTGCTGCCCCTACTGTCATTGGGAAAGGACACCGCAAGATTGAACCCAAAGCCAAGCACTTCTCCCTTTGCAAGAACTATAGATCTAGCAGGCCAAACAAAACCAATAATTCGAAGATACTTGCAAGGATATTATGAGCACACATAAAAAGTTCAAAGAAGAACCAAATATCTTTCATAGATAACCTTGATCATAAACTCACAATTCATCGGATCTCGACAAACACACCGCAAAAAGAGATTACATCGAATAGATCTCCTCGAAGACCAAGGAGAACTTTGTATAGAGATCCAGAGAGAGAGAAGAAGCCATCTAGATACTAGCTATGGACCCGAAGGTCTGTGGTAAACTACTCACAACTCATGGTGAGGGCGATGATGATGAAGGTCTCTGTGATGGATCCCCCTCCGGTGGAGCTCCGGAACAGGCTCCAAGATGGGATCTCCACGGGAATAGAAGCTACGACGGTGGAATTAGGGTTTTCTCTCTATCTTCGGAGTTTCTGGGGTACGTGGACTAATATAGGAAGAAGGAGGGCACCGGGGGCCACTTGAGGGGCCTCGAGGCAGGGGGCGCGCCCTGGGAAGGGGGGAGTGCCCCCCACCCTCGAGGGTCACCTCTCTATCCCCTGACTTGGTCCTTAAGCTCCGCGTGCGTGGTTTTCTCCAAAAATATCTCTCGCGAAGGTTTCATTCCGTTTGGACTTCGTTTGATATTCTTTTTCTGCAAAACCCTGAAATAGGCAAAAAACAGCAATCTGGACTGGGCCTTTGGGCTAGTAGGTTAGTCCCAAAAATGATATAAAAGTGAATGATAAAGTACATTAAACATCCAAGACTTCATAAATAATAGCATGGAACAATAAAAAATTATAGATACGTTGGAGACATATCAAGACCCTAGCTACTTATATAGGAGGCGAGGGTCCTCTTCCCCCGAAGTGTTTAGGGAGGAAGGGACCCCACAACGGCCATTTTGAACGGGAACATAAGCACGTTCCTATCGTGACAAAAGCGGTCTTCGCCTGCAAAGGGATCAGGCGGTTACGCGGGGGGTGGGCTCGGTGGTGACATCCTCCATGTCGTCCTTGCGGTCTTCACTCTTGTTGCACCAAAAGGGAAACCTTTGTCCCGCCCCTCGGGAACCTGCGCCTGCGCTGTCTCCTTTGAACCAAAACGGCAACTGCACCGCTGGCATGCGCTGGCACCCGCTGGCACGGTGCGTCACTGCTTGCGTCACTGCCTCCTCTTGAGGCAGGCTTGGCCTTGGACTCTCCGCCCCTCTGGAGCAACCTAACCGAAGCCGCTCCTTAGGGGGTCTTGGTGTCGTTCTCCTCGCGAGGTCTAGCCCCCTCGGGAGGGTCTTGGGAAGCTGGTCCATCAGCTGGGCCACACCAGGCCGTAGTAGGAGCGCATCGCGGCCCGCAGATAGGCAAGTCTGGGTACCCTGGTTCCCAGGACGCCGACAGTAGCCCCCGGGCCCAAGGCGCACGCGGAGTTGGCTTCGGGGCGAAGCCTTAGTCGAGGACGAAGTGCTGCGGGCCCCAAAAGACTGCAGGCCAGGCTGGCGCGTGACAATTGGATGGGACGTGGGCGACTCCTCTTCCCACATAGCCTTGGCAATCATGCGACTTGACAAAAGGGACTGCCTTCGCTGCAGAGGAGTTATCGCCTCCTTTCCTTCCTGCTCAGATCCCCTTCTCCTTCGCCCCGGCCTTCCCAAATCGCGTGCATCCTCCAGCGCCTCCAGCAATGGCGAAGAAAAGCAAGGGTGCCGCGCAGGCGTCCGGATCTGCTACCTCCCTCGAGGCGGCGCTCGGGGAGTCCACCATTACCGAGGAGGGGGACTACTCGGAGGTCCAGTATTTCTTGCCGAGCATCCACAACGAGCATGGCCCAACGAAGATTTGGGTTGGGTCCACCATGACGCGGATCTTGCCAAAGTCTTGCTACCCCTTCTTCCTCCACATCATCTCCGTCAGGCTCGTGCCACCCTTTTCGGAGTTCTTCTACACCATCCTGAATCACTACCAGGTGCACGCCCTCCACTTCCAGCCTCGCTCCATCTTCGTCCTGTCGCTCTTCGCCTTTTACTGTGAGGCGTGTGTGGGGGTGAAGCCGACTGTCGCCCTCTTCCGCCACTTCTTCTTCATGCGGCGGTACGACGAGGGTCCGTGCTCGGGCTGTGTCTCCTTCGTCTTCCAGCGCCAGGGCTGCAGGCTGATGACAACCGGGAAGAAGATAGACACCCACCTGAAGAGGTGGGTCTATCTCGATGCCGAGCATATTCACCCGCTGTTGGCGCTGCCTACCGCTCGTCCGAAGAAACATGCTTGCTGGAGCTACGCGAAGCTCAACGACCCCCTTGCCGAGCCTGTCTTGGCAAAGATCGAGGCCGACCTGGGCTCGAGGCTTGAAGGGGCCCAGATTGTGAAGGAGTTCCTGAGGCAGCGGCTCGTGCCGCTCCAGGCACACTCGCGCCCCATGTGGGTGCTAATGGGGGATGATGACAGGCTTCGGCTGCGCTCGGGGACGCTAGCCGAGGCCGACCTGGACCTCGTCTCGATCACTCTCCTGGGAATGGTTCCTGAGGACCTCTCGGGGGCCCACCTGCCGCTGTACAGCCGTCCTGACAAGGCCGAGCTGCTGAAGGCCGTGTCAGGTTTCAGGGTGCCCGTGGCTGCTTCCGCCCACAGTCGACGTGTCCTCTGGTGTCGAGGAGGGGAACGACTAGGAGGAGGACTCGGAGGAGACCCTGGGCGACGAGGACCGGGTTGATGAGGAGGACACCTCCGAGGCATCCGTTGAGGAAGTGGCGCCAGGCGCAGGTGCTGCTGGGCGGCCCCAGGCAACCACTCCGCGTCGATCCGGGTGTGCTGCGTCCGGAGGGAGCAATGCGGCGACCCCACCGAGGAGCGTCGTGCCAACGAAACCGGTGACCGCAGCCGCGCCCAAGTCCATGGCCTCGCGCCTTGCCAGTATTTGGACTGCTGGCACGCCCATAGCACCGGCGGTCGCGGCCGACCTGCTGATGAACAGGAGGGCACGCCTCGCCTCCGATGAGTAAGTGTGCAATCTCCTGTTATTCCTTGGTTGTTGTGTTCCAGACGTACTTCTCTTGGCGCAGCAGCCTGGGCGGCGTGATGAAGAAGGCGAAGGGGGAGGTCATGTCGTGGTGCCCCGCTCCACCTGCTGCCATTGTCGCCACGGGTAAGGGTGCCACAACTTTGCGTTCCTCGGCCAGCCAGGCCACCGAGCGCATGGTGGCGGCGTCGCCCGAGGGCGTCGTTGTTGTTTGCGAGGCCGCAGCGGCTCCTGCTCCTGCTGCTCCAGCGAAGGGAGCTGGAGCCCCCGAGCCCCTGGTCGAGCAGGCAATCGCGATGGCACCCATCCGCTAGCTGATGCAGCCTGTCCCTGAGACCCTGGAAGCCGCTTTCGCTGCGCTGGATCGGCTCCGTGCCGAACTTCTGGGTGGTGATGGCCGTGCGATGGAAGGACGCCCGGGCCTGATCTCTGGGTGGCTCCTGGCAGATGAGTCTGCGCGGGCCTCCTGGAGCCAGGCCTCAGCGGTTGCTGCCAAGGGTCAGGAGGAGGCCGCGACAGCTACGCAGGCAAGCGACGCCGCATGAGCCGACGCAGCGTCCTCCGAGAAGTGTTGCCACAAGGTGGAGAGCGAGCTGGAGGCCCTTCGCGAGGAAGGCATCCGGCGCGCCCTGGAGCTCGAGAGGTTGGAGAAGGAGCTCAAGGCACAGAAGGCTGAGACGTCCCGGCTGCAGCAGGAGCAGCTCACTGATCGCGCGAGCCTGAAGAAGCTGAAGGCCAAGGCCGAGCAGGCCAGGGCGACCCAAGCTGCGCGCGACAAGGAAGACGCCCTCGCGGCCTCGGCAGTTGTGAGTTGCGAGGCCCTCACCGCCTTCGACCTCGAGGCCCGTACGACGCTGCAGATTGCTTACGGGGAAGGGTTCGAGAAGCCGCTGGCGACCCCGGAGGATGGCTCCGCCGGGCTCCTCGCCACGCTCGTGAAGTCCCTGCGTGAGGTTACGGCCGCGATCGGCCAGTTAGCAGACGTCGAGAGTTGCACACTCCTTACCTTGGCCCAGACGCAGGTGTGCGGCCACCTCTGTCTCCGCGATCCCACTCTTGACCTGGCCTCGCTGTCCGAGCCCGTGACCGCGAGCATAGAGGCGCGGCTGCTGAGGCCCTGGAGGCGAAGGTCAAGGAGCTGGTGGAGGCGTTCCTCCGGATCGCTGCTGCCGCGGCCGAGGAGGCGGAGGCTGGTGATGGCGCGCTTGGCAATGCCTGACCTGTTCCTGTCCAGATGAGAGAAATGCAAGTGCCTTGGGGAGGCGTAAGGACTCGCTTGAATTTGGAGAACTTGGTATTATTGTAATAACTAGACTTGAACTTGGTGATTTCCATGCTTGTTTCCTTTCATGTTTGCTTAGGTGCTATGCGTCTGCAGGGGCCAACCCCGCGCATACCACGATCGCCATTGAGCCCTCTGGGTGACCAGGGTTATCGTAATAACTAGACTCAAGGAATGAGGGGCTACGTGGTTAATGAGGCCCCTGGGTCGCGATGCCCAGGGGTCCCCCTTGACGTTCAAGCGATCCCGTTTGCATTCTGCATCGGCAGGGCCCAGCCCCGCGCATACCTCGACCGCCGTTGAGCGCCGGGCTCAAGGAGTGAGGGGTTACGCGACTAGTGAGGCCCCTGGGTCGCGATGCCCAGGGGTCCCCCTTGACATACGAACGGCTCTCATGAGGGAGAACGAGCAGCATACCTTGCTCACGAGCCTTCGCCTAGGATGGAGGCACGAGAAAGCCAGGTGTCTGGGCACCTGGTAGGGTGGCGTCTACCAGGCGTGACCTGAGCATAGCCCCCGTGCCTAGCCCCCTCGCGACACCCATCCAAGGAGAAGCTGTGAGCATCATGAGCTGAAGAGCTCCCTGAGGTTGGTGCGACCGCTGGGGGCCGCCCTCAGTTGTTTATAACTAGCACGGAGCATAGAGCTACCAGACTTGCGCGGAGTGTGGGCATAACCGCACCTCGGTCCTAGCGGCCAGTGTAGAGCTTGGTGCTTCCACTGGTTCGTGGGCAAAACCGCTCCTTGGTTGGTTCTGCCAGCGTGGAGCATGGTACTTCCACTGGACCGTGGGAGGGAGCCTCCCATCGGGAGAGACTCAGGGGCGTGTACAACCCCGTCCTAACACGTGGCTTGCACGGTAGGACATCCAAGGTGTATATGAGCCCTCCTCAGGATGAGCTGAACGACTCTGAGGAGGTTCTCGTGAGCTTATGCATCACTCACGAGACCCTACCCTGAGGCGGGTTGCGCCTGAGTCTTCTTCTGCAAAATGTGAAAAGAGACGCGTTGTGTCGACCTGCGCCGAGTGCATCTCTAGAGGGCATCGCATGAGAAGGCCGTAGCACCAACGACCCCAGGAGGTGACGTTAGCGGGACCGGCCCGTAAGACAGAGGTCACCCGCTGGATTTATCGACGCTGCAGGGACGGACCCGAGCACAAACGCCGTGCCTAGTCTTCTCATGCAACAGTCCAAAAGAAAAACAACCGGCGCGCGGTTCCCGCGTGAGCGAGGCACTTGCCACGGGCCCCCACTTACCTATCCACGATTAGCGCATGGGAGAACAAGGCACCAAGGGCCACGGGAGGTGACGTCACGTGAATGGCTCGCGAGACAGAGCTCATCCCTTGGATTTAGCGGCGCTGCAGGGACGGACCCGAGCAAAGACGCCGTGCCAGTCCTTAATCATGGGGCGGTCGCGAGTGGGCTCGCAAGGGCTCATGACCTTAGCGGCGGTGAGAACGCCAATCATATAGGTAATGCAAATAGGAAGAAACAACTAGCCTTGATTCATGCACAAAAGAGACAGCTGCGGGGGGTGAGCCTCCAGCAGCTCGAGGATGATGCGGCCCGAGGGGCGCCCTCGATTTAATACCTGAGACATCACCTGACACTTGTCAAAGAAGAGTTGGGGTAGCTGAAGACGCGAGTCGTGCGGGTCGCTCATGAGAATCGTCGGGCTCTTGAGGCCCAGGGGCTCCGAAGGCCCTCAGTGGTCACGGGGGTCCGGCTCCCGCTCCATCTGGACCGCCCGCCACTGAGCCTCCCGAGCCCGTAAATCCAGCCGCGCGAGGTACTGGAACGTGGTGGCTGCGTTGCGGAAGCCGAAGCATGTGCGAATGTAGCTGCAAGGGAGAGCCCTCCTCTGGCCGACTGCCGTCGGCCAAAAGGGCTCCAAAGAAGAGGCTCGGTTGAGGCCCACGACATCGATGCGGACGCGAAAGTGGTTGCTTGGGTTGCGGGTAGGTGAGCTTGGTATCGTGCTGTTGTGCCCACCGCGTGTGAGCCTTACGTACTGAAGTTCCTCGGTAACCTGGTCGATGAAGTCCTGAGCCCCCAGCACTGTACGGCTCACGCTGGGCTCACAAAAACGCGCGTCGAGACACGCCTGCAGGTGGTGCCCAAACACCTCCCTCGTGACGTTGGTCAGACCAGAGGCGCTCCAGAGGAGAGTCCTCGAGCCCGTCCTGAGAGGGGCGTCGGGCGCGCCACCCTATGCGAGAGTGGAGGGCGCCTCGTCGACAGGCGCGAGTCCTGAGACGGGCCGTCATGTCGGGACCCCGATCCTAAGTCACACAGGTCTAGCCTGTAACACCTCATATCATTTTGCGGCCGCACGCACGGTATCCCCACGGGTGCCACCTTACCTGGACCGGGACCGTTTGCGCATTTTGGCACACGTATATGATAGTGTCGCTAGCATCCATATGACAGAGAACCCGGGCCGACATGACTAGTTATAAACCAAAAGTGGCGCTAAATTACAAAGACAGGCATACATGACCCAGCAACGAACGTGTCGGTCATCAACGTATGAACCCAAGTCGTAGCAAGCTACAAGGACTAAGGAACAACGCGTGACATTTCCCCTAAGGGACAGACACATGAACGAAGAAGGACACATGCCGGCCAGCCTAAGTGTTCCGGAGCACTAGCAAGCTACCAAGGCTCAGTGGAAGCACTAGGAGACATTTCCCTGTAAGATAGGCTACCAAAGGTAAACAACTAGGTGTCGGATCCCACACATAGCAATACACATTACACGTACGCATAACATGCAAGTATGTGATGTACAACATGGCATCACAACATAACTCAACAACTCATATAGATAAAGGCCCAGAAGAGCCATCATAGCATTATTACAAACAAAGGTCACATGACCCAACATACAGAGCATACAGGCAACGGAAGCATAACATGTCTGAGTACAGACAACTACAAATGAAAAAGGCTGAAGAGCCTGACTATCTACAAGACCCTCCCAAGGGTACAAGATCGTAGCTGAGGTAACAAGCTAAACGTCGAAGTCCACGCGGAACCACTAGCGAGACTGAAGTCTCTCTGCAAAACATAAATTAAGCAAACATGAGTACAAAGGTACTCAGCAAGACTTACATCAGAACTAGCTACATATGCAATAGTATCAACAAAGGGGGTGGTGGAGTTTGACTGCAGCAAGCCAGCTTTGACTCGGTGGCTATCCTGAACTATGACTGCAAGTAACTCTTTTGAGGAGGCGCACACGAGTCCACATATTCACCAATCAATACACTACTATGGATCCGCTCCGTCTCCCTACGATAACGTCATCCATAGCACTCACACTTGTCTTGAGCATTTTAGAGTATCCACTGTCACTTGTCTATGTACCACGTAAGCATCCAAGAAGTCCATAACCGCGGACCCGGCTATTCGAATAGATCATGTTAACCCTGCAGGGGTGTACTTCTTCACACACGCTCTCGCCACTTACCGCCATGTACACGTCGTGTATCTCGACAACCTTCAAGCGGAAGCCTGGCGAGGGTGTCGGCCACGACCTGACTAACCACACAAGACTCTAGTCCAGGTTTATCGCATATTCGGGTTCCATCCGTAAGGAGATCCGGCCGGGGTGTCGCTCACGGCCCCAAATGATGTGCGCAGGGTTCCCAAGCCCACCACGATGGAAGGATCTACGCTTAGTACACCGTGCCACGGTGCCTAGTCTGTCCCAAGCCCACCTGTACCGGGTGCCACTTGGTAGACTACTAGCACTACCTACAAACACCAGAAACTAATTGCAACTCCTGGATAGAGATCGAGTTGATTAATAAGTCGAGAGGGGCACTTAAGCATTCCAATGCGTGGTAGTAGCTAGTCATTGGACAACTTACACAGAACTCAGTTCTTAAGGATGGTTCCAGTGAGACAACCCACCATGTACTCCTACATGGCCTCTCACCACTACCTTTACCAAATCGTGTTCACACACTTAGCTCCCACACAGTAGGACATGATGACCTCACTCCAATTCATCCCCGATGAATCAGGCCTGACACAACTCTAAGCAATAGCAGGCATAACCAGAAAGCATAAATGAGTAGGCACAACATGGCTCAAACAACTCCTACTCATGCTAGTGGGTTTCAACTATTTACTGTGGCAATGACAGGTCATGCAGAGGAAAGGGGTTCAACTACCGCAGCAGGTAACAGTTGAAACGTTGTTGTCCTAATGCAGTAAAAGAGAGCAGGAGCGAGAGGGTGGGATTGTATCGGAATGAACAAGGGGCTTCTGCTTGCCTGGCACTTCTGAAGATAGTAATAGTTCTTCATCGGTGTCATCGAACTCATCGTCGGAACCACGTCTACTGAGAGGGGGCAAACACCGGCTACAGAGAAAGAACACAATCAATGCAATGCGACAATATGATGCATGATCATGACATGGCAATATGGTGTGGTTTGAGCTAATGCTACTAACAACAATTTAAATGAAGTTGGTTTGAATCCAAGATTCAAATTCAAACTCCACATGTAGTTATTTAAATGCCATTCATTTCATTTGTCCTAAACAGTAGCCATAAGTTGTTCTAACATGCATGAAACCAGTACAGATGGATAGATTGGATTTTTCTGATCATTTTTCATATATAAATTATTTTCATCTGAGCTACGGTTGATTTTATATGAATTTTAGAAGTTTTAGCTATTTTCTGAAATAAATAAATCATTTTTGATTTATTTAAAATCTCAGAAAACATTTACTGCGTCAGCATGACCTCATGCTGACGTCAGCAGGTCAACAGGGGCTGGTCCAGGTCAAACATGACATGTGGGCCCGGCATGTCAGTGTCACTACTAGTTAACAGAGTTAATTAGTGCTAAGCTAAGAACTAACTAAACTGTTAGTGGGGCCTGGGCCCACTAGTCAGTCGCACAGTATCCAACAGTATATAATTAGACCTAACTAAACTAATTAAAGGCATTGGGGCCCACTGTCAGTGACTAGTGGTTAAATAGCGGGTGTCTTAGCTGGTAACTACGGTGCCACGTCGGCGGTGGCCGGAGTTCGGCCGGCGGCGACCAAATCCACGGTGGCAACTCGCCGGACTTGACCTATGGGCGGCGGCTGGACTCGCGGGGACCACCAGAAGGTAGCCCGCGCTCATCCGCATCCAGCAGAACGATCGGGAGGCCTTGGGGTCGGCGGAATCGACCGCACCGACGAGTGGGGCGGCGCCGGAGTTCGGACCGTGCGGGCGCGTGGCTCAGTGCACGGGGAAGCTAGCTAGGGGCTACGTTGGGCTTGCCGTTGCTCCAGAAGCACGCTGGAGGCACAAACCCGAGCGAAGATGCACTGTGGCTGCAAGGGCAACGGCCATGGCGGACGGCGGCGCTCGGGTACGGCGGCTGGCACGGCTAGAGGGTGTAATCGAGCTTGGGGAGAGGGGGTTCCGATGCGGGAGCTCACAGTGGTTGCAGAGGCGTCGACGTGGGCTAGGGGAGGCTCGGAGCAGAGCAGGGCGTCGAGGGGGATCTCCGGCGACGACGGTCGGGGATAAGCTCGGTGAGGGCGGTGCAGGGCAAACGAGCACTTGCGGCTCGGCCTTCTCGATGAAGCAGTTGACGGCGGAGCTCTCGGGCATGGCTCTGCAACGATGGGGCGACGGTGGCCGCGGTGGTGACGAGCGGCGGCGATGAACCCGTTTGGGCGGGTGAGAAAGAGAGGTCTGGGGGAGAGGATGAGAACGAGGGAGAGAGTGAGGGGGTCCAAGGGGTGCGTGGCGTCTCCAGGCACATCGGGGGAGCGGTGGGAAGCAGGAGGTGGCGCGGCGCGTGGCCAGCGCGCAGCGAGCACGCTCCCCTGTCCTCCTGGCGCGAGGACAAGGATGACTGGCAGGGGAGGCCAAGGTGGGCTGAGCCGCCAGCTGGGCCGCACGTAAGTCGAGGTAAGCCTTTTCCTTTTCCCGTTTTCCCTTTTCTATTTTGTTTTCTTTGTTCTGATTTAGTTTAGGGACTAAATCATTTTAGATAATTTTGACAATTATTTTGGAGGTTAACTAAATTATTTTAGGGCTCCACAAATAACTTCAGAATATTTGGACCATTTAAAAATATATATAGCATTTAAACGGCTCCAATTCAAATACTTATTGATTTAATTCAAAGCCCAAATAATTCCCTAAAAATGTTCAATATTTTTGGTTTGGATCAAAACCCTTGCCAAAATTATCAAACATTGACGAAGGCATTTTTGGGTTTATTGAAAAAGATTTTAGTTTGAACCTAGTTGTGTTCATTTGGTGCTAGGGTTTGATAATTGATACGTCCAAAACGTATCTATAATTTCTGCTTGCTCCATGCCACTTTTGGGTGATATTGCTATGATATTCATACACTTCCATACACTTTTGATCATATTTGGACTAACTTACTAATCCAGTGCACCCCAGTGCCAGTTTCTATTTTCGGCTATTTTTGTATTTCAGGTTTTCACGTTTCGAGAACTGCCCAGAAAAATCCAGAAAAATTATATAAAAAATCAGCGATACGGAAACAACACTGCGTCCGAAGGGCAGCCTGGGGGGGCCATAGGGGCTCCAGGCGCCCTGTGGGCGCGCCCCCCTGGGCCGCGCCGGGGGGGCGCCTCGGCCCCCCGAGGACCCCCCGGTGCCCTACTTTGGCATATATTTAAAGGGTTCCCCGTAACCCTCGAAACAGGACTTCTTTTCGCGATCCCATCTCTGTTCCGCCGCCGCCGCCGCTTCCAAGATCGGGAGCACCAGGAGAACTCTTCCCGGCACCCTGCCGGAGGGGAGGATCACCACCGGGAGCTTCTCCACCACCATGGACGCCTCTCGGATGACTCGTGAGTAGTCTCCCTTGGACCATGAGTCCATGACCAGTAGCTATGTGATGTTCTCCTCCCGTTCTTGTGCTTCACTAATTAGTCCTCGTGAGCTGCCCTACATGATCGAGGCACCTATGTAATCCTTATGCTATTGCTATGTTGAGTTTGCTGGGATCCGATGGATTATGAGATTATGTTCAGATTGATCTTGAGTAATATATTTGATTCACCTCTTTTATATTTTAGTTCATAAGTAATTCTTGCATGTTCTCCGTTGTTATTTATTGCTTTGGCCGAGTAATAGGTAGTGACTCCAAGAGGGAACGTTATGCTCGATTGTGGGTTGATGCCCCTCGATGACTAGCTTGAGTGACAGAAACATGAGTCTAGGGGATGTGCTGTTGCCACAAGGGGGAAAACAACGGTGCTTGTGCCCGCGGGTGCAAGGATTGTTTACTTTACGCAAAGTTCTTTTAATGCAGTTGTCTGTTGCATTGAGTTTACACTATGGGTGGGACTCGCAACTTAATACCAGCGAGATGTTCTGGATAGATATCTCAAGGTGGATGATTAGTGAGTAGTCTCCCTTGGACCATGAGTCCATGACCAGTAGCTATGTGATGTTCTCCTCCCGTTCTTGTGCTTCACTAATTAGTCCTCGTGAGCTGCCCTACATGATCGAGGCACCTATGTAATCCTTATGCTGTTGCTATGTTGAGTTTGCTGGGATCCGATGGATTATGAGATTATGTTCAGATTGATCTTGAGTAATATATTTGATTCACCTCTTTTATATTTGTGTTCATAAGTAATTCTTGCATGTTCTCCGTTGTTATTTATTGCTTTGGCCGAGTAATAGGTAGTGACTCCAAGAGGGAACGTTATGCTCGATTGTGGGTTCATGCCCCTCGATGACTAGCTTGAGTGACAGAAACATGAGTCTAGGGGATGTGCTGTTGCCACAAGGGGGAAAACAACGGTGCTTGTGCCCGCGGGTGCAAGGATTGTTTACTTTACGCAAAGTTCTTTTAATGCAGTTGTCTGTTGCATTGAGTTTACACTATGGGTGGGACTCGCAACTTAATACCAGCGAGATGTTCTGGATAGATATCTCAAGGTGGATGATTAGTAGTAGATATTGATGGATTTCGGTCTACTTACTTTGGCGTACCGCCCATGCTTTGAACCTCAACCTTTCTTGCAATGTAGTCAGCATTGGTTTGCGTTCGTGGTCTTGTCAATTGCCCAGCTGTAATTCGTTCACCTCACATAGTTGTTTTATCGTCTTTTGGGAGAGAGACATCACTAGTGAACATCATGAGACTCCGGTCCATATTACCATCATTGATCACATACACTATTTACTTTTCGCTATTTTATTTACTATTGCAAAAACTATCTATCACTACTATCATATTACTTTTAACCCTTTGTGAACTACAAGGCCGGAAAGATTGACAACCTCTCTGTACTCGTTGGGAGCAAAGTTATTTGTATCTGTGTGCAGGTCCACGTTGGTTGCTACTAATCTGGCGCCGTAGCAATTGACACCTACCTGTTGAACCTAGGAGTCTCTGGGGATTCGATCCTTGGCATCTTTGCTAGGGGAAAACACTTCTACTTACTGCATCTTAAACCTTCCACTTGGGGTAGCCAACGAGGGGTTCGAGGCCCATCAAGGATTATTTTCTGGCGCCGTTGCCGGGGACTCCACTCTTCAGGATAGGGGAGTTGCATGCTATCTTTTACCTTTGCTTTTTAGTCTTATTAGTTTACCTTTCAATTTTTGCTTTAGTTCCTTTTATCAGAAATCACAAAAATAGTTATCTTGTTCTTTAATGTCATTATGTCGGGTCCTTTTGTCTTTGACGAGGCAGAAGTTCTCACCTTTAAACAAAGAGGTGGGGAAAGTTTGAAAGATGCTTGGTATAGAATTAATGATTCACAAAAAAGAGCCACCAAGAAGCAACCTACTACTATCTTGCTTAGAAATTTTTATGTTGGAATTACTTCTTGGAATAGGTTTATTCTAGATACTGCTATCAATGGGAATTTCCTGGAGGCCCCAGTTTGGGAGTCTCTTAGTATTATTGAAAACCTTGTTGGGAGTCCCCTGTTGTTAGCATTCGAGAGGACATCACCCTAGCTCACATTATGAAAAAACTTGAAAAAATAGAGCTAGAGATGCCAAGCACTAATAAGATGAATGAGTTGGATCGAAAGATCCAAGGGAATTTGAATAGACTTGATAGCTCCATGCATAAAATTTTCAAAATTTTGGAGACCGTCAAATTCCATGATTCTGACTTTTCTAGGATGGAAAAGATTGAGGAAATATTTGATACCTTAGGAACTACATTCTCCTCGATCAAAACCGAAAAGTTAGAAACTCCAGCAAAGAGGGAGCCTAAGTTCGTTCACGTTCCAAAGGCTCCCTGTTCTAAAAGCAATTCACCTATTGCCAAAGGGGTTGAAACTGTAAAGACTTTGGAAGAAACACCTATCGTTGATGAATTTATAAATGAATCTTCCCTTGACTTTTATCCTTTTGGTCTTTTACCTAGAAGTATCTCTATGAGGCTTTTATTTGAGAGTCCTCTTACGACTAGTTGTATTATTGAAGAGCTTTTTGATGATCTTGATGATGGTTCAATTGATACAACTTGATCTATGCATTATGCCTAGCTTAAAGGCATAAAAGAAAGCGCTTTTGGGAGGCAGCCCACATGAATAATTTTTTTGCTTTTTGTTGCGTCTTGATGTTGTTTACTGCTGTAGCATCATCATTGTATCTTTGCTTTTCATATTTGTGCCAAGTATAGCCTCTGATTGCTAGAAAGTTCAAAAGTTGTGAGGTGCTGTCCAGGAAACAGATTCTGTCCTTGGATAGAAAAATTCGTATAAAATCACCAGATCATCTTTTTGGTCTGAATTTTTTCTACAGCGTTCTCTATATAATTGTCTTTCATGCGTCAGTTCTGAGTTTTTTGATTTGAGTTGCAGAAGTATCCCGAACAGGTCAATTACTGCCTGCTGTTCTGTTTTTCATAGATTCTGTCCTGTTTTGCCTTACCTTCACTTTGCAAATTGAGAACTTGCTTTTTCTTTGCAAAAACCTTTTGGCAATCTTGAGAAACAGTAGAACTTCAATAATATCCTTTTTTCCAGCAAGGTATAATTATTTTATTAAGGGTACTAACCTCGCTAATCAGATTATGATGAGTTGTGTATGAAGGGAGTTTTCAAGTGTGCGAGGGAAGATGATAAAAAGATTCAGGAGTGTCAAGCGCTCAAGCTTGGGGATGCCCCCGTGCACCCCCAAGAAATATTCAAGGAGACTCAAGCGTCTAAGCTTGGGGATGCCCCCCGTGCATCCCCTTCTCCATCAACATTATCAGTTCGTCTTTCGTTCCGCTATATTTTTATCACTTCATGTGTTATGTGCTATGCTTGGAGCGTCTTGCTTTTAGTTTTCCTTTTAGTTTTTCATAACGAGTCGGAACCCAGCATTCCTTTATGTGGGAGAGAAACACGCTCCACCTCTACCTAGAACATTACATAGAATTTTCATGTCTATCTATGCTGTGTATGTTCTTTGTCTTTTAAATAGCTACTATCGTGCTTTGCTCTTAGTATTCATGCTTACCTTTTCAAGAGCTTTTATCTAGTTGGTTGCTTGAACTCTCTTTAATTACCATGCTCATCTTATTAAGAGAGTTTTCTTCCGTTGCATGGGTTAATGTGTCTATGATAAAGATGCTACTTTCATGATGGTGCTTAGTAGTTCAGGTTTCTTATGGTTAATCTCAAATAGCTGGGGGGGTTCCCAATGTGTTATTGGAGTACCAACTTGGTTTGTTTGCCTATGATGTGGTATGGTTTAGTAATATCTTCCTTCGAGAATTTATTTTGATTGACTTGGCGTATGCTCACGCATATTCAATACTGTAAAGAAAGTCTGTCAAGCCTTGATGATCTTTTATTTCTAAGTAGTGATATAACTACCATGCCTGATTCAATATTGCTTTGTCGCTCTGCATGATTATGACCGTCATTGCTCTCTTAGTTGGTCGCTCCCAGTCTTTTGCTAACCTCCACCTGTACTAAGCAAATTAACCATGCAATACATAGCTCATGGGAAAGTAGCCTAAAAACTATTGTGGTAAAGAATATGTTGCTTATGTATCTTATTTCTTATGAGTTGCTTGCTGAGCGGTAACCATGTTTCTGGGGACGCCATCAACTGTCACACTTTTGTTGAATATCATGTGAGTTGCTATGCATGTTCGTCTTGTCTGAAGTAAGGGTGATTTACCGTGGGTTGAATTAATATGCATATTGTTAGAGAAGAACATTGGGCCACCAACCAAAGCCATGCATCATGGTGGAAGTTTTAGCTTGGACCTTAATCCTCAATCTCTCACGAGAATATGCTTATGCATTAAAGAGGAGTCCATCATCTATTTTCTATGTTGTCCCGGTATGGATGTCCTCAAGTTGAGATCTATCAAAAACGAGAAATCAAATGCGATCTATCTCCTTGGACCTTTGTACAGGTGGCATAGAGGTACCCCTTTGTGACACTTGGTTAAAACATATGCAATGCAATGATAACCCATGGGGATCCGAGCTAATTAGGACAAGGAGCGAGCACTATTGATATTCGATGCATGAGGCTTGCAACTCATAAGATGTTTTATGCATGACACATATGAAGTACTACTACCGTTGACACAATTGCTTCCATGTTTCAAAATAAAAAGCTCTAGCACTTCAAGCACCAACTACTGAGAGCATGATTGTCATTCTAAGTGTAATATGCATTGTCCCAAAGTAGCATTGTCTTTTGCATGATTGTGATATCGTTTATTCTGAAATGATTGTATCTAGTCATCACTTAAACCTTGAAGGTGCCCTTGCATTTATGTTTTGCATCACTAAAGGGGGCAAGCTAGATATCACTTGATCATATTT
The DNA here is from genome assembly GCA_902687465.1 of Secale cereale. Lineage (NCBI taxonomy): Eukaryota > Viridiplantae > Streptophyta > Magnoliopsida > Poales > Poaceae > Secale > Secale cereale. The sequence continues at coordinate 194,328,994 of LR738715.1, read as the reverse complement.
GCACATCATGTTCATTGCAAATCGTTTTGATGTTTCAGTTTCATGTTGTAAAACTTTCAGTCATTTGTGATTTTCTCTTGAGACAACTTAATTACTTTAGAATCATTGTCTCAGTAAGCTTTTTTCATATGACTATGAGAAAGTCCTATATGGTTAATAGCATGTCACCACAGAAATTATTCTTGTTATCATTTACCTACTCGAGGACGAGCAGGAATTAAGCTTGGGGATGTTGATACGTCCAAAACGTATCTATAATTTCTGCTTGCTCCATGCCACTTTTGGGTGATATTGCTATGATATTCATACACTTCCATACACTTTTGATCATATTTGGACTAACTTACTAATCCAGTGCACCCCAGTGCCAGTTTCTGTTTTCGGCTGTTTTTGTATTTCAGGTTTTCACGTTTCGAGAACTGCCCAGAAAAATCCAGAAAAATTATATAAAAAATCAGCGATACGGAAACAACACTGCGTCCGAAGGGCAGC
>LR738715.1:194126497-194328492 GCA_902687465.1 Secale cereale | reverse complement strand
CCCCCGGTGCCCTACTTTGGCATATATTTAAAGGGTTCCCCGTAACCCTCGAAACAGGACTTGTTTTCGCGATCCCATCTCTGTTCCGCCGCCGCCGCCGCTTCCAAGATCGGGAGCACCAGGAGAACTCTTCCCGGCACCCTGCTGGAAGGGAGGATCACCATCGGGAGCTTCTCCACCACAATGGACGCCTCCCGGATGACTCGTGAGTAGTCTCCCTTGGACCATGAGTCCATGACCAGTAGCTATGTGATGTTCTCCTCCCGTTCTTGTGCTTCACTAATTAGTCCTCGTGAGCTGCCCTACATGATCGAGGCACCTATGTAATCCTTATGCTGTTGCTATGTTGAGTTTGCTGGGATCCGATGGATTATGAGATTATGTTCAGATTGATCTTGAGTAATATATTTGATTCACCTCTTTTATATTTTAGTTCATAAGTAATTCTTGCATGTTCTCCGTTGTTATTTATTGCTTTGGCCGAGTAATAGGTAGTGACTCCAAGAGGGAACGTTATGCTCGATTGTGGGTTCATGCCCCTCGATGACTAGCTTGAGTGACAGAAACATGAGTCTAGGGGATGTGCTGTTGCCACAAGGGGGAAAACAACGGTGCTTGTGCCCGCGGGTGCAAGGATTGTTTACTTTACGCAAAGTTCTTTTAATGCAGTTGTCTGTTGCATTGAGTTTACAATATGGGTGGGACTCGCAACTTAATACCAGCGAGATGTTCTGGATAGATATCTCAAGGTGGATGATTAGTAGTAGATATTGATGGATTTCGGTCTACTTACTTTGGCGTACCGCCCATCCTTTGAACCTCAACCTTTCTTGCAATGTAGTCAGCATTGGTTTGCGTTCGTGGTCCTGTCAATTGCCCAGCTGTAATTCGTTTACCTCACATAGCTGTTTTATCGTCTTTTGGGAGAGAGACATCACTAGTGAACATCATGAGACTCCGGTCCATATTACCATCATTGATCACATACACTATTTACTTTTCGCTATTTTATTTACTATTGCAAAAACTATCTATCACTACTATCATATTGCTTTTAACCCTTTGTGAACTACAAGGCCGGAGAGATTGACAACCTCTCTGTACTCGTTGGGAGCAAAGTTATTTGTATCTGTGTGCAGGTCCACGTTGGTTGCTACTAATCTGGCGCCATAGCGATTGACACCTACCTGTTGAACCTAGGAGTCTCTGGGGATTCGATCCTTGGCATCTTTGCTAGGGGAAAACACTTCTACTTACTGCATCTTACACCTTCCACTTGGGGTAACCAACGAGGGGTTCGAGGCCCATCAATCATTCCCCAATTCAAGTTTAGCAAAAGTTTAAACATGATGACATGATGATCAGGCAAAGACCACAGGGGTTGATCTAGGGATGTGACAACTCACCCCCACTAAAACAAGAATCTCGTCCCGAGATTCAAGACGTGAGGTAAGAAAACAGAGGGAACACAAAGCCATCACAAACTTCTCGATTCAACTTTCCTTCCTGGAGATGTTGATTTATTGCAACATATTGATCTTGTCATCCTTGCTTTGAGATCTTCATCCGACACGGTGATGACGAAAGAAACTCTACAAAATTGATCTTCTGAAAGGGTCGAGCAACTTAAGATCAACTCATGGAGTGAGACGTTGAAACATCTCTTGAGCCGAGATACAAAACACACATCCAGAGGGATGGAGTGAAACAAATGATAAAGGTTCACTTGGTAGGCAATAATTCCACACCTAAGAAGATGGTGATCGATTGTCAACATAGCGAGGAGTTGACTTGCCATGATTCTATAATGGGGCACCTTAGAGGAGGTGACTCGTAGAACTATCCCTTAAGTGGCAAAAAGAATTACTTTTGATTCAAAGATCATTGAAACTCTCTATACCAGCCTGAGGCAAATCACAATCGATCATTTGACGGAGTCCGAAAGAATGACATTCTCGGGCCAAAATGGATGATATGGACTACCTTGTTGAAGACAACACAAGGGATGATTTTGCTTATCATCGGAAATGGATGAGATCCATGGGAAAAATGGCACATTGGCGGTGCAAGCTGGGAACAAAATGCAAATGCTGGGAATGATTCTGGTAACTGGGGTAAATCCCAACAGTAGAGAGTAAATCTACTTTTTGAGAGGTTATAGCATAACCAAGAACACTAGGAGCAATCCCGGTTAGTGCTGGTGATAACACCTAGTGCTTGTGCGTGCTCTCAAGAACTTGGGCATTCCCATATTCATCAAGGTTTTACCATTATCCGTGCCAACGGTGTTGACAACACAACATACGACCATGATGAATAGCGATGGACGATGCAGATGCAAAGGAAGATAACACTTTCTCAGATTTCACCTTGGCAGAGTCAAGGGGCAAAATCTGGATGATCGACCGAGAAACATTTAGCACTCCGCTTCTAATGTTCTCCTTGATGTGCTAGCACAACCCATTTATTAAAATGGTTTTTACCTAGAACGTCAAGTAAAAGGTCGGACTTCGGGAGCACAAGAATCCATAAGAAGCAACTAGGGAGTAAATCCTATGAAGTCCTTATGGGGAGGTGGCCAACTTCTTCAATCAAGATACTACAACAATAGGTCTTCCGGCTGGTGTGTTGGCCACAACATCCACTTACCGGGTTACAGAGAGACCACTATTATAGTTCTTGGGAAACGTTCAACCATGATATCTGCCTGAGATTCAGATCTGGTTGGTGCCAGGATATTCCAGACTCATCAATTCTAGGAAGAAAATGAAAGTTTGCAACACAAATCGACGAGATGACGTTGCGAAATTCTCGGGGAGTGAACTACGATAGCAAGCTCCAAAACATGAGCTAGTTCTGCTACGTACATGTGAACACGTTGTCCAAGACAAGCATGACCACATGGTAGTCTTACAATGAAACACTATCGAGTTCTGATTGGGTACCATCATCATGGATAATGAAATCCTTACATAAGTCATATGATTAGCTCTTATGAAGGAACTTCTTCTGCTTGAACAAATCAATCAGTGGCTTGGTGTGCAAGGGACACATATAGAATGGAGGCGGCCAACCTATCCAACCATAGAGTACTTCGCACATGCATAACTGACTTGGGATGATACCAGAGAGAACAAAAACAATCTTTCTCGAACTCACAGCGGCAACTTGCACCAAATGCACATGAATTTGAGGAAGTCACTTCTTCCTTTCGAACATATGCTTCACGAACGGAACATGGAGGCATTGCTTACATAGTTTCCAACACTAGCTTAATGTCCAACAAAATCATGGAGATGATAAGAATGTTGTCGATGGGCTCAACAGTAACTCATCCAGGGTTCCATATAGGTGGAATTCCACAATTAAGTGAACACGGTGATAGCATTGGCCAGACCAAGAGATATAACGGTGTATGCTCGAGGAATCAACCATGAGTAAGACAACATTATGAATATCGTTGGTTCTGATTTGACTTGGCGATAACCCATACTCAAATCAAAGTCTGGACAAGACAATAGATCCACAAATGATCACGGAGATCAATTGAAGAAGATATCATCTATCTTCAATACACACACAAGATATCCCTTTGGAGTGAGCTATGTGGATTAAGCATTTATCTTCCAACCCTCCAAGTTGTTGTTTAGCTTAACCAAGTAGCTCAGGATATCCAACACAGATTCTTGGAGAAGGGGTGGTTTATAGGTAAACCAACTTCATCACAAGCTCAACATAACGGTCAGGGGAACAACCTAGTGATGCTTCCGAGAAGATATCCAGAAAATCACGAACCATCGATATGTTATGAAGCTCGAGAACAATCTTGCTTTTCAGGGCAAGACGATATGACCAAAAGAGTGAGGGATTTATGCAATCCTAACTCATTGATCAATGAGTGCACCAGAAAAATGGACTAGGTAGCATGGTCAATCTTAGAATGATGGTTGAGTAACCAACATGCTAAGAATGAGTTTATTGTCCATTAACTACCAAGCAACAGGGTTGCTAGGAGTATTGACTTCACACATCACGGTTCACTTGTCGGTATTCCGGTTACAATAACACGGAGACCGAAGAATGAACGATGATGGCAAGAAGTATCACTGTATCAAGAGTTCATAAGAGATAGTGCAATTCTCATGACGATCCTGACGTGAAGAGGGTAACACTTGAGAGTAGAACGGATCAAAAGCTTGATTGCATTTTGATCTGCGGAGTACAACTGCTTTGACCCAATCCTGGATATGGATGAGGTACTGGGGTTTGTCTCTCCTAGTCATTCCGAATAGAATGGCTTGATGGACCACAAGGGTAATAGGCAGCGATGAACACGAATGCACAACTACTCCTGACTATCAATTGATAGACTATGGTAGGAATAGACCGAAGAGGAACAACCCAAAAGCACATATGAATTTCTGAGTTGTGGATGCATAGATTAGCATGTCAAACTAGTTCAACATATTTCTTCCGGATAACCCATGCAGAAAGGTAGGACTGGCAGAGTCACAATGTGGGATGGTGAACTCATCAAAAGCACTCTGGTTGTGATCTTTTGGTTCAGAAGAACTTCTACCATAACGGTTCATGGTATTGGAAGAACGATTCACCACGGACCTCGAGGACTATCACAGGGTTACTAATATCCTAAAGGGATGAGCAAATACTACCAACAGGAGGTAAGTGGAGTGAGTCTTGGGTTCAAGAACCCAGGAATAGATTGCCTACTAACTAAAGGGCATCACATGATGCTTTCGAGAATGATGGCCAGAATCATCACACCGGGAATATAAACACTGCTAGATTACTGGGTGATTCTCTAAGATACTTAGGGTCATAATAATAACTCCAACATATGTGTCGAGGTAACAGAGTACCTTAACACACTGGTTAGTGTGCTTAGTCTGGCCCAAAGGAACATCGGGAACATGAAAGAAAGATTTGCAAATGCATCACATTGTTTAGAAACCTGGGAAGACTCGGACAGCATAACGGCTGTAACTGCTCAAAATACTTTTGAAACTCACGCACAAAGATATCATAACCACTCAACATCATAATGTCAAGGTTCTGAGACCAACAGTTTAACAAACAGAAGTAGTAGGATCTGAACTGAGGGTTGAATCCACCATTAACGTGATCCTAATAAAAAGAAAGAGAGTCCTAGTTCTTAATCCCCGTAGAATAGAAGAAGGTGACTCAGATCAGAAGGTCATGAGGTAAAGGAGTAAAAAGAGCCTTACTTTCCCTTCCACAATCAATTCCCTTAATATAACTAAAGAGTTTCTAGACACGACATCGACCAGTTTGGCTTACTAATCCTACAGGCAGTCAAGCTCTAATACCAAAGCTGTCGGTACCCCGATCCTAAGTCACACAGGTCTAGCCTGTAACACCTCATATCACTTTGCGGCCTCACGCATGGTATCCCCACGGGTGCCACCTTACCTGGCCCGGGACCGTTTGCGCATTTTGGCACACGTATATGATAGTGTCGCTAGCATCCATATGACAGAGAACCCGGGCCGACATGACTAGTTATAAACCAAAAGTGGCGCTAAATTACAGAGACAAGCATACATGACCCAGCAACGAACGTGCCGATCATCAACGTATGAACCCAAGTCGTAGCAAGCTACAAGGACTTAAAGGAACAACGCGTGACATTTCCCCTCAGGGACAGACACAGGAACGAAGAAGGACACATGCCGGCCAGCCTATGTGTTCCGGAGCAGTAGCAAGCTACCAAGGCTCAGTGGAAGCACTAGGAGACATTTTCCTGTAAGATAGGCTACCAAAGGTAAACAACTAGGTGTCGGATCCCACACATAGCAATACACATTACACGTACGCATAACATGCAAGTATGTGATGTACAACATGGCATCACAACATAACTCAACAACTCATATAGATAAAGGCCCAGAAGAGCCATCATAGCATTATTACAAACAGAGGTCACATGACCCAACATACAGAGCATACAGGCAACGGAAGCATAACATGTCTGAGTACAGACAACTAGAAATGAAAAGGCTGAAGAGCCTGACTATCTACAAGACCCTCCCAAGGGCACAAGATCGTAGCTGAGGTAACAAGCTAAACGTCGAAGTCCACGCGGAACCACTAGCGAGACTGAAGTCTCTCTGCAAAACATAAATTAAGCAAATGTGAGTACAAAGGTACTCAGCAAGACTTACATCAGAACTAGCTACATATGCAACAGTATCAACAAAGGGGGTGGTGGAGTTTGACTGCAGTAAGCCAGCTTTGACTCGGTGGCTATCCTGAACTATGACTGCAAGTAACTCTTTTGAGGAGGCGCACACGAGTCCACATATTCACCAATCAATACACTACTATGGATCCGCTCCATCTCCCTACAAGAACGTCATCCATAGCACTCACACTTGTCTTGAGCATTTTAGAGTATCCACTGTCACTTGTCTATGTACCACGTAAGCATCCAAGAAGTCCATAACCGCGGACCCGGCTATTCGAATAGATCATGTTAACCCTGCAGGGGTGTACTTCTTCACACACGCTCTCGCCAGTTACCACCATGTACACGTCGTGTATCTCGGCAACCTTCAAGCGAAAGCCTGGCGAGGGTGTCGGCCACGACCTGACTAACCACACAAGACTCTAGTCCAGGTTTATCGCCTATTCGGGTTCCATCTGTAAGGAGATCCGGCTGGGGTGTCGCTCACGGCCCCAAATGATGTGCGCAGGGTTCCCAAGCCCACCACGACAGATGGATCTACGCTTGGTACACCGTGCCATGGTGCCTAGTCTGTCTAAAGCCCACCTGTACCGGGTGCCACTTGGTAAACTACTAACACTACCTACAAACACCAGAAACTAATTGCAACTCCTAGATAGAGATCGAGTTGATTAATAAGTCGAGAGGGGCACTTAAGCATTCCAATGCATGGTGGTAGCTAGTCATTGGACAAATTACACAGAACTCAGTTCCTAAGGACGGTTCCAGTGAGACAACCCACCATGTACTCCTACATGGCCTCTCACCACTACCTTTACCAAATCGTGTTCACACACTTAGCTCACACACAGTAGGACATGATGACCTCACTCCAATTCATCCCCGATGAATCAGACCTGACACAACTCTAAGCAATAGCAGGCATAACCAGAAAGCATAAATGGGTAGGCACAACATGGCTCAAACAACTCCTACTCATGCTAGTGGGTTTCAACTATTTACTGTGGCAATGACAGGTCATGCAGAGGAAAGGGGTTCAACTACCGCAGCAGGTAACAGTTGAAACGTTGTTGTCCTAATGCAGTAAAAGAGAGCAGGAGCGAGAGGGTGGGATTGTATCGGAATGAATAAGGGGGTTTTGCTTGCCTGGCACTTCTGAAGATAGTAATAGTTCTTCATCGGTGTCATCGAACTCATCGTCGGAACCACTTCTACTAAGAGGGGGCAAACACCGGCAACAGAGAAAGAACACAATCAATGCAATGCGACAATATGATGCATGATCATGACATGGCAATATGCTGTGGTTTGAGATAATGTTACTAACAACAATTTAAATGAAGTTGGTTTGAATCCAAGCATCAAATTCAAACTCCACATGTAGTTATTAAATGCCATTCATTTCATTTGTCCTAAATAGTAGCCATAAGTTGTTCTAACATGCATGAAACCAGTACAGATGGATAGATTGGATTTTCTGATCATTTTTCATATATAAATTATTTTCATCTGAGCTACGGTTGATTTTATATGAATTTTAGAAGTTTTAGCTATTTTCTAAAATAAATAAATCATTTCTGATTTATTTAAAATCTCAGAAAACATTTACTGCGTCAGCATGACCTCATGCTGACGTCAGCAGGTCAACAGGGGCTGGTCCAGGTCAAACATGACATGTGGGCCCGGCATGTCAGTGTCACTACTAGTTAACAGAGTTAATTAGTGCTAAGCTAAGAACTAACTAAACTATTAGTGGGGCTGGGCCCACTAGTCAGTCGCACAGTATCTAACAGTATATAATTAGACCTAGCTAAACTAATTAACAGGCACTGGGGCCCACTGTCAGTGACTCTGGTGGTTAAATAGAGGGTGTCTTAGCTGCTAACTACGGTGCCACGTCGGCGGTCGCCGGAGTTCGGCCAGCGGCGACCAAATCCACGGCGGCAACTCGCCGGACTTGACCTACGGGCGGCGGCTGGACTCGCGGGGACCACCAGAAGATAGCCCGCGCTCGTCCGCATCCAGCAGAATGATCGGGAGGCCTTGGGGTCGCCGGAATCGACCGCACCGACGAGCGGGGCGGAGCCGGAGTTCGGACCGTGCGGGCGCGTGGCTTCAGTGCACGGGGAAGCTAGCTAGGGGTTGCGTTGGGCTTGTCGTTGCTCCAGAAGCACGCTGGAGGCACAAACCCGAGCGAATATGCATGGTGGCTGCAAGGGCAACGACCATGGCGGACGGCGGCGCTCGGGTACGGCCGCTGGCACGGCTAGAGGGTGTAATCGAGCTTGGGGAGAGGGGGTTCCGATGCGGGAGCTCACAGTGGTTTCAGAGGCGTCGACGTGGGCTCGGGGGAGGCTCGGAGCAGAGCAGGGCGTCGATGGGGATCTTCGGCGACGGCGGTCAGGGATAATCTCGGTGAGGGCGGTGCAGGGCAAACTAGCGCTTGCGGCTCGGCCTTCTCGATGAAGCAGTTGACGGCCGAGCTCTCGGGCATGGCGCTGCAGCGAGGGGGCGATGGTGGCCGCGGTGGTGACGAGCGGCGACGACGAACCCGTTCGGGCGGGTGAGAAAGAGAGGTCTGGGGGAGAGGATGAGAACGAGGGAGAGAGTGAGGGGGTCCAAGGGGTGCGTGGCATCTCCAGGCACATCGGGGGAGCGGTGGGAAGCAGGAGGTGGCGCTACGCGTGGCCAGCGCGCAGCGAGCACGCTCCCCTGTCCTCGTGGCGCGAGGACAGGGATGACTGGCAGGGGAGGCCCAGGTGGGCTGGGCCGCCAGCTGGGCCGCAGGTAAGTCGAGGTAAGCCTTTTCCTTTTCCTGTTTTCCTTTTTTCTATTTTGTTTTCTTTGTTCTGATTTAGTTTAGGGACTAAATCATTTTAGATAATTCTGAAAATTATTTTGGAGGTTAACTGAATTATTTCAGGGCTCCACAAATAACTTCAGAATATTTGGACCATTTAAAAATATATATAGCATTTAAACGACTCCAATTCAAATACTTATTGATTTAATTCAAAGCCCAAATAATTCCCTAAAAATGTTCAATATTTTTGGTTTGGATCAAAACCCTTGCCAAAATTATCAAACATTGATGAAGGCATTTTTGGGTTTATTGAAAAAGATTTTAGTTTGAACCTAGTTGAGTTCATTTGGTGCTAGGGTTTGATCATTCCCCAATTCAAGTTTATCAAAAGTTTAAACCTGATGACATGATGATCAGGCAACGACCACAAGGGTTGATCTAGGGATGTGATACGTCAGGAGCCTCCGTGTCCTGAGGTCCGTCGGCGGGCATGTTCTTCTTCTTCTTGGGGGCGGTCTGTAGGGCGAAGACGGCTCCACCCTCGTCGGGGCTCTCGGCCGCCGCGGTCTGGTAGGCGCGCTCCAGGGAATGCACTGCTTCCTTCTCGTCGGAGGCGATTGTGATGACTCCGCCACTCCCGGGAATCTTGAGGACGTTGTAGCCATGATGGGTCACCGCCATGAACTTGGCGAGGGCCGGATACCCAAGGATGGCATTTTATGGGAGGTGAATGTTGGCGACATCGAAGTCGATGAGCTCGGTGTGGTAGTTGTCGCGATCACCAAAGGTGACGGGGAGGCAAACCTGCCATATCGGGAGTGTGGAGCCATCTGTGACTCCGTAGAATGGCTTGGTTGGGTGGAGCTAATCATAGGGGACCTGGAGCGTCTCGAAGGTCTGGACGGAGAGGACGTTGAGCCCTGCTCCGTCGTCGATGAGGGTCTTGGTCACGAGGACATTGCTGAGGGTCAGAGTGCAGATCATCGGGAGAGCGCTTGGGGTTGTGGTGCACTTGAGCTGGTCCTTGGGGTCGAAGGCGATGACCTGCTTGGTCCACCTGAGGTTGCGCGCGGCGTTAGGCCTGGGAAGCGCAGCGTTCACCTCGCGAGCGAACTGCTTGAAGATGCGGTGGGAAGCCGGAGCATGGGCTCCTCCCAAGATGCATGCAACCGCGTGTGGCTCCTGAAAGCCCCCTGCTTCATCCCCCTGGCAGTCGTCGTCGTTCCTTCTTGGCGGTGGTGGCAGCGGAGGCAGGCCTGCATTGCCCTGAGGGAGACTCTCACGAGGCTGGTCGCGCCAGGGGGCGTCATGAGGCTGCTCCTGCCAGTGGGCGTAACGAGGTTGGACATGCCATCCTTGGCGCGAGTTCCTGCCGTCCCAGTGTCCTCCACCACGACCTCCTCCATGGACGTAGCCGCGGTTGTCACGCTCAGGGAGCTGCCCACCGCGCCCGCCGCGCATCGCCCTGAGCTCTTGGCAGTCGTTAGTGTTGTGGCTGTGAACATCGTGGAAGACACAGTACAGACGGTTGTCTCTTGGGGGTCATTGGAGCCACAGCCACACTTTACTTCTGGCTCCGCGGCCAGCACGACAAGTCCCTTGCGCTTCGCTTCCTTGGCCTTGGCCTTTTTGTCGTTAGCCTCCACTTCATGCAGCTCCAGGAGAGAGAGGCGTCCTTCCTCTGCCCTGGCGCACTTAGCCGCGAGTTTGAACATCTCGAGGGCTATGCACAGGTCCTCGTGGATGGCGAGCTCCTCCTTCATCCTGATGTTGCGGACACCGTCGGAGAACACTGAGATGATGGCCTCATCTGAGACCCTGGGGATCCTGTGGCGCACGGTGTTGAAAAGCTGGATGTACTTCTGTAGGGTCTCCCAGGTTGCTGCTTCACGCGGCGCAGATCCGTGGCCGCAGGGGCTCGGTCTCGGGTACCCTGGAAGTTGGCGATGAAGCGCTCCCGAAGCTCCCCCAAGGAGGAGATGGATCTCACGGGGAGGTTCAGGAGCCAGGAGCGGGCGCCATCGTTGAGGGCCATGGGGAACCAGTTCGCCATGACCTGCTCGGTGCCGTTGAACGCCTCAATGGTCAGGTCGTAGAGCTGGAGGAACTCTGCAGGGTCGGCAGTGCGATCATAGCACGGAGGCAGATCCGGCTTGAACTTGCCGGGCCAGACAAGGCGCCGCAGCTCTGGAGCTAGAGCGCGACATCCAGCCACGCTCATGATTGCAGGCGCCCCCTGCGCCTGCGGTGCTGGTTCCTGGGGCACAGGTGCCACCACCTCCTGTGGTGCGCGGTTCTGGTGCTGCGGGACGGGGGGCTCGCGAGCTTCTGCCAGGGGATGCGGAATCACCTGGCAGCTCTCCTCGTCGCGTGCAGGGGCCCTGCGGGGCTGCTCGCGCCGCAGAGCCTCGCGTCTGAGCCCCTGGCTGGCGCCGTACAATGGAGGTGCAGCCGGGACACCATGGTCCTCGTTCCCCGCCATGAGTGATGGAGGACGGGAAGAGTGAGTGGGTGCAGGTACCTCCTCGGCGGCGTTGACGAGCTCGGTGATGCAGTGGAGCCATTCGTCGTAGAGGTCGTCTGCCGGGCAGTACCGCAAGAGCTCCCGCGCTATCAGTAGCGCAGGCTGCTGGTAGACCGGCCCGCGGCGGATCAGCGAGGACGACGCCGCGACCGGCGAGGGTGACGGCGTCGCCGTGCGGCCATCGCGCCGCACGGACAGCGGCAGCGACGAGTCCTACTGCTCGTGGACGGCCGTGTCGGTGGCGGCGTTGGCGACCGACGAGTTGGGGTGGAGCGGTGCACTGTTGCCCGCGGGCGCCGTCTGAGCGACATTGGCGGAGCACGACCGGCGTGTGTCGACCACGGCAGCGAAGTGAGGTCGACGAACGAGAGCAGGACGAGGTCATCGGAGAGGCGAGATTTCGACACGCCCCCTATCTAGCATGCCAAATGTTGGATTACGGGCTCCGCAAACCCAAGAAGTTCGAACACAGGGGTGTGAACGAAGATCTCTCCCACTCACGTCTACCTAGCGCCTTGCCCTCGTCCAATGAAGAGATTCAAGCAAGCAACAAGCAAAGCACACATGAATTTACCCAGGTTCAGGCCACCTTGCGGTGTAAAACCCTACGTCCTACTTTGGTGGATTAGCCTCGGGAGGGCGTGAGTATGAAAAAGTACAGTGGTTCCTGAGCTCAAGAGGGTCCGGAGGCAAGGTTTCTTGCTCCTTGGTGTGAGGGCGGAGTCTCTCTGGATCTCCTCAGAATGCCTCCATAGTGGAGACCCTAGCTACTTATATAGGCAGCCAGGGTCCTCTTCCCCCAAAATGTTTAGGCGGGAAGGGATCCCACAACGGCCATTTTGAGCAGGAACACAAGGACGTTCCTATCCTGACAAAAGAGGTCTTCGCCTACAAAGGGATCAGGCGGTGATGCGGTGGTGGGCTCGGTGGTGACATCCTCCCTGTCGTCCTTGCGGTCTTCGGTCTTGTTGCACCAAAGGGGTAACCTTTGTCCCACCCCTCGGGAACCTGCGCCCGCGCTGTCTCCTTTGCACCAAAACGACAACTGCGTCGATGGCACGCGCTGGCACGCGCTGGCGCGGTGCGTCACTACGACACTGCCTCCTCCTGGGGCAGGCTTGGCCTTGGATTTTCCGCCCCCCGGAGAAACCTGGCCGAGGCCGCTCCTGAGGGGGTCTTGGTGTCGTTCACCTTGTGAGGTCTATCCCGCTCGCGAGGGTCTTGGGAAGCTGGTCCATCAGCTGGGCCGCACCAGGCCATAGTAGGAGCGTGTCGCGGCCCGCAGACACGCAAGTCTGGGTACCCTGGTTCCCAGGACGCCGACAGGGGCTCTTCGGGAGAAATAGTTACGTGAACCTAGAGTCAGAGTTAGTAAAACCTTTTAACCCAAATAGAAGAGAGATCAGAGTCTCAAAGCATACAAGAGGAATAAAAGATCCTAACACCACCCATTGGTGTTGTGGGCCCGTAATCCACACAACAAGTTAGTAAATTTGTTTTTCAAAGACTAGACTCAACTTCGGCCAAGGAGTTGGAAAGGGGGCTACCTACCGGCAGTCGACTCTGATACCAACTCGTGACGCCCCCGATTTGACCGTACACTAATCATGCACGCAAATGTGTACGACCAAGATCAAGAACTCACTGGAAGATATCACAACACAACTGTAGACACAAATTAAAATAATACAAGCTTTATATTACAAGCCAGGGGCCTCGAGGGCTCGAATACATAAGGTCGAATACACAAGAGTCAGCAGAAGCAATAATATCTGAGTACATACATAAGTTAAACAAGTTTGCCTTAAGAAGGCTAGCACAAAAGTAGCAATGATCGGAAAGGCAAGGCCTCCTGCCTGGGACCTCCTAACTACTCCTCGAAGTCGAACTCCACGTAGAAACATCCTAGGGATGCTCTGGGTCTTGGACTCCACCGATCTGGTTGCATCAACCGAGAAGAAAGGAAAAATGGGGAAAAGAGGGAGCAAAGCAACCGTGAGTACTCATCCAAAGTACTCGCAAGCAAGGATCTACACTACATATGCAATGATATCTGTGTAAAGGGGTAATATCTGTGGGCTAAACTGCAGAATGCCAGAATAAGAGGGGGATAGCTAATCCAATAGAAGACTACGCTTATGGCAGCCTCCATCTTGCAGCAGTAGAAGAGAGCAGCTGGAAAGTAACAAGTATCCTCGCTTCTGACAGCCTCCGTCTTGCTACAGGAGAATAGAGTAGATGGTAAGTTCACCCGACGATCCTCCCCTTGGCGCCTTGTGGGAAAGTAATCACCGGGTTATATCTGGCACTTGAAAGGGTGTGTTTTATTAAGTATCCGGTTCTACTTGCCATGAGGTCACTCCAGGTCGTCCTTTTATAGAGGGACGCGACTATTCGAATAGATTAACTTCACTGCAGGGGTGCACCACATTACCCAGCACGCTCGATGCCATTTGGACGGACACACTTTCTTGGGTCATGCCTGGCCTTAGAAGATCAACACGTCACAGCCCTACCTAAGCACAACAGAGAGGTCAGCACGCCGGTCTAGGTCCTAAGCGCGCAGGGGTCTGGGCCCATCGCCCATTGCACACCTGCACGTTGCGAGGGCGGCCGGTGAGCAGACCTAGCAACCTCCATTACTAAGGCAGTTACGTTACGCGGTCCAACCCAGCGCGCACCGCTTAGTTGCTGACGTCAAGAAGGCTTCAACTGATACAACGACGTCGAGAGCCCATATCTATTTCCACGTAGCTGGTTAGTGCGTATAGGCCATTGGCCAGATTTAGATCAAATATCCAAACTTGTTAAGTGTGTTATTATGAAATCACCGCAGACAACGACCAGGGCCAGGCCACCTCTCAGCTGGGTGTCTCAACCTGCCCTGTCGCTCCGCCACAAAAATCCACTCGGGGGGGCGTCAGGAACCCATGCCCACCACTACCTGGATGGAGCCACATATCCATTCAGCCCCCACATCGGAATCACTTGCGGGTACTCAACGAGCTGACCCGACTTTAGTCACATCATGTATCATGTAAAGTATGTATATAGCAATATACCCGTGATCACCACCCGAAGTGATCACGGCCCGATTGTATAGCATGGTAGACGGACAAGGATGTGGGGCTACTGATGGAATACTAGCATCCTATACTAAGCATTTAGGATAGCAGGTAAAGGTATCAACAATAGTAGCAACAATGACAGGCTATGCAACAGAATAGGAGCTATCGAATTATGAACAGTAGCAAATCTAATGCAAGAATAAGAGAGAAGAGAATGGGCGATATCTGGTGATCAAGGGGGGTTGGCTTACCTGGTTGCTCTGGCAAGAATGAGGACTCGTCGTCGATGTGGTCGATCACAGGGGTATCGGCAGCGGTCTCAAGGTCTATCAGAAAGAAGTAACGGAGGGGGAACACAATAAATAACAAAGCAAACAATAGCAGCACAAAGCATGACAAGGTAAAACATTGTGCTAGGGGTGAACTAACGTATGTCTACACGATATAGGTGAAGGGGGAAACACCCGGAAATGTTTTCCCGAAGTTTGTCGTTTTCGGACATATGAACCGGAGGTGGAATGTTGCACGTTTGTTATGCTAGGGACGTGTGGTGAACGAACAGACTGCGTATTCGGATTCGTCTCGTCGTTCTGAGCAACTTTCATGTATAAAATTTTGTCATCCGAGTTACGAATTAATTTATATGGTTTTCCAAAGTTTTATTGTTATTCTTAAATTATTTTAATTCATTATAAGTAGTAAAAGCTATGTGAATACAGTAGAGGCCAGCCACAGCCTATGACCTGTGGGGCTAGGGACCCTAGTTGAACAAGTCAACTGTTGTCTTGTCAAATGTGTGAATAGTGCGTGTGGGACCCTCATGTCATTGTCACATTTTAACTAAATAGATAATTAGGATTAAATAATAAGGTTAATTAATTAATTATCTATTTATTTTAATTACTATTATAATTTTAAATTCTTATGGTTATAATTATTTTGTTTCCTTTTTCAATTTGAATAAAAGGGGCGTGGGGCCCCCTTGGCAATGGCCCATATGGCCACTGGGTCGGGCGTGGCTAACGGGCATGGTCGGGCGGAGGCCGAGCCCGCTCGGGAGTGGGCCGCTGCCTTGAGGCAGGAGGCAGCAGCGCTGCCGGCCACCGCAGCGAGCAGCAGCAGCGAAGAGGAGGCCAGGGGCGGAGCCCGGCGAGGGGAACAGAGCGCGCGCGAGCGGATGGAGGCCAACAGTGGGGCGACGGCTCGACAAGTGCGTGCGGGGCTGCCGGAATCGACGGGTTGATGGCATGCAGCGGCGCCGGCATTGGCGAGCGTGAAGGGCGGCGAGCTGGAGCGGGGCGAGGTCCAGCGCGTGGGTGCATGGCCGAGGACGAGGCGAGGCGAGGCCGGAACACGGCCGGAGTGCAGCAGCGATAGTGCCACGATGAGCGCGAGCTCGGGCGGTGACGCTGGAACTGGCCCGATGGGATCGAGGCCATGGAGCGAGGCCGACCGACATGAGGTGCGGGGCGGCATCCGGGCGAGGCCACCATCACAACGGCCACGTACGAGTTCATCTTCGGGACGGCTACAAGCACGACATCGGCGACATGGACACGGTCGGCGCACGGGTACAACTGCGGCTAGCTACGGCACGACCTAAGGCTCAGATTTAAAGGGAAACATGTGTGTTCATGAGGGTGCTCGTAGGGGTATCGGGGAAGCACAGGAAATTCGAGGTGAAATGGATCGATGGCGAGCTGCCTCGTCGGTGCCGGGGAAGACGAGGTTGATGATGTAGCTTGACAATGTCCCAGCTCGTATTGATCCACGCAGGAGAAGTGGTCGATGGAGACGAAGCTCCTGGACTTCTTCTTGACGCTCGGGAACGACTTCGGTCGCGAGAATGACGATGGTGCGGCGTCGGCTACGGTCGGACGTTTGAGTGGAAGAGGTAGACGGCGCGAGACGAAGTACGCGAGGGGGAGAAGGCCATCTAGGGTTTCGGGGTGCGGGACCATGCCTTGTAGGTCGACGGGGGCGGCGGATGGCCGGCACGTGGCCATCGCAGCCACGGGCGGCTGCCCGACGTCCACCTCCCCCCGATGAACAGAGGTAGGAGGAAGTAGTGGGGCGTGGGCCGGCTTAGCTAGTTGGGCCTAGATGCCCAGCTAGGCCCAACGACCCAGGGGAGGGGGATTCCCTTTATCTTTTATTTATTTCCCGTTTTGTATTGTTCTTTTCCTTATGTTATTCTTATGTTTCTTTTTATTTTCTTTATTTTCTGTTTAGTTTTTACTTAACCTCTAAAATTATCCCTAAATTGGTAATAACTCAAAACCCACAACAACCAAAAGGTTTTACCCCAAAAGCATTTAGCTTAGTATTTATTAATTTTAAAAGCATTTAAATATTGGTTTTTGCTACAGTTTTATTCACCTTAGAGTATTTAAACATTTTATAAAAGTGGGTTTTCTTCACCACAATTACTTGTGATTTATTTGACACAAACCGAACAATTTAGTTTTTAAAGTTTGAAACCTTTTGATATTTGCTTTTAACTAAATTTTGAATTTGGATCGGTTTCGAACTAACGAGAGATTAGCAACAGTAATCGAGGTGACGTGGTAGCATTAGCAAGGGATTACTGTAGCTTGATTACCCAGGCGTCACATGACCTCTCCTATAAAGAGCATCCAGTCCGCATTCTCGACCAAGGTGAATTTCGCACACGTCAGAAGGCGATCAGGTTCCACAAAGTCTAGTGGCCGCATCACTCTGAAGATGAAGCCACTTGGGAACGCGAGGATTGTCTTTGCGAAGAATACCCCACATTGTTTCCTTCTACCTCCTAAATCTCGGGATGAGATTTCTTGTAGTGGAGGAGAATTGTAACGCCCAGATAATTAGGGTACAGTAAAACTTTGCTAATGATGCCACGTCATCCCGTTTACTGTTGATATTCGCGTGTTAGTTCAAAATGTTCCGAATTCAATTTTGAATTAAAGACAAACAACTAAAGTTTTCAAAAGTTAAAAACGAAAAGTTCGGACTATGTCTAATATTGCATTGATAAGTATGGTGGAGAAAACATATTTTTACAAAATGGCTATATGCTCTAAACTAAATAAAACAGAAAAATAAAATAAGTAAAAGAACAAGGAAAATACAAAACAGAAAAGAAAAGGAAAAGAAAAAGCCCCCCCCCTTGGCCAACTGTGGCCCAGCTGGCCTGCCCAACTAGGCCAAGGCCCACCCCACTCTCCTTATCACCCCACCCCGGTCAAACCCTAAACTACCACCCGTACACTCCCCCCCCACGCTCTGGATCTAGATCGGGCAGCCGATCCCATCACCTCGGCGCCTCGACGCCGATAGACCACCTCGACGTCGGCGCCGTTCGCTGGAGGGACCACACCGGAGGCCACCTTGCTGGATCTTCTCCTCTTAGTCATCGCATTGTTCCCGTCCTCCTTCCCGGTGGCCTCCATCGAGCCTCGCCGCCCTCGTTTCTGCAAATGCCTGTGAGGGCCACACCCTCCTCCCCATCTCCTCGTTCGCGACGCGCGCACGCAAACGCGCTCACTCCCGTCCCTCTCCCCGTCGCCCCGCGCCCGCCGCTACCTTGTGCCGCCCACTCCCTCCGCCTCTAGCCCCGCGGCCACTCGCCTCGCTCGCCGTGAACCACCGCTGCTGCTCGCGTGCTGCTTGATACGTCTCCATCGTATCTATAATTTTTGATTGTTCCATGCCAATATTCTACAACTTTCATATACTTGTGGCAACTTTTTATACTGTTTTTTGGGACTAACATATTTATCCAGTGCCGAGTGCCAGTTCCTGTTTGTTGCATGTTTTTTGTTTCGTAGAATATCCATATCAAACGGAGTCCAAACGGAATAAAAACGGGCGGAGATTTTTTTTGGAATATATGTGAATTTTGGGAAGCGGAACCAACATGAGATGATGCCTGAGTGGGCCACGAGGAAGGGGGCACGCCCACCAGGGGCAGGCGTGCCCTGGGCCCTCGTGGCCACACCGTAAGGTGGTTGATACCCTTCTTTCGCCGCAAGAAAGCTAATATCTGGATAAAAACTGTGTCAAAAAATCAGCCCAATCGGGGTTATGGATCTCCAGGAATATAAGAAACGGTGAAGGGCTAGAATCTGGGAATGCAGAAACAGAGAGAGATAGAGAGACAGATCCAATCTCGGAGGGGCTCTCGCCCCTTCGCCTCCATGGAGGCAATGGACCAGACGGTAAACCCTTCTCCCACCTAGGGAGAAGGTTAAGGAAGAAGAAGAAGGAGGGGGGCTCTCTCCCCCTCCCTTCCGGAGGCACCGAAGTGCCACCGGGGCCATCATCGTGTGACGACGATCTACACCAACACCTCCGTCATCTTCACCAACATCTCCATCACCTTCCCCTATCTATCTACAGCGGTACACTCTCCCGCAACTCGCTGTACCCTCTACTTGAACATGGTGCTTTATGCTTCATAATATTATCCAATGATGTGTTGCCATCCTATGATGTCTGAGTATATTATCCTTGTCCTATCGGTGATTGATGTATTGCTATGATTGGTTTAAATTGCTTGCGGTTATGTTGCTGTCCTTTGGTGCCCATCATATGAGCGCGCGCGTTGATCACACCATAGGGTTAGTTGTATGTTGATAGGACTACGTATTGGAGGGCAAGATTGATAAAAGCTTCAACCTAGCGTAGAAATTGATGCATACATGATTGAAGGGGGCCAATATATCTTAATGCTATGGTTGGGTTTTACCTTAATGAACGTTAGTAGTTGCGGATGCTTGCTAATAGTTCCAATCATAAGTGCATAGAATTCCAAGTAAGGGATGACATGCTAGCAGTGGCCTCTCCCACATAAAACTTGCTATCGGTCTAGTAACGTAGTCAATTGCTTAGGGGCAATTTTGCAACTCCTACCACCAGTTTACCACACTCGCTATCACTAAATTTATTGCTTCTTTATCTCAACAGCCCCTAGTTTATATTTACGTGCTCTTTATATTCTTGCAAACCTATCCCAAAAAACTACAAAGTACTTCTAGTTTCATACTTGTTCTAGGTAAAGTAAACGTCAAGCGTGCGTAGAGTTGTATCCGTGGTCGATAGAACTTGAGGGAATATTTGTTCTGCCTTTAGCTCCTCGTTGGGTTCGACACTCTTACTTATCGAAAGAGGCTACAACTGATCCCCTACACTTGTGGGTTATCAAGACTGCTACTCCCCGTCGCCCGTCCACCCGCCGCGCACGCGACCCTCTTACTCCGAGTGCTGCTGTCGGCTGCACCGTCGCCGGGCGCCTCGCCAACCACCCCCGCCTCCGCACGCCGGCGAGTGCCCCTGGCCTCTGCCCGCAGCCGCTCCTCCTTCCGTGCTCACCTCGCCACCGCCCGCTCCCATCGCGGCTTACCGCCACGCCCCGCCACTTAGCCATGGCCGCCACGGCCCCCGCTCCCCTCGCCGACTCCCTCCGCCGCAGCCTCTCCCTGCGGTTGCCCCGTCCTCTGCCGCCGCCGGTGCCCTGGGCCTCGCCCCACTCCCTTCTCCGGCGAATGGCCACGCCGGCTCGCCCCACCGTCGGTGCGCCTCGCCTGCGGCCTCGTCCCGCCGCCCTACAGGCGATTGTCCGCTCGGGTGCGCCCGCACCCATCGCCCCATAGCCCCCGACCCGCTAGCCCCCCTGCCCATGACAGATGGGCCCGAGGCCAGAATGTTAGAACAAAAAAGTAATAAAAATAAAAAATAATTAATTAAGTAATTAATACTGTTAAATTAATCTAATTACTATTTAGCTTAAGTAATTGCTAGTTAATTAATTAGTCAATGACAAGCGGGACCCACACATCAGCTTGACCCAATCAACACCTATGTTGACTGCTGACATCATGCTGACGTCATGCTGATGCAGTATTAACAACTTCGAATTAATTTACTATTAATAATTTAGAAAATGATTTAAAACTTTAAAAATTAATATAAAATAATTCGTAACTCGGATGAAAATACGTTGTACATGAAAGTTACTCAGAATTTCAAGACGAATCCGAATACGCAGACCGTTTGTCAGCCACACACCCCTAGCATAGCGAACATGCAACTTTCCCTCTCCGTTCCGTCTGTCCGAAAACGTCAAACACTGGGAATACTTTCCCGGAAGTTTCCCCCTTCGCGAGTAGCACCCGGTACTGCGATAGGGCACACCTAGCACTGTTATCTGTCATGTCATGCATTATCATGCATCTGTTTGCATTGTATTCATTGTTTCTTCTCCCTCTTCTCTCCGGTAGACTACGAGATTGACGCTGTTGCTGCCCCGATCGAGTACGGTCTTGACGACCCATCCTTCGCTGCCGAGCTTCCAGGCAAGCCCCCCCCCCTTGATCAACCCGATATAGCCTATTCTTCTCTCTACTGCTTGCATTAGAGTAGTGTAGCATGTTACTACTTTCGAATGATCCTATTCTGTTGCATAGCCTGTCATTGTTGCTACAACTATTGATACCTTTACCTGCAATCCTGAATGATTAGTGTAGGGTGCTAGTATTCCATCAGTGGCCCTACACCGTTGTCCGTCTGCCCAAGTATTCTATCAGGCCGTGATCACTTTGGGTGTGATCACGGGTATATACTACATACATATGATACATGATACATGTTGTGACTAAAGTCGGGTCGGCTCGTTGAGTACCCGCGGTTGATTCACGGATTGGGGCCTGAAAGGACATACTTTTCTGATGCCCCCTTGTGTGGATCTTTGTGGCGGAGCGACATGGCAGGTCACGACCACCGAGGAGACAGGTGGGCATGGCCCTCGTCGTTGTCCGCGGTTGTTTCATAATAACACGCTTAACGAGTTTGGATATTTGATCTGAGTCTGGCCTCTGGCCTGTACGCACTAACCAGCTACGCGGGAACATTTATGGGCACTCGACGTCGTGGTATCAGCCGAAGCCTTCTAGACACCAGTGACTAAGCAACACGCACCGGATTGGACTGGAATGCCGCTCTGGTATTAGGAGCGGCTAGGTTTGTTTCCGGCTGCCCACGCAACATGTAGGTGTGCAATGGGCGATGGGCCCAGACCCTTGCACGCTTAGGGTGTAGACCGATGTGCTGACCTATCTGCCGTGCTTAGGTAGGGCTGCAACGTGTTGATCTTCTGAGGCCGAGCATGACCCAGGAAAGTGGGTCCGGCCAAATGGGATTAAGCCTGTTGGGTTATGTGGTGCACCCTTGCAGGGAAGTTCATCTATTTGAACAGTCGTGTCCCTCGGTAAAAGGATGACCCGGAGTTGTATTCCGATCTCATGACAACTAGAACCGGATACTTGATAAAACACGCCCAGATGGAGTTCCAGATACAACTCGGTAATTGTTCTCTCACATGGTGATGTGGAGAGGATCATCGGATAGGATTATGCTATACTATGTTACTTGGTGAACTTACCTTCTACTCTCTTCTACTACTACAAGATGGAGGCTGCCAGAAGCGTAGTCTTCGATAGGATTAGCTATCCCCCTCTTATTCTGACTTTTTGCAGTTCAGTCCACAGATACTACTCATCTCATTGTTACCATTGCATATGTAGTATAGATCCTTGCTTGTGAGTACTTTGGATGAGTACTCATGGTTGCTTTGCTCCCTCTTTTCCCCCTTATGTTCCTCCTTCTCGGATGATGCAACCAGATGGTGGAGCCCAGGAGCCAGACGCCACCTAAGACGATTCCTACTACACCGTAGGCGCCTACTACTACGTGTAGTCTGTCGACGACAACCAAGAGTAGTTTAAGAGGATCCCAGGCAGGAGGCCTGTTCCTCTTTCGATCTATATCCCGTTTGTGCTAGCCATCTTATGGCAACTTGTTTAACTTTATGTCTCTACTCAGATATTTATTGCTTCTGCTGACTCATCTATGATTGAGCACTTGTATTCGAGCCCTCGAGGCCCCTGACTTATTTTAATTTTAGAGTTGTGTTGTGATATCTTCCAGTGAGTCCCTGATCTTGGCCGTACACATTTGCGTGCATGATTAGTGTACGGTTAAATCGGGGGCGTCACACCTCTCCTGCTCCAATCGCATCAACAACTTCATGCCCAACAAGAAAACGATGATATAAATGGCAGGCCACGTATTCCCTCTCCCAATGCCATAAAACACATCCATTCTACAAACTCAAAATCAAGAAAAATCAGAAATTTTGAACAACAGAAATCAAGTAAATCAGGTCATGAGATGCTTACACCATGGTTCACACATATGTAGAACACCCATCTGTCGATGCAATAGGCCCAGGAATGTTGCCCTAACTATACACATGCATGAAAGCAAGATCATAGCAACCACATCAAGCAAAAAGGGACAACTTTTTGAGAAATCAAGGGGCGGATCGAGAGGACCAAGTCCATAAGAAGGAACAAATGTTCACTAAGAAAAAACCTCCTTTGCCGGGCAGGGGAGCCCATCAAAGACGAGGTATCGCGCAGACAAGTCCCAAGGGCGTCCCGGCAAGCCTACCGGGGACACGGAGGATGGATTTGCCCTAACAAGGCTCCACCGCACCACCTCACAGCGACCCAAGTCGCCAATCAGTGCGGTGTCAAGCCCCCAAGTGACCAAGTGGCAGCTATTTGCCACATGGCGGCCACTTCCAGCGAAGATAACCTGCAGATGGCACCCATCCAGCAACGTGTCAAGCAGACATGCGAAGAGGTGGAAATATTGGCCCGACAAGGCTTGCCGGGCAACTCCTTGACATGACACTAAGCGGCGCATTTAATGCACCTTGTCCTGTCTGCAGAGTTAGGTATGATAGCACTGTTTGCTATCTAATCAGTACACAATGGCTGATTTGCCACTTTGGTGACCCCTTAATCTATAAAAGGAGGCCCATGGCAACTAGAGAAGGGATTCGGACCCTGGACCTTGGTACTCACGTACGCGCGTAGTGGCTCTCGCCCCTAGGCAACCCTTGCCGGGCAGGAGCACAGCGTTTTCCACCACTATCCACCCATCAATCCACCAAAGCAGGAGTAGGGTTTTACGCCTTGCGGTGGCCCGAATCTGGGTAAAAATTGCATGTGTGATTGTTGCCGCGCTGCTCCACGCCCTCCGCTCTTTGTGCAACACGCCCTTCCCCCTTGCCGAACCACAAAGGGACCAAAGGCCCCATAGGTGTCCGCGTTTCCCTGCGACACCATCCATCATGCTCCTCCATGCTGGACACGTACAACCTCACTTCGCAGCGGCGGAGAGGGCATGAGATGAGCGGCACAACCACTGTCCTCCCATGACGTCCAGATCAGACATAACTGCTGCTTGACATGGCGGGCGACGAGGACGAAGGAATGAGCAGCTGGGAGAGATGGGTAACGGCGACGATGAGTGGTGGGCGACGGCGACGACGAGCGGTGGAAGGGGAACAAATCTAGGGATTTTGGGTAAGAGGGGAACTGAGCTAGGGATTTTGAGTTGAATGGATTTTTACACATAAGCCCCCAATTTGTTCTATTGAACTAAGTAATCTCCCCCACGCCTGGTCAAACCGGTGGCGTACCGGCTCTATACGTGGAACAATGACCGTACAATCACGTCCCATCGTACAAAGTGACCGTAGTGACCCTAGTGACTAAACCGAGACCGCGGAGCAAGTTAAGGTACCTCTAGTGCATTTTACTCCTTTTTATATAAAAGAGAGCTTGCCTCGGCATCTAAACCATGCATCTGAGCCTACTACACATAAACGAGAGAAGCAGTGGCGGAGTTATGCACAAGCAAAACCATGCTATGATTCGCCCAACCTGTAGCGAAAATAATAGGTGTCAGGGTAAAGTTAACTGAAGAACTAAAAATTTCCAGGCCTCCTTTTGGCCTAACCAATTCTGGCCTGCCCAACAAATTGTCCGCTCCTCCACTGGAGAGAAGGTGCCATCACTATTGCAGGATGCACCTAACGCGACACTACGATTAGAGACACTTCGACGAAACTGTGTGCGATGCAATAATCGCAAACAGTGATGTAAAATAACTGTAAAAAATATGCAAAACATTTGCGATGAAGGATACATCAAACATGGTTTAGATTTTAGTTGCGTGTGCGATGTGGGGCATATGGTTCAGTTCAATAAACTGTTTGTGATGAGGCAGAACAAAAGAAACGGGCAGCCAGATGAAGGCGTGTGCGATATACGACATACAATTCACTTGGATAAACTGTTTGTGATGAGGCGGAACAATATAAATGGGCAGCCATATGAACGCGTGTGTGATATACTACATACAGTTCACTCGGATGAATTGTTTGTGATTAGGCAACAAAAAAGAAACGGTCAGCCAAATCAAGGTGTGTGCGATATATGGCATACGGTTCACTCGGATGAACTATTTTCGATCAGGAAACACAATAGAAATGGTTCAGCCAGATCAAGGTGTGTGCAATGGAGGGCATACAGTTCATTCTGATAAACTGTTTGTGTTGAGCCAAGAGAACAAAAACGTTTCACATAAACAAGATGTGTGTAATACGCGACAAACATCCAATTACATAGGTGGCTAGTACACACATGACATTTCCACACACCAAAGTAAACTATTAATGCGTAATTAACTAGGATAAATGATCATATGATCATCATCTACTTCTTGTGCTAGCTCAATGTTCCTTCTATGCTAAGTTTCCATTAATTGATGGCGTTTTATGAACATGCCACTGTCTCCTGCCATTTCCTCACCATTTTCCCACCACCCAGCGATATTGCGCATAAACATTGGCGGCGCGCAACACAAGGAGGCAACAAGCGCAGACTGTAGCACATCCACCTTTTCCAAGCTTGCCAACCCACCAAAGCGCCGCCTCTGACATCAACCTCGTCAACAAGGAAAACAAGAAGGCGCCACGGCCCGTCGAGGCTGAGGCGCTCCCCGGCAACGCGATGGACGACGCCGTCACTACAAAAAAAAAGACACATCCGTGACATTTTGGTCCGAACTAAACTTTTTTCTGTCATACTTATGACACTTCTATGACAATAATTGTGACAAAACACGGTATCATCATAGATGTGGTGGGGTCCTACTTCTATGACAAAAAATCATGATAGAAAATGGGCTTTTCGTCCTGGGCGGGCCGCAGACGCAGCTACATGACATTCTTTTGGGGCGTCCATGACGGAAAAAACCATGGTAGAAGCGAGGGCGAGGAAAATATCGGGGTGTTCCCAGTTACGGTGGGTGGTCGGGGCCGAGCGATGCGCGTATCTCTCGTACACGCACGCGCATGAGTGTGAGGCGTTGGGCTCTAACTAAACCCGAGCGAGGCGTTGGGCTCTAACCGAACCCGAGCGATTGCAGTACAGGCTACGCATTACTAAACCGAAGCGATCGATCAATGGCTGTTAACTGAACCCGATCGAGCGATTCCTTTGCTACTGCTGCTAACTGAAGCCGATCGATGCTGCCTCTGCATGAACAGTGAGCGTTGCTAGGGGGGTTTGGATGAACAGTTCCCGGTGGGGGTGGCTGAACAGGACCCTGTGGTGTTGCCTCTGCATGAACAGGACCCTGTTCGATCGAGCCGGTTGGGGCTGCATGAACATGACCCCATGGAGGGCTGCATGAACAGGACCACCCCGTGGAGGGCTGCATGAACAGTAGACGGTGGAGGGCTGGATGAACAGTAGCCCGTGGAG
The DNA here is from genome assembly GCA_902687465.1 of Secale cereale. NCBI lineage: Eukaryota > Viridiplantae > Streptophyta > Magnoliopsida > Poales > Poaceae > Secale > Secale cereale. Next base: position 194,302,211 of record LR738715.1, on the reverse strand, counting down.
GGGTGGTCGAACAGGAGCCCGTGGAGAGGGTTGGCTGAACAGTAGCCGGTGGAGTAGCGCGCGGTGGAGGCTGAACAGTCGCAGGTGGAGGCTGGAGGAGGTCGATGGTGGATGAACAGTAGCCCATGGAGGCTGGAGGGGGTCGACGCTGGGGATGAACAATAGCCCATGGAGTCCTGTTTTGCGGTACGCCACACCCCTCCCGATGAACAGGACCCCCGTTTCGACCGTAGCGCTCCAACACAAGTCCATTTCCTCCGTTTTGCGGTACGCCACACCCCTCTCGATCAATAGGACTCCCGTGTCGACCGTAGCACTCCAACACAAGTCCGTTTCCTCTGTTTTGCGGTACGCCACACCCCTCCCGATCAACAGGACCCCCATTTCGACCGTAGGAGGTCCGTTTCCTCCGTTTTGCGGTACGCCAGACCCCTCCCGATGAACATGATCCCTTTTCGAACGTGGCCAGTCGAACACAAGGCCGTTTCCTCCGTTCTGCGGTACGCCAGGCCTTGTTTCCATCGGCTGTTCCGTCCAAGCCCTCCCGATGAACACGACGACGCATTCCGTTCTGACCCAGCTGGTTGGCTCCCCATGAACACGACAACGACACTGTTTCTCTGTTCCGACCCAGCCATGTACACGAGCCCTGGCTGTACGTATGCACGAGTAGGCGTTCGAGACCCTACCCGTATGTACGTACGTGGCCGTATTTTCTTTCTTGCACGCTGGCCGCTGTACGTACGTGTACATGCTACGTGCGCGCCTCTACATTGACTAGTATGTACGTACACGTTCGTGACCAGAATGACAAGGTATGTATGCTTTGACCAGGTGGGTCCCGACTGTCATTCACTTCCTTGCCTGCGAAGATGTAGCTGGTGGGTCCCAGCAGTTAGGGGGGCGAATCGCTTTTTTTGCCCGGACGCACTTTCTTGCCTGTGAAGATGTAGCTGGTGGGTCCCAGCAGTCAGGGGGAAACATTTTTTTCATGAAATACGGTGCCCCGTCCGGTGGGTCCCCGATGTCAGGTGGAGGAATAATTATTTTGCGCGTAATAAGGAGTCACTTCCTTGCTGCGACCGTGGACCCCGCTGTCAACCTCTCCACGTACAGTACTCTTCCGATGGAAGTCGTTCCTTGACCACATTGACCACGCCGCGCCGAGAGCACCAGGGCGGTGGACGACGACGAGGCCTAGGAAGGAGAGGACGCGGAGCCGGGGAAGACGCGGAAGTGGAAGCCCGCGCAGAGAGGAGTACGAGGGTTCATTGGTTCGGTTACGGTGGGAGGCTGCCATCGCCGCAGGGCCTGGCCAGCGGTGGGAATAGTAGGGGGTGGTGAGGCCTTCGCGGCAGCACAGCCGCCCACGGGAGGCAGGAGCATGTGGCACGACCGGCGCTGCTTTGGGCGGCTGGAGCAACAAGAGCAGAGGTTGAAGAAGCACTACGGGCGTTGGATGGACATCGTGCGGTCACTAGAGCTAGAATCGTTCATATTGGCTAAGTTGACAAAGCACTCCATCCTCGTCAACTTAGTAGGCCCACAAGTCAGCCTCCCACCAAGGTGGGTCCCAACGAGTAGGGGAAGTATTGATTTTTTTGTGCATAATAAGGATGCGCTTCCGGTGGGTCCGAGCTGACAGCGGGGGGAACATTTTTTCGCGCAATACGGTGGCCCATCCGCTGGGTCCTAGCAGTCAGGGGGGAAACATTTTTTTCATGAAATACGATGGCCCGTCCGGTGGGTCCCTGCTGTCAGGTGGAGGAATCATTATTTTCCGCGTAATAAGGAGGCACTTCCTTGCTGTCGTCGTGGACCCAGCTGTCAGCCTCTCCACGTACAGTCCACGTCCGATGGAAGCCGTTCCTTGACCATGTTGACCACGCCGTGCCGAGAGCACCAGGGCGTTGGACGACGGAGAGGCCTAGGATGGGGACGACGCGGAGCCGGGTAAGACGCGGCAGTGGATGCCCACGCGTAGAGGAATATGAGGGTTCACTGGTTCACTGCGGTGTGAGGCTACCGTTGCCGCAGAATAACAGGGGGTGTGGGTGAGTACAGGGATGGCCTGGCCAGCGGTGGGAGTAGTAGGGGGCGGTGAGGCCTCCGCCGCATCGAAGCCGGCCACGGGAGGCAGGAGCACGATGCACGACTGACGCTGGTTTGGGCGGCAGGAGCAAGTAGACCAGAGGTTGAAGAAGCACTACGGCCGTTGGATGGACATCGTACGGTCACTGGAGCTAGAATCGTGCATATTGACTAAGTTGATAAAGCCCTCCATCCCCATCAACTTAGTAGGCCCACAAGTCAGCTTGCCACTATACTGGGTCCCAGCTAGCAGGGGGAGTATTCATTTTTTTGTGCGTAATAAGGAGGCACTTCCTTGCGTGCGAAGATATAGCTGGTGGGTCCAAGCTGTCAGCTTTGGTAACGTTTTTTTCGCAAAATACAGAGGCTCTTTCGGTGGGTCCCAAATGTCAGGTGGAGGTATCATTATTTTGCGCGTAATAAGGAGGCATTTCCTTGCGTGCGGCCGTGGACCCAACTGTCAGCCTCTCCACGTATAGTCCACTTCAGATGCATGTCGGTCGTTGACCACGTTCACCAGGCCGCGCCGAGAGCACCAGGGCGGTGGACGACGGCGAGGCCTAGGAAAGGAACGACATGGAGGCTGAGAAGACTCGGCAGTTGTTTCCCACACGAAGGGGAGTACGATTGTACGAGGGTTCACTGGTTCGTCTGCCGTCGCCGGAGAATAACAACAGGTGTGCGTGAGTAGAGGGATGGCTAGGCCAAGGATGGTAGTACGATGGGGCGGTGAGGCCTGAGCGGCAGCACAGCTGGCCGCGGGGAGGAGGGAGCAGGCAGTCCCGCCGGAGCTTGTTTGAGCGGCTGGAGCAGGAAGAGCAGAGATTGAAGAAGCACGACGGCCGTTGGATGGACATCCAATAGTCACTGCTTGTGCGTCAACCTTTTTTTTAGGAAAGCCTCAAATCTGTGGAAAACATCATACAAACCATCTGCCATTATTTCTAATAATTTACAGCCCATTTGCTAATTCTTAAGGTTTTTTTGGAGCCCATATTCTTTTTGTTAGTATTACATCCCATATTGTGGCCACGGTTAAAAAATTATACGAAATTTTGCATATTACGGTGCGGTCTGAACTGTTTTTAATCCCGAAATTTCGAGTCACATTCAAACTGATTTTAGAAATAAATGTATATCAATATAAAATCCAACAAATTGTCCATGCATAAAAATCAATGCAATTTAAAATCTCAAAATGAAAAAAAGAAATTTGAAACTAATTGCCAGTTTGATGTGTTTTAAAAATGTACATCCCATTTCTCATTACTGATAGGCCAATTTCTCGGCCAGTAAAATGAAGCTCTCCTCGTCTTGAAAGATTTGCAGCCCAACAGGCCTAACAAAGCGACTTACTAGGCAAATCACAAAAAAACTGGGCTGTGGCCGTGGACCCAGCTGTCAGCCTCTGCACGTACAATATTCTTCCGATGGAAGACGGTCGTTGACCACATTGACCACGCCGCGCCGAGAGCACCAAGGCGGTGGACGACGGCGAGGCCTAAGAAGGGGACGACGTGGAGCTGGGGAAGACGCGATAGTGGATGCCCATGCGGAGAGGAGTACGGGGGTTCACTGGTTCGGCTGCGGTGTGAGGCTGCCGTCGTCGCAGAATAACTGGGGGTGTGGGTGAGTGGAGGGCTGGCCTGGCCAGCGGTGGGAGTAGTATGGGGGCGGTGAGGCCTCCGCGGCAGGATAGCCGGCCACGGGAGGCAGGAGCAGGCGGCACGACCGGCGCTGCTTTGGGCGGCTGGAGCAAGAAGACCAGAGGTTGAAGAAGCACTACAGTCGTTGGATGGACATCATACGATCACTGGAGCTAGAACCGTTCATATTGACTAAGTTGACAAAGCACTCCGTCCCCGTCAACTTAGTAGGCCCACAAGTCAGCCTCCCACTTTGGTGGGTCCCAACTAGCAGGGGGAGTATTCATTTTTTCTTGCATAATAAGGAGGCACTTCCTTGCGTGCGAAGATATAGCTGGTGGGTTCGACCTATCAGTGGTGGGAACATTTTTTTCGCGAAATACAGAGGCCCTTCCGGTGGGTCCCAGCTGTCAGGTGGAGGAATCATTATTTTGCGCGTAATAAGGAGGCATTTCCTTGTGTGCGGCCGTGGACCCAACTGTCAGCCTCTCCATGCACAGTCTACTTCCGATGGTGTCGTTCGTTGACCACGTTGACCACTCCGTGCCGAGCGCATCCAAGGTGGTGGACGACGGCGAGGCCCCGGACAGCAATGAGCCGGAGATGGGAAGACACGAGAGTAGAGTCGCAGACGAAGAGGTGTATGAGGGTTAACTGGTTGGTGTGGTTCGGCAGTCGGTGGAGAAGAACATGAGGTGTGGAGGGGTGGAGGGAAGGCCTGGCCAATGGTGGAGTAGCGCTTCACACCGAAGCGTGCTAAGCACAGCTGCTAGCAGCAGGAGGCGTGAGCAGGTGGTCCCGGCGGCGCTAGAGGAAGAAGACGAGAGATTGACGTGGATGCTGCTCATTGGATGTAAATCCAACAGCTAACGATATCAGAATCATTTGTTGACTAAGTTAACAATAACTTGCATTGGCTTCGGCTTATTGGCCCACATTTCAGCCTCCAAAAATGTGGCACGTATTCAACCCATTTTTCAGAATTTCCAGTCTTTTTTTTGCGGGGTAGAATTTACAGTCCATTTGATTTTTTTTAATTGCAGTCCATTAGCTGGGCTGAGAGAACAAATAATGTAGCGTCCATGCGGCCCATTTATGTTTTTCCTAAAAAATTACAGGCCATTTGCACTTTCTCGAAATACACGATTTTGCTGGGCTGATTCTAATTATAATGTTGGGGTGGGCGCATCAATGTTATCAAAAAATAAACAGGGGCTGAGCATTTTGTTATATATATATATATATATATATATATATATATATATATATATTTATATTTAAATAATAAGTGATTTATTATTACATTGGTCCTTAAATCTTATCAAGCTTTTGTACACAATCAGCAGGATTTTCGTTGCCAAAACAAATTCAGGATTTTATTGTTAAGAAATTATTTTTATAAGTTAACAAGATGTGGGATATTATTTTCTTACGTATGTAAGTATCTATTAAATATATGATGACAATAACAATAATATATAATAACATACAAAATAATTTAAATATATATAATATAGTTAGAAGGGAAACATAAGTTGGACCAGGCGTTCCTATTCTTATATAGGAAAATAGAACAGACCTCTGCGTTTTCTTCAAAAACAAATACATAAATTTGGCTGCCGATGTTTCAGGAAAAATAAAACCTCGGATGGGAGGTTGATACGTCCCAAACGTATCCATAATTTTTGCTTGTGACATGCTTGTTTTGCATCATTGTCTCATGTTTATATCAAAGTTTTCTATCTTTTTAGGCATTTATTGGACTAACCTACTAATGGTTGCAAAAGTGCACAATGTTCTTGTTTTACACTTTATTGTGTAGGAATTACTTGGAAATTGACAAAAACGCAAAAGGAGTCGTATTGGAGTAGGACTCTGACTTTCCTGAAATCTGTCTGAGAACATTTTTAGAAGATGGTCACGTTCCGGCCCGAAGACGACGTCAAACGGAAAAAGCCTAGTTGCGAAAGTTGTGCGGAATTTCGAGTGGATGCTTCTGGATATAAAATTCGTCCAAATCGGAGTCCGGACGGCCGAGAAAAGCCCGTTTTACTGAAGCCCAATATCTGATGACGGGAATCCGAGAGTCTATATAAAGAGAGGAAACCTAGGTCACCAAGGGCCACGAATTTTCCTCCTCCTAGGCCGCCGTCTTGGAGGGGAGGACCAGCACCATTGCAGCACCATCCACAAGGGGCTGAGGTTTCTAGCAGTAGCTATGTGGTCAATTCTCTCTCCCATGATGTGATCTTCGTTGTGATCATAGGCTATGTTAATCTAGGGTGATCCCATGATATTTCCCCTTCCTCTATGTATTGAATTGATGTACTCACTTGTCTTTATCTGGTATAATCCCCGAGACCAAGGTGACATCGGTCTATTGGACATGGATTAGAAGAATATCTTCATTAGTGATTTCCTCTTTTGTGTGTTGATTGAAGATTGAGAGTTTCTTGGTGCTTGTCTTTGACTATCGTGGATATATGTTGTGGTGATTGTGGTACTCTCTTTGGATGGCCGCGGTGACATTGGGAAATCCGTAGATTGAGAACTACGAACTTTGAGGTGTGCTTTTGTAGCCGTACATAATTCTCGTCCTCTCTTGACCAGAAAGAATGACCTCCGAGTGCGTCTCCATTGCATGTTTTATGGGAAATATCATGTGATTAGACTATGTAAATGTTGTTGGGAGTTGCCACTAGTGAAAGTATGAAGCCTAGGCCTTGTTTCCACCATTGCAATACCATTTGTGCTCACGTTTACCACTTCTTTGCTTGCTGCACTTTTTATTACAGATTTATATTACTTTGCTTTGCCACTCCTATCATCCATATTTTACCATCTCTTCGCCGAACTAGTGCACCTATACAACTCCTAGTTGTATTAGGTGTGTTGGGGACACAAGAGACTTCTTGTATCTTGATTGCAGGGTCGCTTGAAAGGGGTACGTTCAACCTCCACTTCCCTGAGTTCGATAAACCTTGAGTTACTCACTTAAGGGAAATTTGCTGTTGTCCTACAAACCTCTGCTCTTGGAGGCCCAACACTGTCTACAGGAATAGAAGCGTGTAGTAGACATCAAGCTATTTCTGGCGCCGTTGCCGGGGAAGTAAGTGTTTGAAGGTATATCTTTAGATCTTGCAATTAAATCTTTTCGTTTCTTGTTTTTAGTTTCACTAGTTATGTTTATGGAAAACCGCACTCTTAGTTCGCTGCTTGGGGAAGGCCGCTTTACCACACCCGTGGTAGAGAAGTCTCCTCCACCTACTGAATGTATCCCGTTCCAAATACCACTTGGGATAATTGAAATAATTAGGAATAATTGTTATGATGGGACAGTCAATCCTAGTATTCATTTGTTGAAACTTACAGAACTTTGTGAGTTGTTTAAGATTTCAGGTTTGACAAGAGATGGAGTCATGAGGAAATTATTTGCCTTGTCACTGAAAGGAAAAGCATTGGAATGGTATAGGCTATTAGATGACTCTCACCTGCTGGATTGGGAAGAGATCCAGTCTCTCTTTTACTCCAAGTTTTATCCTCTTCATGAAGTCCATGAGAATAGGAATTATGTTTATAATTTCTATCCTCATGACAGAGAGAGCATAGCTCAAGCTTGGGGGAGACTGAAAACGTTAATGCTAAAATGTCCTAACCATGGGCTCCCCAAAGATATGATTATTACTAATTTCTATGCGAGGCTCTCTCGACAGGATAAAGATTTGCTCGATGCTTCCTCTATGGGTTCTTTCACAAACGAAAATATTGATGCTAAATGGGAACTCCTTGAAAGAATTCAACGCAACACTAAAGATTGGGAGATCGACAAAGGTAAAGAGTCAGGTATAATTTATGAGTATGATTGCATTAAGTCCTTTGTTGAAACTACAAGTTTTAATAAGTTTAGTGCTAAGTTTGGGCTTGATTCTCAACTCCTTGTTGAATTCCTCAAATCTTTTGCTTCACATCTTAATATGCCTAAGGAGGATTGGATCAAGCATCATGAACCTTTTAAAGAGATTTGCAAAGAAAATGAAATTGTTCATGATGATTGCAACATGCATGATCCAATTCCTAAAAATGAAGTTTTATATAAGCATGTTAATTTTTGTGTAGTGGATAGACCTTGTGAAAGGCCTATGATTGAAGAAGAGAAGTATTGTAAGCAACATAAGCATGAAAGAACAATCACTTGGGTCAAAGATTTAAATGAAATTGCTAGAGAATTGTGTGACCTTTATCCTTTTACTTGTGAACTTTGCTGTATAGAGGGTCACTTTAATTTTCAATGCATGCACTTTCAAAACATAACTGTTAACCAGTTGTGTGATAACATGATCATCCCTGATCTTCATGATGAGCTTATGTTATTTTTGATGTGTGAAGAGTTATCAGAAAAGACTTCTTGGCTAGATGTTAATGCCATAGGAATAAAAAACACTTTGCAAAATTGCCATCTCTATTGTGTTGTTAATTGCAATAAAAATGATTACATAAGTAAGATTAGAAAGGAGGGAACTTTACCAAAGTATAAAAATGTCTCTTATATTTCTGCTAATAAAAAAGGAGAGTTTCTCCCAAGTTTCCCCTATTGTTTCTAATGATAAACCAGGATATGTGGAGAAGCTTCATCTCCAACCACTCCCTCCTAAGGTGAAGAAGAAGAAAAAGAAGAGGAGGAGGAAGAGGAGCAAGAAGGAAGAAGAATGGGTATCAACCTGGCCTGAGCATATTCCTCCCATCAACTTTTATCCTAACGGTTGTAAGTTTAAAGAAGAAGGTGAAGTTTATTGCCTTAATTATCATCTTGATGATACGTCCGTAGGTACTATTGAAAATGATTTTGATTATGATATGCATGTTACTTATTGTGATTGGAAAAATGATGATAATGCTACTTATGATCTTGAAAATCTTTTTGGTACCAACTCTGAAAGTGATGATATGGAAAGCTCTAAGCTTGGGGATGATAGGATTGCAAATCCTTTACCCACTAGTGATGTGATAATTGATAATTCTTTTGCTAGTAAGAATAAAGACAACATGTTTACAAATATAGTTGCTAGCAATGATAATGCTCTTCTCTACTATGATGATGTTATAACTCCAATCTATAGTGATTATAAAGGTACCTATGACATAAGGAGAAATTATCCTTATGAAACTTGTCATAATCATGGAGGGAATTACTCCCTTGTTGAACACCATCTTCCTAATACACAATTAATCTATAGTGTTCAAGTTGTTTATGATAGTCCTACTCCCACTATTACCAATGAGAAAGATTATGCTTATGTGGAGAGTAAGAGTACCTTTTTGCATGTGGATCATGGTAACAATGCTTTATGTGATGCTTATATTGTTGAGTTTATTCGTGATCCCACTGAAAATTATTATGAGAAGGGAACATATGCTTATAGATATTTCAATAATATCAAGTTCCCTCTCTTTGTGTTGAAGGTTTTGAAGCTGCACTTGTTTTGTCTTCCTATGCTTATTGCTTTGTGCTTCAATGAATTATTCTATTGCAATATTCCTATGCATAGGAAGCATGTTAGGCTTAAATGTGTTTGGTATTTGCTTCTTGATGCTCTCTTTTGTTCTTCAACTCTTATTCCTACGAGAGCATCATTAAAGTCTTAAGCCTATCTTTATGGCTATAAAGAAAGAGCTCTAGGGAGACAACCCTTGTTATCTTTGCTTTCAGTTTGTTCTTTCAGTTTTTAGTGGTCTTGATGTTTGTTACTACTGTAGCAACATCATTGTATCTTTATTTTTCACCTTTGTGCCAAGTTTAGCCTCCGATTGCAAGAAAGTTCAAAAGTTGTGACGTGCTGTCCAGAAAACAGATTCTGTCCTTGGACAGAAAAATTCGAATAAAATCACCAGATCATCTTTTTGATCTGAATTTTTTTGACAACGTGCTCTATACAATTGGCTTTCGGGCGTCTGTTCTGAGTTTTTTGATTTGAGTTGCAGAAGTGCCCTGAAAAAATTATTTACTACCTGCTGGTCTGTTTTTCACAGATTCTGTCCTGTTTTGCCTTTTCTTCGTTTTGCAAACCTTGAGCTTGCTTTTTCTTTGCAAAAACCTTTTGGCAATCTTGAGAAACAGTAGCTCTTCAAGATTATCTTTATTTCCAGTAGAGAAAAAATATCTTATTGTGGGTACTAACCTCTCTAATCAGATTATGATGAGTTATGTATGAAGGGAGTTTTCAAGTGTGCGGGGGAAGATGATAAAAGAAGATTCAGGAGTGTCAAACGCTCAAGCTTGGGGATGCCCCATGCACCCCCAAGAAATATCCAAGGAGACTCAAGCATCTAAGCTTGGGGATGCCCCCGTGCATCCCCTTCTCCATCAACAATTATCAGTTCGTCCTTCGTTCCACTATGTTTATCACTTCATGCGTTATGTGCTATGCTTGGAGCGTCTTTTTGTTTTGTTTTCAGTTTTCTTTTCTTTTCTTTGCTGGTCTTAAATAAGTTGCATCTGATCATTCTTATTTGGGAGAGAGACACGCTCCGCTTTTTCATGAAACACTCATGTTCTTCACTTATATCTTTTTGAGTGTTTTAGCTACCTTGTTATATGCTTCTAGCTCTTGTTTTTATTTCATATCATGTTCAGAGCTATTAGTTCTTTTATAGAAAGTACTCCCTTGCTTCACTTATATCTTTTTGGAGAGTTGAATTGGTTTGAATTGCTAAATAATATGTTGGTAAAGTAAATGCCAAGTGTGGCCGTGGTGCAAAGAATAAAAAGCTTGCATAGTCTTGAAGATTATTGAGTAACTTGATCCCTATCAATTGTTTTGAGAAATTAAGTAGTGATTTCTAAACATGGAGATCATTTAATAAAGTCTTATTAGTGAAGAAATACCTTTGAAGTTTGCAATTGTTTAGTTTTTCATCATTGGTAATTTTAAAGTTCATGTTTTCTCTTTAGAAGTATGTTGGTTGACAAGGAAGACAGTGTAGAAGTCTTATAATTATGCTGAAAGGATGTTATAATTCTCTTGTACCGGTTAACATGTGCTTGCTAAAAACTTGCTAAACCAAAAACTCTGTACTGAGCGGGAATGTTGCTCGTGCATCCAAATTCCATAGCCAAAATTCTGCCATATGTGTCCACCATACCTACCTATATGCATGGTATTTAATAGCCATTCCAAGTAAATTGCTCATGTGCTACCTTTAAAACCTTCAAAATTTATCCTTATTTGTGTCTCTGTTTTAGCTCATGAGGAAGTGGTAGACAGTTCATTATTACTTGTGTTGGACAGAACGACCCCTGACGTGCATGAATAATGTGCATGTCCTTAATTTTGCAAAAAGAGCTGGCAAAAGGGTATGCCCAGCCCACTTTACATGTCATCAATATCAATATCAAAAACCTCCTTCACACATCGTACGTGAGAAATCAGACAAACTTTGGCTAGTGATAAACAAAGGAGAAAGGGGAGTGTTATCATTCCTCTATGGGAGCCGCTCTTAAGTTCTGTTTGGCATGAGTAGTAGTGCATTGTTTATTACCATTCGTTGACATAAGCATACATCTCTCAATTTTTTTTATATCTCTATGTTTTCAAAAATAAAAAGCTCTAGCACATGAGTAATCCCTGCTTCCCTCTGCGAAGGGCCTATCTTTTACTTTTAAATGTTGAGTCAGTTTTCCTATGTTCTAATCTTCTTCCTCCACCATAAGCAAGCATCCAGTGTTAACCCTGGGTTCAAGTTGATTATGTTCAAAATTTCTGCTTAGTTATATATAATCCTTGTGCATTGAACTTATCCATGAGATAAATATGTTGAAAAGTGGAAAGCATTGCTGAAACTTTATCTTCCTTTGTGTTGGCTAGAATGCTTTTGATGAGAGAACTCCTTTGGGGCTAACAGTTGTGCTAAACTTCATAGTTTCATGTCTTCAATTGTACTATTCATGAAAAGAATTTACTTAGATGATCACTTGGTTATTCATTGTTTACTTGCTTTCAACTATAGATAATTGTTTTGGTTCACTTTATTTCAGTTCATGTGCTTTACTATATTACTTGATCAAGATTGTGTTAGTAGCATGTCACCTCAAAAATTATCTATGTTATCATTCTACATACTCGAGGACGAGTAGGAATTAAGCTTGGGGATGTTGATACGTCCCAAACGTATCCATAATTTTTGCTTGTGACATGCTTGTTTTGCATCATTGTCTCATGTTTATATCAAAGTTTTCTATCTTTTAGGCATTTATTGGACTAACCTACTAATGGTTGCAAAAGTGCACAATGTTCTTGTTTTACACTTTATTGTGTAGGAATTACTTGGAAATTGACAAAAACGCAAAAGGAGTCGTATTGGAGTAGGACTCTGACTTTCCTGAAATCTGTCTGAGAACGTTTTTAGAAGATGGTCACGTTCCGGCCCGAAGACGACGTCAAACGGAAAAAGCCTAGTTGCGAAAGTTGTGGGGAATTTTGAGGGGATGCTTCTGGATATAAAATTCGTCCAAATCGGAGTCCAGACGGCCGAGAAAAGCCCGTTTTACTGAAGCCCAAAATCTGATGACGGTAATCTGAGAGTCTATATAAAGAGAGGAAACCTAGGTCACCAAGGGCCACGAATTTTCCTCCTCCTAGGCTGCCGTCTTGGAGGGGAGGACCAGCACCATTGCAGCACCATCCACAAGGGGCTGAGGTTTCTAGCAGTAGCTATGTGGTCAATTCTCTCTCCCATGATGTGATCTTCGTTGTGATCATAGGCTATGTTAATCTAGGGTGATCCCATGATATTTCCCCTTCCTCTATGTATTGAATTGATGTACTCACTTGTCTTTATCTGGTATAATCCCCGAGACCAAGGTGACATCGGTCTATTGGACATGGATTAGAAGAATATCTTCATTAGTGATTTCCTCTTTTGTGTGTTGATTGAAGATTGAGAGTTTCTTGGTGCTTGTCTTTGACTATCGTGGATATATGTTGTGGTGATTGTGGTACTCTCTTTGGATGGCCGCGGTGACATTGGGAAATCCGTAGATTGAGAACTACGAACTTTGAGGTGTGCTTTTGTAGCCGTACATAATTCTCGTCCTCTCTTGACCAGAAAGAATGACCTCCGAGTGCGTCTCCATTGCATGTTTTATGGGAAATATCATGTGATTAGACTATGTAAATGTTGTTGGGAGTTGCCACTAGTGAAAGTATGAAGCCTATGCCTTGTTTCCACCATTGCAATACCATTTGTGCTCACGTTTACCACTTCTTTGCTTGCTGCACTTTTTATTACAGATTTATATTACTTTGCTTTGCCACTCCTATCATCCATATTTTACCATCTCTTCGCCGAACTAGTGCACCTATACAACTCCTAGTTGTATTAGGTGTGTTGGGGACACAAGAGACTTCTTATATCTTGATTGCAGGGTTGCTTGAAAGGGGTACGTTCAACCTCCACTTCCCTGAGTTCGATAAACCTTGGGTTACTCACTTAAGGGAAATTTGCTGCTGTCCTACAAACCTCTGCTCTTGGAGGCCCAACACTGTCTACAGGAATAGAAGCGTGTAGTAGACATCAGAGGTCCATAGGCCGGTCGATACATGACGGCCCTCAAGAAAATTCAAACAAGCCTATGGGCCTCCCATCCGAGGTCGTGGGTTGCGCATGTTAAAAAAGAAAGCCTAGACGTGGCAGCCCAAAACCTAGCTGATACTTGTTGCCCCAGTGATAATAATGATACCTGCCAGCTCCCCGGCTTCGTTGCGAATTTATCTTCTATAGTAACTACGTTGAAGCACCTAAAAAATGTAACTATGTTGACAAACCCGTGGGCCCCAACATTAGTATAGCATTAGGAGGAAGTATTTTTTTGATGAGGCACTTGCTTGCGTATGACCATAGACCTGGTGGGTCCCGACTGTCCGCCTCTCCACGTACAGTCCTCTCCAGATTCCTCTCGTTTGTTCAGCATGTTCACAACGGCAGACATCAGCGTCCCGGCGAGCGCAGAAAGGCGCAGGAGGAGATCTGACCACCTGAGGAAGTGCCTTATTAGTAACGAAACAACTGAGCTAGCCCAGTGGCCGAGTAACACTACCCGACAGCTGTTCCGCCCGGGTTTGATACCACCTGTGCAGAGAAAATATCTCCAAATTTGTTACCTCTGCCTTTATTGACATGTAGATCCCAATTGTCATCTACACACACCACGTCCTACACTTGCCAAAACTTCGTCCCTCGTTTTCTCTGCTTTTCGCGCACTCGACATTGTGTGGGCATTTTGAAAATAACATATCTTTTTGACTGCGCATCATATGAAGATGTTCTATGCATGAATGTTGATCAGCATGATGTTAACTGGCTGGTAGTTCCAGTATCGACCATGAATAAAACTTCCACCATGATGTTAACACTATTGAAAAGGCCGTGTTAATACAAATGCTCTGCCTCTGAAAGTTGCAGTTTCTTATCTGAAACTGAACTTGGAGTTTCTTCTCTGAAACTGAAACTTGCAGTTTCTTCTTTGAGAATCACATTGTCTGCACTTTTATACTCCTATGAAAATGCATTTTTTAAGTGCAGAGAAAATATCTCCAATTTTTTTCCTTTGCCTTTAATGACATGTGGGTCCCAATTTTCATCTACGCACACCACGTCCTACAGTTGCCAAAACTCCGTCCCTCGTTTTCTCTATTTTTCGCACACTCGACATTGTGTGGGCATTTTGAAAATAGCGTATCTTTTTGATTGTGCATCATATGAAGATGTGCTATGCATGAATGTTGATCAGCATGATGTTAACTGGCTGGTAGTTCCAGTTTCGACCATGAATAACACTTCCAGCACGATGTTAACACTGTTTGAAAAGGCCGTGTTAATATAAATGCTCTGCCTCTGAAAGTTGCAGTTTCTTATTTAAAACTGAACTTGCAGTTTCTTATCTGAAACAAAAACTTGCAATTTCTTCTATGAGAATCACATTGTGTGCACTTTTATACTCCTATGAAACTACATTTTTAAGTGCTAAAAATAGATCTCTAGAATTCATAAAATACTTCATATGCTCAATACTGCAAATATGAAATTCAAAAGACATTCATATCTGAAAGTACTCTCAAAATACACAACACAAAAAACAATTCACATCCTGCAAATACTAACAACCCTAAGCTGCTCCTGACAATTCACAACCTGCCCGACTATTGGTTTGGGAGGGGGGAATCCCTCCTATTCCTCGGCGACAGACAGCCGCCCTGTGAGATGATGTGACCGGCGAGGGAGAGGATGGCGGGGAAGCATCGTCGGGCCAACTGTTTTTCTCCTCTTGCAGTTGGGTTCGGTCGACGAAGACTCCATCGGCTCGCTCTGGCACAACACCCTCTCAAACGGCACCCTGTAGATGCTCGATCCTTCAATCTCTGGTGGATGCTCCATCTGGGATCGATACTCCACAATGAGCGCCACACATCCCACTGATGGTGGTGGATGCCAATGCTTAGATGGAGTAGGGTTGGTGTCGGTAATTTTTACTTGGCACCTCTCACTCTGCATATATGCCGGTTCCATCCGTACATTTGTGCAGTTCACCAAAATGCAGCTGAATAACCCTGTTTGCACGGATAATGAAAAGGCGTGATTAGATTATAGTCAACACCATCGTAGAAGGGATGCCACCAGTCACCAACATATATGCAGTCAACGCCATCGTAGAAGGGATGACACCAGTCACCAACATGGATGATTCAATTCATGGGACCTTTTGGTGCAGTTCACCTAAAATGAAGCAATGTCCCATGAGCTAGCAGCTTCTTCTTCTTCTTTTTAAGAAAAGGGCTCCAGCCCCGGTTCCATTTCCATCAGAAAACGAAAAGAAGCAACTTATCTTAATGGGAAATTTGGCAGGACATGAAAAAAAGTGCCATTGATTCATATTACTGGAGGCATTACATTGAAAACAACATTGGTTTAACGTCTCCTTACTTTTAATAGTGTGACTGCTACATTTTACCAGTGGCATTACATAAGAGCGGCTCGGGGCAACAAACATCAGAAGAGGATATCTGGGTTGGTCCCATTTTTGTTCGGTATATAGCCACCTTATACTGTGTCAGGCTAGCAAATCTAGTGCTGGACTTACTCTGTTGACTTGTCCCCCAGTCCCCACTTTCTTTCCTTTTTCAACCAATAGATCGGGTTTATATTGAGTTTGTACTGTGTTTCCTTTATTTCCCTATTAGACCTAGAGACCAGTTGGATAGCCAGTCTCTGCTACTTTTCGCCCCCATTATTTCCTCTTTTGACCAAGCCCTAGATTCAGGTAACAAATCTTCCCCCACCCCACCCCCTTTCTTCCTTGTTTGAACCAAGTACTACTAGATTCGAGTGCATGAACTAGTTTTACCTCTTAACAGTAAAAAAATAGGTGGTTTTCGAACTGCCGATCGATCCTATCTACACGAGGGGGCCTAAGAAATAGTAAAAGATACAAATGCAACGACGTCAGGAGCTCGGGAACTAGAGCAAGGACGGTTTCAAAGGAAGTTATACATGAGGGTCGCCGGGATGTCGCTAGGTGGGCGGTGGGAGGCCGGATCTGCTCACACTACAGCAACGAGGAAGAAGGGGTGAGAGGCCCTCCCTCTCCAGTGATGCTTGGGAGAGAATGACAAGGCATGCTGATCGGGACGCGCCGGCAGTGGGTAAGAGCCGTCGCCGAGGATCACGTGAATGTTGCACCTTCTCACCTTCCCCAGCGGAGAGTATCCGGCTGGATCTGTGACCAGCAGTGAGTAGAGAGAGAGAGAGTGTGGCCACCGCTGTCGTGTTTAGATCTGGAGAGGACGAGACAGTGTGAAGAGAGCAACACTAGCAAGCAAGCGCGGAGGCTCTTGCCTATAAAGTGGCGTACTAGTTTTCTTTTGTCTACTGGCCGGAGCCAGCTTAACCTCGGCAATGACTGTCGAGAAGTTTTCATGCACGTGCCCCGGAGGTGCAGTTGTCGTCATTTTGATCTGAAGCACCGGATTATAACATATAACACAAAAAATGCCACATGACAAGAAATCATAACCTCACTGCCCAAAGGAGACAAGATGAATCCCGACGGACAAACTTGACGAGGATCAAAGCTCAAATTAAAGATAAACTCGTAGAAAAGGGGTCCATCGATAGATGTCCTGATTAACATAGCCGGCTTGACCTAGATGGCAGCCGAGTAGTCTTCGTGCATGTGCCCCCAATGACTAGCCCAACTCAGTTGTCGCTGTTTAACCCTCGCAGTGATCCGAAGCACATGACACCTAATTTTGCGAGATGACAAGAAACCTTTTTTTAGATTTCTCACCAGAACTACAGCCCTGTACAACACAGCCTGCACGATATGTAGACAATAGCCAATCTAGGCATGTCTGCTGGCGTCTTGTCACATGCATGGACGAACTGATCTTCCGTGTCTTGCAGGGATCGTCCAGGTACCAACGTATGTAGTTCTATTAACTCACCCGACTTGCGGGGCCGGGGAGTGTGCCTATGGTCGGTTCTCAATTGGGGTGCCACATGTGTGTGCCAAAGCAATATGACGCATGTTCCATTCGGAGAGCGGCGTGCCAGACCGACCGACCGTCTGGGGTGCGACGCGAACGCGATGGGCGTGTTGTATACTCCGTACATGTGTACCTCCATTTTCTTGAGGCTTTGCTCCGTGGTGAAATCCATGGATACAAAATTAGTATACTATACTATTTAAAAGTCGAGGGCGGGGCTTTTCCCGCGCGGTAGGTGGGGCAGTTCCGCCTAGTCGGTTCGACATAGACGCGAGAAGATGAGGGAGTAGGCTGCTGCAAACGTAGGGTTGTGTGATTTGACAGTGAGTTACTACTGGACAGGTGGGGCCCGGTGATTTGACTTGCCATTATCATTTTAACTGCCAAGCCGGATTCCTGACCACCTCCATACAGGTGCCTCCAATAATGCTAAACATACAAAGAGTTACACACATTTACACGCTGACTACGATTTTTTTCTTCCTAACTAACCACTCCCCCTCCATACAGGTGCCTTTGCCGATGCTCCACCATGTAGAGGTTGGCTCTTGCTTGATAGCCCACTCCTCCACTTTTTCCTTGCCTCTTTCCCCCACATATGCAAACCCTAAACCCTAAACCCCACATATGCAAAAATGCCATGTAAAGCGGGCTTATAGCCCACTATTGTACTTGATCCTACATGTGCTAAGCCTGCCACATAGGCATAAAGTCTGATGTGCCAAGTTAATTAAGAAGAATGAGACTAGCTTGGTGACCCCACGAAGAAACGGTGATAAGCGCGTGTACCTAAATGAAGCAAACTTAGCAATAAGAAACTAAGAACCTATGCATTGGGGACTTGAGTTCCTAAGCCATTTAATGCCCATAGCACCTCATCTAATCACCATTTCATTGGAAGAGGTCACTCCTTGGCAGATGCAATAAATACTACGAAGACAGAGATAGAGAGAAGTAAACAAAAAAAATACTCTTATAGCAAACCTTATAGCTAACCTTGATGACTATGTATGACATGCCAACATCATATAGCCTAACACACTGCGTTAAATCTCCAAGGGCGCGACCGCGCGAGCGAGGCGACGGTCGTGGTAGGCGCAGCCATGATACGGGCTGCTGGCAGCCCTTGGATCTGAGATCGAACACTCGCATGCTAAGTTGCTGAAAATTTGCAGAATAACCCTCCAGGATAGGATATTCACCCATAGGTCTAGAATCACGCCATGCAACCGTTCGGTCTCAGATCTAAGGGTTCTCGGAAGCCCGTATCATGAGAGAATGGAAAGCTTCGTATCACCTGTAATTTTCCCGACGCTTGACATGACATCAAAAGCCATTTAATTGGGCGTCGAGTAGACATGACATCTAATTGGGCCCCCATAGTACTGTGCATGAATCCATTTATCCACCAGGCAAGCCACTACCCTGCCATTCGCACGCGCCCACCCACTCGACATTTTTACAATCGATAAACCACTCCTAGTCGTCCTGTCCTTTCACATTACGGCAGTTCCACTAATCCTAATCCTCCTCCCAAATCCATGGCGTCCCAAATCTCCATGAACGGCGGTGAGTACAAGGTTAGAACCATCACCGGCGATGAGTTCGACGTCATCTACACCCGTTCTTCTACAATGGTGAAAGAATGCCTTGCTCGCTTCAAACGCATGTTCGAAAACTCAAATGATGAGTGGGTGGCTGGGCTAGATGTTGAGTACACCATAGTCCTGGGAAGCGAGAAGAAACTAAAGGAGGCAGAGAAGAAGAAGCCCGCCGTGATCCAGGTTTGCGTGCATGACTTATGCTTGGTCTACCACATATGCCATGCCAACGTTGAGTGCGAGGAATTTAAGAACTTCCTCAAGGACGACCGAGTCAAATTCGTTACTGTTGACTTTAGGAACGACAAGGAAATCCTGGGTTGGATAGGCCTGATTGTAGGCCAGCCCTTCGATCTCCAGAAGGAGCGCCTGGTGTCCTCCTCTCAGCCTTCAATGCTGACCCTGGCAGGAGCCATGGTTCATCCTATGTACGGTGAACTGAAGAAACCTCCGCACACATTTCATCGTGCATGTCAGTGGACTGTACTAGATATAGACCACATCCACTACGCTGCAATGGATGGCTACCTTTATTTCAATATCTACAAGGGTTGGATGAAGAGCAAGAGCCAAGTGTGCGGTTCAAGCAAAGAAGTACCGCCCAAGAGGAAGAGGGACAAGGACGAAGTCGAGGATGTGGACGAGGACTCCGAGTAAGGTGGCAGTGTCGTTGCTCATGGTGGTTCTAATGCAGTGTCTACCGGATTAGTTGCTTAGTTTAATTTTTGGTGTGCTTAGTTTTATTTGAGGGGTGTGTTGTGCTGAGCCCCTAGAAGAACTATGTTATGTTTATTCTCGTCATATTTCGTACATTTCATCTTTTAGTTGGTATAGTAATACCACTCGTTTCTTGAGATTATATACGTACAATATATATATGGCCAACATCATATAGGTAGCAGTTTAGTTGTCAAAGAATTTCAGGGTGCTTAGTTTTGTCAAAGAATTCCAGGGTGCTTAGTTTTATTTGTGGGGTGTGTTGTGCTGGACACCATTAACTTATCATTGTGAGAATCTGCTTATTTTTGCCATGTAACATGGTCAACGAGTTTGACGTGAAAATAACAATGTCTAATGGCATTTATGAGCAAACATCTAACTTAACGATGGCATTTTTTAGATATCTAATTGCATTTTTGAGCAGGTATCTCACGGATCGATGGCATTTTTTGAGTAGTTGTAACTTCTAATGGCAAAACTGAGTAGTGATACACAACTAGTGGCATAAATAATAAGAACCCAAAAATTAAGTAGGGCTAATTTCTTTATTTCTTTATATATTTGTGTGCGAAACAATATACGATGCCTCCCGCCAGATTTTCTTTACAGAGGCAACATAGAACTATATGAGTGACCTGTTAAAATTTGGAATTATTACGGGTTCGTTTGGCCTTTTTTATACATTAATTGTGTTTCTGGTCATTTAATGTTCATAATTCAAATTTGAACTACAAGCACATGCTCCTGTGCACCAAAGTTGACTGAAAAATCACATGTGTGTCCTCGGGTGAATTTCTAGGTCCCATGCAAGAAATGGGAATGAAATTCAAACATCTAGGCATCATGGTTCGGCCGAGAACATTGAGAAGCTTGGTTTTAAAATTCTTGTAAATACAAAACACGCCTGAAAATCATGAAACTTGGCATGGTGTCATGTCATGGTACTACCATGCTGTGGTAAAAAAATTGCAGAGTAGGAACAAGTTTTGGTATAAGTTTCTTGCAAACTGGAGCTTCCCTCAAGAAGGCTCGTGGTTCTGAGAGGGAACGTGTCACCTTTGTGTGCATAATTCAAATTTTAAATACAAGCACGTGCTCTAGTGCACCAAAGCTGGTTGAAAAATCACATGTGTGTCCTCGGGCCAGAAATGGGAATGAAATTCAAACATCTGGGCGTCATGGCTCGGGTGGAAACATTGAGAAACTTGGTTTTTTAATTCCTGTAAATACGAAACACGCATGAAAATCATGAAACTTGGCTTGGTGCCATGACATGGCACCAACATGCTGTGGTAATTTTGCTGTCCGATTTGCGAAGGTGCACACATTAACAATCAACAAAGTCATTTTGGAACAAGTGATGTCACGTTACAATCGGAAACACAAGTATTATTTAAACCATGGGCGTTCTATTACCATTTACGTGCCGCCACGCGTACCCTTTTTTATTAGCTAGGAGGCGCCGTGCAGGGTAGCTATTTGAGTACGGGAGGCGTGCGATCAGACCCCTGCGCGTGCTTATCGGGAGGAGAGCTCTTTGACCTCCATCTGCCGTCCACCTCTCTCCCAAGGTCTCCATTAATGGCGCCCGAGCCTCTGTTTAATGGCGTGGCAATGTCTCACTCGATTGAGATTTAAGAGAGAAAAAGGAAAATCTGAAAAGAAAATTTTGCATGGATCTTGATGTAAGATTCGACGGACCTATATATCATCTACTGCGACTTATAGCAAGACTGATGAATATATATAAGGACGATGAGAGTGGATAATAATTGTCTTACATAATTAGGAAGAGAATTAGAAAATCCACATGCGGCTATGCCCGAAATACACAAGGGCAAAAGAAGAAGGAAGACGCATACAACGATCTGGCTCGCTGATCTCTACTTTCATTATGCGCTGCAGGTCCCGAAGACTAGTTCTCGTGGCGGGCGATGATCTATTTCATCAGTTTCATGTCCGTAATATGCTGCTTGGCAGCATCCATTGATTCCTCCACCAGCCTGTTGCACTCGATGCGGAGCATGGCATTCTCGTCCATAAGTTTCTTGATGATGACGCCCGTCCTCTGCAACATGGCAGCGGTCTCCTCCTCCTGCTTCGCCCTTCCGGCGATCTTCGCCCTCAACATGTCGCGCTCGCCCCGGAGATTCGCATTGCTCTCCCCCTATTGCCGGATGACGCCGGTAGCCTCGTCCTGCATCCTCGCCCAGCCGGAGACCTGATCCATCTGGCTATGGACAATCGCATGCATGCGCCTGTAAGAGTCCTTGCTTGCCCGCGAGAAATTTTCTCAGGCAACTGTGGCGCGGCGGGACAACTCTGCTGCTTTGGCGGCGCGGCGGGACATCTCTACTGCTTCCGCGGCATGGCCGGACCAGTGTGCTACATTGACGGCGCAACGGGACCTCCGTGCTGCTTCGGCGGCGCGGCGGGACCTCTATGCTGCTACTGCTGCGCGGCTGGACATGTCGGCTGCTTTCTCGGCGAGGCGGGACATCTTTTGTGCTTCCTCTTCCATGCTCACCTCTCCCTGGTGGAAATCTCTCGACCCAGAACTCATGCTGGCTATGGCTTGATTGACTTGATTGTTTTTTGTGGATGAGGAGTTGAGGAGGAATGTGCAGTCATCTTATAACCGAGTACTACTAATACGCTCCTAAGTGGGAAACTGTTTAGGTTGTGATCGGTGTGAACAGGTTTGTAATTAAATATAGCGTGGTAGTAGTAGTAATTTGGAATGTGACACGACGCGCTCAAAATTTCTTAAAAGGCTAGAGGGCGGGGCAGTCTAGCTTGGTCCTTTTCACGAGAAGCGAGGGGCCTTTGTGATTTGACGGCTCATTACTGCTGGAAGGTGGGGCCTTGTGATTTGACTGCTCATATAAATGTGCCGACGACCCGAGGAGGAGCAAAGAACCGTGTGGTATACTCAAGTTTTCCAGTGGAGTACGACGGAGGAGCACGAAACACGGCAGCCCAGTGCCATATCCTCTACCCTCTACTCTTATTATATATTACTAGCAAGAGGCATTGTTCTATTGGCGATAAAGAATGATCTAATTTGCTAGTCATCTCGTTTTTAGCATTGTTCTATTCATGCCTCGCAGAGAAGGTGACACATGCGGTGAAACACCCGAAGCAAAATAAGAAACACATGAGCAAAAGAAGAAGGAGGATTATAACCCCCAAAAAAGAAGGAAGACACACACAAGTTTGGGGCGCTGCTCTCACTACATGAAGGGTTGCTGGCCGCGGAGTCATAACTGCTTCTTCATCGCCTCCACGACCTCCATCTCCTTGCGCGTCTCCTCCGCCATCTTCATCATTGTGTCCATGACGCGGGATTTCTCGACACGAGCCTTCATCATCTATTCCACGGCCGCATTATGTACCTTGACAGCAGCCGGGTTCTCGATGCGTAGCTTCGCCAACTCCTTCTTCTGTTCCATGATGACGGCCTACAACATCTTCATCGAGGAACTACTATTCTCATGCAGCTTCTTCCAGCCGGCGTTCTCCTCCTTCAGCAGGTCGAGCTTGTGGCAGAGCTTCGCCTTGTCCTTCTGAAGTTGTAGGATTTCGCCGGTTGCCTTCTTCTCCGAGGTAGTGCTCTTCTTCAGCAGCATCACCAAGCCGGTGGTCAACTCCCCTTGCCCATTGAGCTCAGCGGGCATGTCATCGAGGCTCTCCTTCAGCAGCTCCACCAAGCCATGGATGAACTCCATCTGCTTATTGAGGTGCTTATTGAGCTAATCAGGCATGCCGTCGAGGGAGAAAGACTCCAGCGCCGCCAGCTCGGCATGTTTGCCTCCGCGTCTAGGGCGCTCCTGGGAGCCATCGCCTGCCCGTGAGAGATCTTTCGAGGTCTCTGCGTGGCGGCGAGCCCTCTTTTTTTTCCGCAGCCATGGTTGCCGCTTGCTTGTTACGAGTAGTTCTCGACCTAGAGCTCTGCACACCGGCCATGGCAAGGACAGACGAAGAAGGAGGACATATGAGGAGGAAGGTAGAGTAATTTTCGGTCAGGTAGTTCCTCTTTTTATAACCTAAGTACTAGCACTAGTACTAAAACCTGCATGGAACACGTTCAGGTTTGGTACGTACTGGTAGGTGTGAGCAGGCTTGCACTTAATTGTAGCACTAGTACTTTCGAATGTGATGGGAACAAGGTAAAAAAATTAATTGATGGTTTTTGGTTTCGAGGCCCGAAACGGCTCGTGATGAGTTTAGTGGAACATAAATTTCAAGTAGACTACACTGCTCAGATGTGTAAATATTATGTTACTGTCAAAAATTGGCACAAAATACGAAGGAGGCCAATGGAAGTACTACTAGCAACCCATGATTTAACTACTCGCATGCGCGCAGTGGAGTGGTAATGTCTTTCTTCTGCCCTCATGTTCACTCAATTGGCATGCGTCGTATTAATTGGCCATCAATGAAGTGAAGGACTTTACACGCGTCAAATTATCACATGGTGTAGGTGTACAAAAAGGGGGTACACTTTTTGTACCCCTATGACTATGCATGGGCAGTCTGAGCCACGGGCACCGCCACACCAAGCAAGGCAAGGGAGGTGAGCCAGGGTGAAACCAAAGCTCGATGGAACTAGAACGACACCAAAGAACAAGACCACAAAGAGAAAAGGGACGAAGCGGGTTCCCCCGGCAAGATCCTTGCCGGGAGCCAGTTTTAGCAGCCCCGGCAAGATCCTTGCCGGGGCCGGCTTTAGCAGCCCCGACAAGACCCTTGCCGCGGCAAATGGGCCCACGCCTACGGAGCAAATCACCCTTGAGTCCACTGCCCCTGTGGGGCAAGGATTCGGGAGACATCCCCGTAGTGGCATGCAGATCTTTGTGAAGACATTCAAGATCAGATACGCACTAAGAAGACGACGACCCTTGGCGGGATCCCAACCAAGGAAGACCACAAGACCTCCGGCAAGCACCTTGCCGAGGATGGCAGCAGGCGCCGCGGCAAGACCCTTGCCGGGGCCCCGGCAAGGCCCTTGCTGAGGACATCCGCAGGGCCACCATCAGGCCCACGCCAACTAAACTTCCACCACCATATGCAGCTGCCGACCCAACCAGCTGGGCAGGCACCTGCGTGGCGACATGCAGATCTACGTGAAGACCCACCATTGCGCCACCTCAGCTGCCTGCCTACCTACATGGCATCTCAGGCATCGCTGGCCAGGGCGTGTGTCGACACAGGAAGGAGAGGCGACGGACAAGACAGATCTCTCCCCCATCCCCGATAAAGCAAGGACACCTAAGCAAGACGCATTAAATGCACCTTGTCATGTAATGCGAGGGATAACCTCGCATCACTGTACCCTTTCCACCTCCTGTGTGCCACTGTGGCAACCCCTTTTTCTATAAAAGGAGGCCCGAGGCAACCAAGAGGAGGATTCGGCTTTTTGGAGCTCCTCACGCCCCATAGCTAGCTGAAGAACACAGATATACAATCCACCAAAGCAGGAGTAGGGTTTTACGCATCCTCGCGGCCCGAACCTGGATAAACGAACCGTGTGCTATATGTTTGATCCGCTCTTCTCTCAACCCCGCGCCCCGCTAACCATAGTAGGGATTCTTGTGATCCCATAGGTGTCGTTCCAATACACCGACATCTTTGGTGCGCCAGGTAGGGGGCGCAGTTGTGAGAATCAGCTTTAGCAGCTAGTTCGACGCTTCTTCATCATCATGGCACCCAAGAAGAAGACGACGGTGGAGGTTGGCTAGTCGGAAGCCGGACAGCCCGTCCCGACGCGGGCGAGCAGCGGACCGGTTGCGGAAGGGACCCGGGGCGCTGCTCGCGAACACCAACACCGTCCCAGCAGCCGGAGTTTGGGAGGTGGCGATGTTCGTGCGCCTGGTAACGGGCCACACACCGCCAAATCCAAAGACGGAGCCAGGCCCTCCGCGGGTGGCGCGGGGCCCTCCAGGATTGCTGCCGCATTACCCGAAGGTGACGCAAGGGCCTCCAGGCCTCCCACGCCGGCGCCAACAGCGCGCTCCTCCCAAGCAGCGCGTGACGAACGGCGTCATCACGCCGAAGATACCGGGCGTCGTCGCGGGAAGATCCCCGAGCGCCACTCCCGAGACGTAGAAGACCTGCCCGCCCGCCGAAGTGCTGGTGAAAACGGCATGCGACCATGGGATCGTGATGGAGCTCCTCCTGACATGGTCGAGAGTCGAAGCGCGTCTCAGTCCGTGCAGGTTTCGCTACCGCTAACCCTAGCAGAAGCCCTGGCGCGCGCGCAGTTGCTCCTCGACTTTCCTCCCGTTACGGGGAAACTCGACGAATGGAGAGCCACCATCCGAAGCCTTGTCGCAGTCGCCAACAAGGATGAACCAAGTCCAGCGAAGCCCCCGGGTCGACGCTCCGATGGGGTCCCACGCATCGGTGGCGGGAGGACCGGCAACACCGTGGCCACGGTGCATTTGCCTCCTCCTCGCCCGGTACCGCGTGTGTCGACTCGTCGAGACATCGCGGGTGACGACATCTCCATAGCGTCATCCGACCCAGAGACCCACGACGACCAGCGTCAAGTTCTTCAGGAGCGAGCTCATGAAGATGCTCGAACCACCATCGAGCGCCGGCGCGGAGCGCGCCACCAGTCAGACAGACGAGCAGGGCCTGCTGTGAACCGTCCAGCACCGGAGAGCCCTGGAGGTCTACCTTACGAGGTAGGCTGTCTGGCTTTTACCCATGAGGTGCGGCAGTTCCAATGGCCCACTCATCGCACCTTCAAGCCTGACGTTGGCGAGAAGTACAACGGCAAGACCCACCCGTCGGAGTTCCTCAGCATCTACACCATCGCGATGCAAGCTGCCGGAGCCCGCAACGATAAGGTGCTTGCGAATTACTTTCCATTGGCTCTTACACCAACGCCATGTCGTGGTTGATGCACTTGCCGGTAGACTCTATTTCCTCCTGGTCGGATTTGTGCCATGAGTTCGTTGGCGCCTTTATTGGAGGTCACCAAGCCCATGGCCAAGCAAGTGACCTGCACGTCATTCCCCAGAAGGGAGGCGAGAGTCTGCGCAAGTATATACAGACGTTCAGCTGGGTACAGTACAATATCCCTGATGTTCACCCGGCCGCCATCATCAGCGCGTTTCATCAAAACGTGCGTAACCGCAAGATGCGCGAAGAGCTGGCAATGACCAAGGTGAAAGACGTGGCAGAACTCTATGTTCTTGCTGACAGATGTGCCCGGGCTGAAGAGGGAAGGAAGTACCCTGTCGAAGACCCCGGCATGGAAACCGACTCTTCGGATGAGGATGCTGTCGCCCCGGCAAAGAAAGGCCGGCGCCGCAACAAGAAGCGCAAAGGTAAAGCCGTGCTTGCCGTCGAGGGATCTGATAACGCCGGATCTGCCAAGAAAACCAAGGCGGATGACCCCGGCAAGGAAACTGCCGGGTGTGTCGCCTGCCGGGCCTTGGAGGCTGCTGAGAAGCCAGGAAACTCCGACAAGCAATACTGCAAGATCCATCGCACCAAAGGCCATGATCTGCAGAACTGCCGACAGGTTGAGCTCCTTGCTGAGAAGCAGAGGGCTGAATATGAGAGGCGGGACAAGGAGAATAGCCAGGTCGGTGCTGAGGGGTCCGGCAAGAAGCGTGACGGCCAAGCAGGCCGTCGCGGCAAGGATAAACAGCAGGAGAGGCCCGCCCAGGGCCATGACAGAAAGCCAGAAGACGACGATCACGAAGAGGACGACGAGTCCGGCAACCAAGAGTTTCAGAAAGCCACGGAGGCCATGTGCGTCGATGGCGGCGCCTCGCTGCATACTTCTCACCGCCAGCTTAAACAGTGGGCGCGTGAGATTACACCGGCGGAGCCGTCGTCTGGTGCCCAAAAGCCGCTGAAGTGGTCCAGCACGCCTATCATTTTTGACACTGAGGATCACCCCGACCGCACTACTGCGGTCGGGTGCTTGCCATTGTTGGTTTCACCAACAATACGCAACCTCAAGGTGACAAAGATGCTAGTCGATGGCGGAGCCGGTCTGAATTTAATCTCACCTACCGTGATCGAGAAGCTGCAGATTCCTGACGGAGACCTCGAGGAAACAGGCACGTTTCAGGGGTCAATCCGGGAAGAAGTCAACCAAAGGGGAAGGTCACGCTGCCCGTGACTTTTAGAAGTGACCTGAACTACAGGACAGAAAGGATCATGTTCGATGTCACCAAGATCCCCTTGCCCTACAACAGGATCCTTGGCCGCCCAGTGCTGTCCAAGTTCATGGCGGCGTCACACTACGCCTACAACACCCTGAAGATGCCAGGACATGTGACGATCATCACCATCCCCTCCGATAAGAAAGATGCGCTGATTTGCGTTGACCAACTATACCAACAAGCAGTTGCAGCAGCTGCCGCCACTAGGGCACTTGAGAAGAAGAAGGCCGGTGAGACCTCGGACACCCACTCCGGCAAGCGCACCTCTTCGGAGTGTCGTGCTCCCGTCGAGGACGTGCCAGAGAGCTCCACCGGCAGAAAAAAGAAGTCCAGGGCCACACCGCCGGGAACCAAGAAGGTTTCCGTCAAGGAGGACGGCATAGGAGGGGCTTTCACCATAAGCTCCACCCTTGACGACAAATTGGAAGACGCGCTCATCACCTTCCTGCGGGCAAATGTCGATGTGTTTGCATGGCGAGCATCCGACATCCCCGGCGTTCCCAGGGAGGTGATTGAGCACCACCTTGCTGTTTGTCCTCATGCGCGGCCCGTCAAGCAGAAGGTCAGGAAGCAAGCTTTGGAACGACAAGAGTTCATCACAGAGGAGATCTGGAAACTGGAAGCAACGGGTTTGGTAAGAGGAGTGCTCCATCCAACGTGGTTGGCCAATCCAGTGGTAGTGCGCAAGGCAAATGGGAAGTGGAGGCTGTGTATTGATTACACAGAAATCAATAAGGCTTATCCCAAAGATCCCTTCCCGTTGCGGCGCATCGACCAGATTGTTGACTCCACGGCTGGGTTTGACCTGTTGTCATTTCTCGATGCCTACTCCGGCTACCACCAGATCTTCATGACAAGAGAAGACGAAGAGAAGACATCATTCATCACCCCATGTGGTACATATGGTTTTGTACGAATGCCTTTCGGGTTGAAGAGTGCTGGCTCAACGCTTGCAAGGGCAGTCCAGATTGGTTTTGAACCCTAGCTCCATAGAAATATGGAGGCTTATATGGATGATATAGTGGTCAAAACCGAGAACAGGGCAACCCTCATACCGGATCTACAAGAGACGTTTGCAAACCTACGCAAGATCAATCTCAAGCTGAACCCTGAGAAGTGCGTCTTCGGCGTCCCGTCCGGCATGCTTCTCGGGTTCTTTGTGTCACAACGTGGGATAGAGGCCAATCTGGACAAGATCAAAGCTATAGAACAGATTGAAGCACCCAAACGGGTCAAGGATGTGCGTCGGCTTGCTGGCTGCATTGCTGCCATGAGCAGATTCATTTCCAATTCTGCCGAGCCCGCCCTCCCCTTTTTCAAGATTTTGAAAAAGGCGGGCCCAATGGAGTGGACGCTAGAAGCCGAAGCAGCATTGCAAGATTTGAAGAGGTATCTTTCCTCCGCGCCAGTACTAGTTGCGCCTAGGCCACAAGAACCGTTGCTGCTATACCTAGCGGCAACGAACCAGGTGGTCAGCGCCGCACTAGTGGCACAGAGAGAAATTGATGACGAGGTGATAGCAGCGACATAGCCTGATGCCGTTGGTGCAGAGACGACACGGCCGGTTGGAGTGCCGCCAAGGAAGAAAATGATGCAGCACCCGGTCTACTTTGTTAGCTCCCTCTTGCAGGGGGCTAGATCAAGGTACTCCAGTGTGCAGAAATTGCTCTTCGGCCTTCTTATGGACTCAAGGAAGCTGCGTCACTACTTCCAGGCACACGAGATCACTGTCGTCACTCGCCTCCCACTGCAACAGATATTGCACAATCCAGATGCAATAGGAAGAATTGTAGAGTGGGCACTGGAGCTGTCCAGCTTTGGCTTCAAGTTTGAAAGTACCTCGACGATTCAAAGCCGAGTCCTGGCGGAGTTCGTTGCAGAATGGACCGCGATGCCTGATGAAGAAGCCCAGGAAACTGCTCTCCCCGGCAAAGAGGCGAGTTGCGACTGGATCATGTACTTTGATGGAGCTTTCTCCTTATAGGGCGCCGGGGCTGGCGTACTGCTTGTCGCGCCCACCGGAGAGCACCTCAAGTACGTGGTCCAGATGCACTTCCCCAGGGAGGTATCAACGAACAATACTGCCGAATATGAGGGGCTGCTTGCTGGTCTTAGGATCGCGACAGACCTCGGAATCAAGAAACTCATTGTCAGGGGCGATTTGCAGCTTATTGTCAAACAAGTCAACAAAGATTACCAGAGCCCGTTGATGAAGGCCTACGTCGATGAAGTGAGAAAGCTGGAAGAGCGTTTTGATGGTATACAGGCGGAGCATGTTCCCCGAGCAGAGAACGACATCGCCGATTACCTGTCAAAGCGCGCTGCCCTCAAGTTACCTGTGGAACCTGGTACCTTTGTGCTTCAGCTTTCTCAGCCATCCGTTGATCCATCAACAGAGCAAAACAAGAGGAGGAAATCAGGGCCCGACAAGTGCTTTCCCGTCGAGCTCCCCGGAGCCGCTAGCAAGGATGTTGCCGGGGACACTGAGCCCGCCACGGGACGGCTAGCTCCGGCGGAGCGTCAAGCTCTTGCCGTCGAGGCAGCCGCTCCTATAGCGGAGGAAATGCCTTTAGTCCTCGCCGTCGAGCCCCAGGCTCCAGCGTGGGCACAGCATACCGTCTGATTCCTCCAAACTGGGGAACTTCCCGAGGAGCAGGAAGAAGCGGAAAAAGTAGCCCGTCCATCTGCTATGTACCAGTTTGTCGATGACGTCATGTACAGAAAGAGACCGAACGGCGTGAAATTGAAGTGTATCCCTCGATAGGAAGGACTAGGGCTGTTGGCAGAGATACATGGAGGCATATGTGGATCCCACATAGGGTCAAGAGCCCTTGCCGGCAAGGCATTTCGGCAAGGCTTCTTCTGGCCCATTGCCCTCCAGGATGCGACGACACTGGTTACCAGGTGTGAAGTGTGTCAGTTCCATTCGAAGAAACTTCATCAACCAGCTCAAGCCCTTCAAACCATTCCTCTCTCCTGGCCCTTCTCGGTCTGGGGGCTCGACATACTGGGCCCTTTCCCCCGCGCTGTCGGGGGCTTTGAGTACTTGTACGTCGCAATCGACAAGTTCACAAAGTGGCCAGAGGTGGAGGCAGTGAGGAAGGTCACAGCTCAGTCAGCCGTCAAATTCTTCAAGGGACTTGTGTGCCGTTTTGGTGTACCCAACAGGGTCATCACCGACAACAGCACACAGTTCACAAGCCGCACCTTCATGCAATATACCCAAGACCTCGACAGCAAAGTCTGTTTCGCTTCCGTTGCTCACCCATGAAGCAATGGTCAAGCTGAGAGAGCAAACGCTGAAGTACTGCGAGGCTTAAGGACAAAGACCTTGGACAGGCTGCGCAAGAGTGGAAGGTGCTGGATTGATGAGTTGCCGACGGTTCTTTGGTCGATCAGAACGACGCCAAATCGAGCAACCGGCCAGACACCCTTTGCCCTAGTATACGGGGCAGAAGCAGTTCTCCCCACTGAACTCATATACGGGTCACCTCGAGTGCTCGCTTATGATGAGCTTGAGCAAGAGCAACTGCGGCAAGATGATGCAACGCTCCTTGAGGAAGATCGTCTTCGGGCGGCTGTGAGAGCAGCACGCTACCAGCAAGCCTTGCGCCGCTACCATAGCCGCAAGGTCCGTGCCCGAAGCTTTGAGGAAGGCGACCTTGTTCTTCGGCGCGTTCAATCGGCCAAGAATACCAACAAGTTGACGCCGAAGTGGGAAGGCCCTTATCGGGTAATACGAGTCACCAGGCCTGGCGCAGTCCGCCTGGAGACCGAAAATGCCGTTCCGGTGAGCAACTCCTAGAACATTGAGCATCTTCGCAGGTTCTACCCGTGAGGCGCGGCTTGCCGGCCCCCCCGACAAGCCACCTTTTGTACAAGCCTTGCCGGCAAGGCATGTAACCCTTTGTACAAAGCCAAGCACAGACCCTGAGCATAAATAAATGAAGCGCTGGCGCCCTAAGTTATAGCATGCATGCTAGGTTGAGTCTCGTCCTTGGTTAGGGTTGATAGTGCTTAGCGGCGGCTAACCCCTAGCTTAGAGGTCGAGTTTGCATCTCTTTGTCTTTCTTTTATCTTCTTTGGTTCACAGGACACACAGATATCCTTGCCGAAACCACTTGGGGAGAAAAAATGGAACAAACCAGCATCTAGGCCCCGGCAAGCCAGTACTGCCGGGGGCTGCAAGAACAAAGATTCACCCACGGCAAACCAGGATAGCCGAGGGCTGCAGCTTCAGATAAGTTCTTCATCCCTTATCATGCATTCCATTATGGACTGAGGTATGTGAAACCTCGTTTTTTCCTTAAACTAGCGTGCTCCCCAACTCTAGGCCCTAGGGATCGTTCCAGGGACCAAGTTTGGTCGTAGTCGCTGCAGCGAAAGGATGAAACAAGGAGCGTGAACCCGCCTCGTCCCTGCCTCCGCTAAAGGTGTGAGAAAGGTAGAGCGAAGTAGGGAGACAGCAAGGCCTGTTGCCGGGCGAGAAAGTGTTTATCTTAAAGATATCAAGGATTTATTCCTTGTCATGGGTTTCACCCACAAACAAATGACCCGGCAAACATCCCTTTTTCATTAAAAACATTCCACTCAGGTACAGTCCATAGGGAATGAAAAACATGAACAAGGGGATTACAAGTTTTAAATTTGAAAGACGCCCGAAGGCTTACAAACCAAAAGGAGGTAAGATGCCCGTAATCCCTTTCTTGTCCCTCTCCTCAGGAGGCAGGTCAAGGAGGCGAGAAGGGCAACAGGAGCGCCTAGGCGAGCTACGGGTGGCAGAAGACACCGAGAGAACATCTTGGTTGCCGCCCAAAGGCTGGATGGTGATGGCGACGCCGGAAGCAGAGCTCTAAGACGAGGCGGCAGGACGTCACTACGCGTTGAAGGCGTCGGTGCCCGCGTACTCCGACTTGACGACCTTGCCGCCCGCCCTCTTCCTCTTCCGCAGCCTCCCAACGCGAGCCGCCCAAGGGGACGGCCCCGAGAAGTTCAAGGAGACGGCGACACGGATGATGGGGTCGCCGGTGCCACAAAGAGCGACGCCCGACACCTAGTCGGACCCGTCATCCTGCCGCCTACCGCCCTCGTCATCGTTGCCGCTGTCCTCCTCGTCACTCTCGCTCGAGGAGGAATCTTCACTATCAGAAGAGCTCTCCACGCAGCACCTTGTACAAGTCCCAAAGTGCCCAAAGACCTTGACGGAGAGAAGGCCACCCTCCATTAGCTTAAAATGGAGAGTCAGCCCCTCCGTCAAGCTGTGGATATGAGCAAACGTCTTCCATCCCCAACGAAGATACATCACATGAGGCGCAGGGAAGTCGACGCGGACCCGCGTGCCACTGATCCTGCAGCCCCTCATGTGCAGCCGCAATGACTCCGGCGGATCCAGCTCCATCTCCCGCGCAAATGGAGTCGGGAGACGAAGGCGACGACGCGGCTTTAAAAGTGTTTGCAGTAAGCACTAAGGAACTAGCTTATGAGTTTAGAGCGAGAAGAGAAGTGCCAACGATCGCCAGGTGATCACGAAGTGATCCTAACTACTCACGTCAGACATAACCCCACCGTGTTCTTCTTCTCGAAACCCCTTCGAGAAGATACAATCACGGAACTCACACAGGTAGTGTATTCTTAAGGATAGAGTGACATGTTTTCTACAACCGGATATTAACAAATTCCCATTTGCCACATAACCGCGGGCACGGCTTTTGAAAGATCAAAACCCTGCAGGGGTGTCCCAACTTAGCCCATTACAAGCTCATGATCTGTGGAGTTGCAACTCCAAGGTGGGAAGGCCCGAGTATTCTCGGAATCCCGTGCTCAAGATATTCCGACTAAGGTAAAACTAATCCAGCAAGACCTCCCGGCGTGCCGACACCCTGATAGTAGCCGCGCGTAACTCGTCTCAGGCCACGACCGGATGAGACAGCCTACAGGAAAATACCAAATACCTCGGGTTTCCCCAAGGCGGCCCTGCAGTCTGCTCGGTTGGACCAACACTCAAATCGAGCACTGGCCCGGGGGGGTTGATTAATAAATCCTCGGGTTAATTACTCCCTCGGCAAGTTTTAGTTGTTAGGCAAATGGAGTACCAATGTTGAGCCTTGCTAGAAAAGCTTTAGCGCTAAGCTGGTTATCGAGGGGGCCCATAAACCCCAACCGTGTTAGGAACACAAAATCCGGGAACATAACACCGGTTTATCGGGTCCTAAGGTGGCATGAGTGGAACAAAACACCGAGCAAAAGGCCAAGCCTTCCACCCATTGCCAAGTATATAGGTGTGTTAATATATTTAAGAGATATTGTGATATTCCAACAACAGGTCCCAACATGGAGCAATCTTCATCTTCACCTGCAACTAACAACGCTATAAGAGGGGCTGAGCAAGCGGGTAACATAGCCAAACAATGGTTTGCGGGGAAGGTGTCAAAGGTTAGAGGTCTCATGGCAACAATAGGAGGGCTGACAAACAGACATGGGCATCGAGGCAATATCTAAAGAGTGAGACATCTAGCATAGGCAAAGATAGTAGTGGTATCTGGGAATGGTCATCTTGCCTGGGATTCCGCAAGGAAGAAGAACAAGTCCATGAAGTGGTCGAACAACTCCTCACAACCCCGGAACGAACCTGAAGCTAACGAGAGAAGAATACCCGAAAAGAAGCAAACAACACGGTAAACACACATATCATAACCATGTCATGATGCACAAACAAATATGATGCATGTCTGGTTTAATTATGCATGGCATGGCAAAGTGCACAAACAAGTGCTACAAGTTAAGTGGAGCTCAATATGCAACGAGTTGCATATTGACAAAACACCACATTATATTTATTTAGTTGACTCTCGTTTATCTACAAGACAAGATTAAATGTTTTTTATTAAACATGGCAAGAGGTGAAGCATGAGCAACACCACAATATCTAGGCATTTTAAATGAGGCCGGAGATAACAACAACAATTCCGGAAAAACTCCATGTGCGTATTTAGCAATTATAAAACAAACAACAATTCTAACCATTTAAGTGTTGTTATCATGATGCAGATGACATTTTCAAGTTTTATGCAAATTTTATTAAAAGTTAACATGAAACCGTTAGGAAGCAATTTGTCATCGTGGTGGAAAGAGAAGGTGCCACGGCGACGAATCCGAAAATGATGCCACGCAACATATCGGTTCCGGTAACACATTGAGAGACTGGTGCAAAAGATGAAGGGAGGCGTGAGCATGTCATGCAAGAAGATGGGGTGATCCCGGCTTCCGGGTTCCCATGTGACGACGACAGGGCAAACGAGGGTCACAACGGACACGATGCAAACATCCGATTCATCTCATACAACACAAGCAAACATTCTCGGGTGTCATCTCGCGGTATACCTTTGAAGCGTGCATTTTCGGAGGGGTTCGAGACGTCGAGGGAAGTAGTCGTTCAAGGGTCGTAGAGGAAGTAGTCGTTCCGTTCGTAGTCGTACACGGGGCGTCGGGGTCGTCATTGACGTAGAGGTCCACGTGGTCTTCGGCGACGGTAGTGGTACAATGAAGGTGGTCGAACTTGACGCTTCCGGGTCTTCGCGATGGTAGTTTACACGGGTCGTAGACGTTCGGGTCGTGGGTAGAGGTTCTTACGCATCGCCAGGCGTAGTCGCTCTTCCGTATCCGAGGGGGGTACTTCGTGTCTTGAGGGTCAATGGTAGTCGTCCAACTGTCGATGAGGTACTTGGCATCTTCAAAAGAGGTACTTGAAGAACTTGCGGCCTTGCGATTCCATGAGGTCGCAGCTACTGGCCCCTGGACCTGGCTGACGCGGTCAATGGCGAGCGAACTGGTGATGGACGACGAGGAGGCCGCAGGTGGAGTAGAAGGACGGCGAGGAGGCAGGGCCTCGGGACTCCATGGCCATGGCGGAGCTGCTTGCTGGCGGCAGCCGAAAACAGAGGCGGGGATGAGGCGACCGGCGGGGCTCGAGCGGCTCGGCGAGGCAGCAGGGACGGGCGCCATGGCGCGGGGAAGGAGAGGTGAGGGCGGCGCTCAGCGGTCCTGGCGACGCGGCGAGTCGACGGAGCAGGCAGGCGCCATGGCACGGCGGCGACGGGCTTGAGGCCGGCGATGGAGGCTTGGTGCAGAGGAACGGGATGAGGCGCAGGGCAGGGAAGAGAGGCGGCGACGGGGCTCTGATCCGATGAGGAGGGAGGTCGCGGGCGCGTCCATGGAGAGCGGGGTCGCGGGGTGGAGGCCAGGCGCGGCTGGAGGCGGAGAGCGATGCTCACGGAGGAGGGAGAGGGCGCTGGGGATCGAGAGGAGGGAGAGGCTTGGGCTGCGCGATGGGGATCGAGCCAGAGAGGGGAGAGATGGGGATCGGGCAAAGAGGTGCGGCGCTAAGGGAGAGGTGCGGGATGGATCGAGGGAGAGGAGGGAGCGACGGGGTGCAGCTAGGGTTTAGGAGCTGGCCTAATGGGCCGGTTGGTAGGTGGCCCAGATGGCCAGATGGTTGCGGGCTGGGCTTCCCTCCCCCTCTTCTACTGTTGTTTTAAAAAAAAAACAGAAAAACAACAAAGAAGAAAAGAAAAGGAAGGAGGTGCTAGGGATAGAATTAGGGTATGAGGTTATTTTCCCCGGACTCGCAAAAATGTCCAAGGTCCACGAAAAATAGGAGAGGCAAGAATGCAAGAGTTAAATTCGAACTCATTTGAATTTAATTCAAATGGTTTGAATTAGGGCATGGCTAGAAAGTGTCCAAAATGTTGAGACTTTAGGAGGAGCCTCGATAAAAGGGAAAGGAAAAGTTGGCAGGGTTTGAGGCAAGGAATTGCGAAAGAGAAGGCATGGGAAAAAATATGCAAGTGTGTTATGGTGAATTCCAAACAAATGGAATAATTTAATATAGCTCCCTAATAATATTGAGAGGCTTTTATATGTTATAAAGAGAAGTCACCATAGTGAGTATCCCTCAATTTAAATGGATCGAGGATCCATACGGTTTATTTAGTTGAGTTATAAAATTAAAAGATTTGATGGCATGATGACATGATGCAATGCAAAAATAAATAAAGCAAGCACAAATGAAACACACGGGAAAACTCGGAACATCTGGAATCTTCTGGAGCGCCGGTCTTGGGGCGTCACAACTCTCCCACACTATCCTCGAGATGGCACCAGATAAAACGGAAGAGGAAGAGGTAAAACAAAGTTGCTTCTTTGACAGACGAGTGAAACCACAAACCTTGAGAGGTTAAACAAGTTGAAAGAAGAATACAACAGAGATGAACAAAGAGCTCAATGATGATGAAAGAATTTCAAAACCTCTCCGGTTAAAACAAGAAGGAGAAGGAATAAGAACGAAATAATTTGGACAGCATTCCGCCTGTAAATGGAAGGAATTGAACATGAACTTGAGAAGATGGAAAGATACTGGATGAAATCAACAACACACTGCATCCGAAACAATTGAAAGAATGGCACAAGGGGTAAGAAGGATTCCGACAGCACTCCGGTTGAAAATAGAGGAAAAACTAGATAAGATGATGGAACTTGAATGGAGGGCATGACAATCCAGTTAAATAGATAAAAAAGGAAAAGAACATGATCTTGACAAAATGAGATTATGGGACGAAGAGAGCAATGTCACAATGCCTCCGGAATGAAAGAATAGATGCTAGATTGTTGGAAAGAAAGAACGGAGAAGAAAAGGACAACTTCTCCCAAAATTGAATTTGAAAGAGAATCCTTACAAAGATGAATTGAACAGAGTTGTTGGAAGAATCAACACGCACATAATAAGATTGTTGTTGGCTTATGGAAAACATCTCAAAATTATGAGGTGACAACCAGCCACTTACGAAAACATTTGATTGGATTGAGATCAACGACAAGATGAAAACTTATTTCTGCAGGAGGATAAATGAAGAAACTGGGTCATTTATAAGCACCATAAATATCAACAATCCTTAGGGAAAGCTTTTAGGTGAGATACAACCCAAGATAACTCCAACAAACAAAATGGGAGGTTGAAAGGATCTCCTGAGAAATAAGGATGATGGGTTTAAATATTTCATTCTAGACAACTTGTGAATCATGAAACATGAAGGGAAAATTGTTAAGAATGACATAACACCACCTCAAAAGATAAGGGATCAAGAATTGCACTTCGAAATGCATGATGAAGAATGCTTGAGATCCAACGAGAATCTTGAAGAACACTTCAAGGATGAACTAAATCATGATGAACCACTATGAAGAACTCCGGTAATAAAAGGATGAGAAGTGAAATATGAAAAGAATAACATTCAAGGCATGCAATGATTCAGATAGAGCTTCGTGACAAGATAATTGAGAGAGTTTGGAACTCCGGAAGAAAAGATGAACAACCAATAATTTGATATCATGAACGAACTCCAGACAAACGAATTAAACACTTGGAAGGAACAAGAATAAGAATTATGTTATGAGTATCCTTCACCAATTTAAATTGATGACAACCAACGGATTTGGCATACTACTTATTCTTGTTGCAAAGAATCAAAGAGAGATATCGCACAAACTTGGATAAATATTCAACAAAGCACCAGTAGGACTATGAAAAGAACAAATGAATTAGTACAATAACAAGGAAGATAAATCTTGAACAAACCACCGTAAGAATTGAAACCGGGTGATGAAAAAGAATAATCCACCGGGAAGAATAAGCACTTGAGGAAATTTAGATACGAGAGAACGAAGAGATCACGGACTGATTAAAGAATACTTGAACAAAGCACCGGAAGAATATGGAGACGAACGAAGAGGCATCAATAAAGAATAGTTGGAGGGCGAAGTTGAAAACTGAGAACGAAGAAATCTTCTGAAATGATGGCCTTCGGAGGATCTCAATGGGAATAATTTATGAAATGCTTCGGGTGGTTATAAAAATAATTCCTCACAATCGGAACACTTATGAGGATGGTATGAAGCTAGAACCACAAATATTCAAGAGAATGGGCCAAGATTTAAGAGAAACTCTTCTCCTGTCTTCACAATTTTTGAATGACGATGAGATACACCTTGGAGAATTTTTGATATGCTCCGAAAGAATGAAAATATAAAGGTTGAAGCAACAATGAATGAAAGCAATCTTGGAGGATACATTTGACCGATGAGAAATCCATTCTTACGTCAAACTTGAAAAGAATTTCAGAATAACTCCGGAAAAATAGAAGAGTCAGGTAAGATCCTGGAAAAAGACATGTGGGTTATGGGCCCACTAAAGAAATCACCGCTGAAAAAGATTGCTTAAGAGATATTGCACCTGTTGAATTAAATGGATTGAATAAGATGACAATCCTCAAAATGGCTTGAACGGATTAAGAAGTGAAACACGAAGCTTCCGAGCTATCTTCAGCACTCCGGAGAAGAATTAGAGAGTTGAATAAGCAAGAGAGACTTTGGATAAGAAATTCCCACATTGGAAAACATGTGAAACAAGAGGCACAGATATGATCAATACGAAAGCTTGGATTTAGTCCATCGGAGAAGAATATTGGAATTAAGAATGATGAACTTGAAACTCTTGAGCATCTTCACGATAAATCACCGGATAAGAACATCGAAGGAAATGAATGAAGAAACATCACATGAATAAAATGGATACTTGATTAAGAATTCTGGCTCCGAGAAGAAGAAGGGAGGGAGGGTGGGGAAAAACAAAGAGAACTTGGGATGAATGAAATAGACACCGTTGAGAAAAACCAAGACTTGATCTTGCACATATTGAAAATATCAGGTTAACTTGAAGAGAAGCACGCCGGTTGAGAAGAATTTAACATGACAATCTTGATGATCACGAAAGATTAGCACTCCCATAGAAATATGGGAACATCGATTAGGAAAGGTATGGAATCAACACTTGACATCGAAGCAACTCGAATACCAGAATCAAAACAAAAACAAAGGATAGATATGTTGGAACATAATCTTCACAATATCATCTGAACAGAGAATTGAACGAATGAATTCCGTAGGTACATCAACTTGTCAAGAAGCCACTTGGGAGAACAAAAGGTAAATAAAAAAATAACAAGGAGCAGATAGAACAAATACAAGATAGAAGTGTCGTTCGACATATGCGTGCTGAAAGCTCATGGAACGTGTTACAAAAGGGTTTTGCAATCCCCGGATCAGCATAGCCAAGGACCCTTTAAGATGCAACTCCCGATTGGAACAACGCCCATAAAACTACTTCACTCAATGTAGAACCCCGAACTCCATATCATGCATTCGTTGGAAGAATGCCTACAAGCTACTAGATGAACCCACCTATTAATTTCTGAAAGTTTCCAGTTATGCAATCGGGTGTTGAGATACAGGGGAAGCATCGCACACTCAACTCTAATCCTACATCCAGCTGTATCTATCCTTCAACACATAACCAGTTATTTCCGAAAACCGTTTACCTCGGACCTTCGAAATGCATCTGCTATACAAGCTATGGCAATACTCCCGAACTACCTCCCCAGTACTGGGTGATGTCGGGGTTATCTTGCCACCAACCGCATAGGAGAGTTTTCGATGTCGTCCGTCTTAAGTATTCCAGAACTGCTGCGATATATTTGTGACGACAATACCTCGGAGCTCAACTCCCCGGGACACTGCCACAACCCCTAAATGACAGGAGGCATCGAGAACAATGTTCTCGTCACAAAGACATCGGAACAATCCAAACAATACTCGCGTGATCCTAAAAAAAATTGGTGCGATTTTTGAAAGTAGAAGAGGCAAGAGTAATCGTCAGGAGTCCTCACCAGAGTGAAAAGAGATGAGGAGCAAAATAAATCCTACTCTCCGATATATATATATATATATATATATATATATATATATATATATATATATATATATATATGACTCAAAACATTTTCAAGTGTGTGCCTAGACTCAACTGTCAATGATTCGATCAATCAGTGGGGGCTTTTAGGTCGGAGAAGGCTCTGATTACCAACTTGTAATGCCCAGTATGAGATTATACCTCCTACGTGTCGAGGCACGACTTAAAGGTATAAGCTCATACGAGAATGATCTCAAGTATGGTATCTTTGCACGACTCATGTAAAAATAGGGATGAAATGGCAAAAGAGTAGTTGGCTTACACTCGCCACGTCACACAATACATTACATAAGCAAATCATCATCCAAATAACATCACAGTCCGACTATGGACAAAGATCCAAATGAAAGATACCAAAATAATAAAGCCACAAGGTCCGATCGCCCCTAGTAGAGGCCACTGCTGATCATCGGGGTAGTGCACATAGTATCGCTCACGTTCTTCATCGAACTCCCAGTACAGCTCTGTGTCGTCACCTGAGTAGTTCACCATAGTACCTGCATCTGGTGTGTGTAGTAATCTGTGAGCCACGGAGGACTCAGCAATTCCATTCCCGGGTATCAAAACTAACAAAGCCTTATAGGTGAGGGAAGGCTTTAAAAGTGTTTGCAGCAAGCACTAAGCAACTAGCTTACGAGTTTAGAGCGAGAAGAGAAGTGCCAACGATCGCCAGGTGATCACGAAGTGATCCTAACTACTCACGTCAGACATAACCCCACCATGTTCTTCTTCTCGAAACCCCTTCGAGAAGAGACAATCACGGAACTCACACAGGTAGTGTATTCTTAAGGATAGAGTGACATGTTTTCTACAACCGGATATTAACAAATTCCCATCTTCCACATAACCGTGGGCACGACTTTCGAAAGATCAAAACCCTGTAGGGGTGTCCCAACTTAGCCCATTACAAGCTCATGATCTGCGGAGTCGCAACTCCAAGGTGGGAAGGCCCGAGTATTCTCGGAATCCCGTGCTCAAGATATTCCGACTAATGTAAAACTAATTCAGCAAGACCTCCCGGCGTGCCGACACCCTGATAGTAGCCGCGCGTAACTCGTCTCAGGCCACGACCGGATGAGACAGCCTACAGGAAAATACCAAATACCTCGGGTTTCCCCAAGGCGGCCTTGCAGTCTGCTCGGTTGGACCAACACTCAAATCGAGCACTAGCCCAGGGGGGTTGATTAATTAATCCTCGGGTTAATTACTCCCTCGGCAAGTTTTAGTTGTTAGGCAAATGGAGTACCAATGTTGGGCCTTGCTGGAAAAGCTTTAGCGCTAAGCGGGTTATCGAGGGGGCCCATAAACCCCAACCGTGTTAGGAACGCAAAATCCGGGAACATAACACCAGTTTATCGGGGCCTAAGGTGGCATGAGTGGAACAAAACACCGAGCAAAAGGCCAAGCCTTCCACCCATTGCCAAGTATATAGGTGTGTTAATATATTTAAGAGATATTGTGATATTCCAACAACAAGTTCCAACATGGAGCAATCTTCATCTTCACCTGCAACTAACAACGCTATAAGAGGGGCTGAGCAAGCGGGTAACATAGCCAAACAACGGTTTGCGGGGAAGTAGTCAAAGGTTAGAGGTCTCATGGCAACAATAGGAGGGCTTACAAACAGACATGGGCATCGAGGCAATATCTAAAGAGCGAGACATCTAGCATAAGCAAAGATAGTAGTGGTATCTGGGAATGGTCATCCTGCCTGGGATTCCGCAAGGAAGAAGAACAAGTCCATGAAGTGGTCGAACAACTCCTCACAACTCCGGAACGAACCTGAAGCTAACGAGAGAAGAATACCCAGAAAGAAGCAAACAACACGGTAAACACACATATCATAACCATGGCATGATGCACAAACAAATATGATGCATGTCAGGTTTAATTATGCATGGCATGGCAAAGTGCACAAACAAGTGCTACAAATTAAGTGAAGCTCAATATGCAACGAGTTGCATATTGACAAAACACCACATTATATTTATTGAGTTGACTCTCGTTTATCTACAAGACAAGATTAAATGTTTTTATTAAACATGGCAAGAGGTGAAGCATGAGCAACACTACAATATCTAGGCATTTTAAATGAGGCCGGAGATAACAACAACAATTCCGAAAAAACTCCATGTGCGTATTTAGCAATTATAAAGCAAACAACAATTCTAACCATTTAAGTGTTGTTATCATGATGCGGATGACATTTTCAAGTTTTATGCAAATTTTATTAAAAGTTAACATGAAACCGTTAGGAAGCAATTTGTCACCGTGGTGGAAAGAGAAGGTGCCACGGTGACGAATCCGAAAATGATGCCACACAACATATCGGTTCCGGTAACTCGTTGAGAGACCGGTGCAAAAGATGAAGGGAGGCGTGAGCGTGTCATGCAAGAAGATGGGGTGATCTCGGCTTCCGGGTTCCCACGTGACGACGACAGGGCAAACGAGGGTTACAACGGACACGATGCAAACATCCGATTCATCTCATACAACACAAGCAAACGTTCTCGGGTGTCGTCTTGCGGTATACCTTTGGAGCGTGCATTTTCGGAGGGGTTCGAGACGTCGAGGGAAGTAGTCATTCATGGGTCGTAGAGGAAGTAGTCGTTCCATTCGTAGTCGTACACGGGGCGTCGGGGTCGTCGTTGACGTAGAGGTACACGTGGTCTTCGGCGACGGTAGTGGTACAACGAAGGTGGTCGAACTTGACGCTTCCGGGTCTTTGCGATGGTAGTTTACACGGGTCGTAGACGTTCGGGTCGTGGGTAGAGGTTCTTACGCATCGCCAGGCGTAGTCGCTCTTCCTTATCCGAGGGGGGTACTTCGTGTCTTGAGGGTCAATGGTAGTCGTCCAACTATCGATGAGGTACTTGGAATCTTCAAAAGAGGTACTTGAAGAACTTGCGGCCTTGCGATTCCATGAGGTCACAGCTGCTGGCCACTGCACCTGGCTGACGCGGTCAATGGCGAACTAACTGGTGATGGACAACGAGGAGGCCGCAGGTGGAGTAGAAGTACGGCGAGGAGGCAGGGCCTCGGGACTCCATGGCCATGGCGAGCTGCTCGCTGGCGGCAGCCAAAAACAAGGCGGGGACGAGGCGACCGGCGGGGCTCGGGCGGCTCGGCGAGGCAGCAGGGACGGGCGCCATGGCGCGGGGAAGGAGAGGTGAGGGCGGCGCTGATATGTCCAAAACGTATCTATAATTTCTGCTTGCTCCATGCTTCTTTTGTGTGATATTGCTATGATATTTATGCACTTCTATACACTTTTGATCATATTAGGACTAACCTATTAACTCGGTGCACCCCAGTGCCAGTTTCTGTTTTCTGCTGTTTTTGTATTTCAGGTTTTCCCATTACTTAAATTGCCAGAAAAATTCCGGGAAAAATATAAAAAAAATCAGCGCTCCAGAAGCTTCCACGCGCCAGAAGTGGGGCCAGAGGGGTGCCAGGGGCAGCCCAG
The DNA here is from genome assembly GCA_902687465.1 of Secale cereale. Classification (NCBI taxonomy): domain Eukaryota; kingdom Viridiplantae; phylum Streptophyta; class Magnoliopsida; order Poales; family Poaceae; genus Secale; species Secale cereale. The sequence goes on along the minus strand of LR738715.1, from coordinate 194,258,104 downwards.
GCGGCCTGCCCACGCGGCCCCTCTCCTGGCCGCGCCGGGGGGGGGGGCCTGGGCCCCCCTCTCCGCCTCTGGTGACCCCCTTTGGCATATATTTACCTCGCGTCCCGAAACCCTCGAGGACGGAACCCTTTTTCGCGATCTCATCTCTGTTCCGCCGCCGCCGCGCTTCCAAGATCGGGAGCACCAGGAGAACTCTTCCCGGCACCCTGCCGGAGGGGAGAACCACCACCGGGAGCTTCTTCACCATCATGGACGGTTTCCGGATGAGTTGTGAGTAGTCTCCCTTGGACCATGGGTCCATGACCAGTAGCTATGTGATGTTCTCCTCCCCTCTTTGTTCTTCATCGATTAGACCTCGTGAGCTGCCCTACATGATCGAGGCACATATGTAATCTTCATGCTATTGCTATGCTGAGTTTGCTGGGATCCGATGGATTATGAGATTATGTTCAGATTGTGTTTGAGTAATATATTTGATTCAGCTCTTTTATATTTATGTTCTTGAGTAATTCTTGCATGTTCTCCGTTGCTATTTATTGCTTTGGCCGAGTAGTAGGTAGTAACTCCAAGAGGGAACATTATGCTTGATTGTGGGTTCATGCCCCTCGATGACTAGCTTGAGTGACAGAAACATGAGTCTAGGGGATGTGCTGTTGCCACAAGGGGGAAAACAACGGTGCTTGTACTTGCGGGTGCAAGGATTGTTTACTTTACGCAAAGTTCTTTTAATGCAGTTGTTTGTTGCTTTGAGTTTACACTTTGGGTGGGACTCGCAACTTAATACCAGCGAGATGTTCTTGATAGATATCTCAAGGTGGATGATTAGTAGTAGATGCAGATGGATTTCGGTCTACTTGCCTTGGCGTACCGCCCATGCTTTTGAGCCTCTACCTTTCTTACAACATAGTTAGCATTGGTTTGCGCACATAATCCTGTCAATTGCCCAGCTGTAATTTGTTTACCTCGCTTAGTTGTTTTATCATCTTTTGGGAGAGAGACATCACTAGTGAACATCATGGAACCCCGGTCCATATTACCATGACTGATCACACCCGCTATTTACTTCCTGTTCTTATTTCCTGGGTGCAGTCATATCTATCACTATTATCTCTTAAGTTTGATCCTTTGTAAACGACATGGCCGGAGGGATTGAGAACCTCTCTGTACTCGTTGGGAGCAAAGTTATTTGTATCTGTGTGCAGGTCCTGTCAAGCGAAAGTTTCTGGCGCTATTGACACCTTCTTGTCGACCCTCGGAGTCTCACGGGATTCGATCCTTGGTATCTTTGCCAAGGGAAATTTGCCGCTACGCTACATCTCAAACCTTCCACTTGGGGTAACCAACGAGGGGCGAGAAGCCATCAAGCAAGTTTCTGGCGCCGTTGCCGGGGACTCCACTCTTCAAGATAGGGGAGTTGCACGCTATCTTTTATCTTTGCTTTTTAAGTCTTGTTAGTTTACCTTTCAGTTTTTTCTTTAGTGTCTTCCATCAAAAATCACAAAAATAGTTATCTTGCTTGCTGCTGCTATGGGTTCCACCGAGAACACCAAGTGGTGTGACTTCACTAGTCATAACAACGATGACTTTATCTGCACGCCTATTACTACACCTGCCACTTCAGCACCTTCTTATGAAATTAAACCTGCTTTACCGAACCTAGTTATGAAAGATCAATTCTCCGGTGCTGGAGATGATGCTGCTTTGCACTTAAATAATTTTGTTGAACTCTGTGATATGCAAAAGTACCAAGAAATAGATGGTGATATTGTTAAGCTTAAGTTTTTTCCTTTCTCCTTGAGAGGAGGAGCTAAAATCTGGTTTCAATCCTTGCCTAGGAATAGCATAGATTCTTGGGACAAGTGCAAGTATGCCTTTATTGGGAAATACTTTCCCCCTGCTAAAATTATCCAACTAAGGAGTAACATAATGAATTTTAAACAATTGGATAATGAACACGTTGCCCAAGCTTGGGAACGCATGAAATCTCTTGTCAAGAACTGCCCTACTCATGGTTTGACTACTTGGATGGTTATCCAAACTTTTTATGCAGGCTTGAACTTTACCTTGCGGAACTTGTTAGATTCGGCCGCGGGAGGAACCTTTATGTCAACTACACTTGGTGCTGCCACGAAGCTTCTCGATGAGATGATGACCAATTATTCCCAATGGCATACCGAACGCGCTCGAACAGGTAGGAAGGTAAACTCTGTCGAGGAGATCTCCTCCCTAAATGAAAAAGTTGACTTGATCATGTCTCTACTTTCCAAGCAATCATCTATTGATCCTCGTGATGTTCCTTTAAATTCTTTGATTGCTCAAGATCAAGTAGATGTGAACTTTATCTCTAGAAACAATTTCAATAACAATGCTTATAGGAGTAATTTTGGTAGCAACCCTAGACCGTTCCCCTCTAATTCCTATGGGAACAACAATGCTTATCCTAGCACCAAGACCTCCACCTCTGAACTAGAGATTATGCTTAAAGACTTCATCACTACCCAAAAAGCCTTCAATAAGAATGTAGAAGAAAAACTAAACAAACTAGATAATCTCTCTTCGAAGGTAGACAATTTAGCCCATGAGGTAGAATTGCTTAAAATTAGAACTTCCCCTCTTGAGGAGAGGAAGACCACTCCTATGAATGCTATTTAAGTGCAAATTAATGAAAACATTAGGATGTTGGCTAAACTTAAAGAGAGATGGGCTAGAGAAAGGGAGGAAGAAGATAGAATTAAGAGCCTTCCTACCCACCACACTGTTGCTACTATCCAAGTTGTTGAGGATATCCAAACTCTTAGCACCCAATGCACTCCTGGTCCCATTGGACCTATTAATGGTGATGCTATGACCTCAACCGTAGAAACTCCTATGACCATAGAAGCTACCAAACAAGTGAGCCTAAAGGACACCACTACCAGTTTACTTGATAGTAGTGACCTTGATTTTGATAATTGCACCCTTTCTGAAGTTATTGATTTCCTTCACAAGATGTCTAGAGATCCCCGCACTAGCACGCTTAATCTTGCCTTCACAGAGCATATCACTAATGCTCTCATCAAAGCTAGGGAGGAAAAAACTTAGGGTAGAAGCCTCCATACCTAGAAAGCTAGAAGATGGTTGGGATCCTATGATTAAAATTAAGTTGAATAACTTCTCTTGCTATGCTTTATGTGATGTTGGAGCTAGTACCTCCGTTATGCCCAAAAGAATATATGATATGCTTAAATTGAAACCTTTTGATTCTTGTTCTTTTGGTGTTCGTCTTGTTGATTCTTCCATAAAGAAACCTTTGGGGAGGATCGACGATGTTCTTATCATTGTCAATGACAATTATGTTCCCGTTGATTTTACTATTATGGATATTGAATGTGAACCTTCTTGTCCAATTATTTTGGGACGTCCTTTTCTTCGCACCATTGGTGCTATCATTGACATGAAAGAGGGGAATATAAAATTCCAATTTCCTCTCAAGAAAGGAATGGAACACTTCCCTAGAAAGAAGATTAAGTTACCTTTTGAGTCCGTCATACGGGCTAGCTATTCTTTTACTCTTGATAAAACTTGATCCTCTCTTTTTGCATCATGCCTAGCTTAAAGGCATAAAAGAAAGCGCTTTTGGGAGGCAGCCCACAACGAATAAAGTTTTATTTTGCTTTTGTTGTGTCTTGATGTTTGTTACTACAGTAGCATCATCATTGTATCTTTTCTTTTCAGCTTTGTGCCAAGTTTAGCCTCTGATTGCAAGAAAGTTCAAAAGTTGTGACGTGATGTCCAGGAAACAGATTCTGTCCTTGGACAGAAAAATTCGTATAAAATCACCAGATCATCTTTTTGGTCTGAATTTTTTCGACAGCGTGCTCTATACAATTGGCTTTCGGGCGTCTGTTCAGAGTTTTTTGATTTGAGTTGTAGAAGTGCCCCGAAAAAAGTATTTACTACCTGCTGGTTTGTTTTTGACAGATTCTGTCCTGTTTTGCCTTTTCTTCGTTTTGCAAACCTTGAGCTTGCTTTTTCTTTGCAAAAACCTTTTGGCAATCTTGAGAAACAGTAGATCTTCAAGTTTATCTTTATTTCCAGCAAGGAAAAATTATTTCATTATGGGTACTAACCTCGCTAATCAGATTATGATGAGTTATGTATGAAGGGAGTTTTCAAGTGTGCGAGGGAAGATGATAAAAAGATTCAGGAGGGTCAAACGCTCAAGCTTGGGGATGCCCCCGGGCACCCCCAAGAAATATTCAAGAAGGCTCAAGCGTCTAAGCTTGGGGATGCCCCCGTGCATCCCCTTCTCCATCAACAATTATGAGTTCGTCTTTCGTTCCACTATATTTTAATCACTTCATGCGTTATGTGCTATGCTTGGAGCGTCTTGCTTTTAGTTTCCTTTTTAGTTTTCTTTAGCTTTGCTTGCTGTTCATAACGAGTTAGAACCCAGCTTTCTTTGTGTGGGAGAGAAACACGCTCCACTACAACCTAGAACACAACATAGGATTTTCATGCTTATCTCTGCTGTGTGTGTTCTTTGTCTTTCCATAGCTACTGTCATGTTTATCTCTTAGTTTTCATGCTTTTCTTTTTAAAGAGCTTTTGTTTAGTTGGTTGCTGAACTCTCTTGAGTTTTCATGTTTATCTTGTTAAGAGAGTTTGTCTGTTGCATTGAGTTGTGTGTCTTAGCTTAAAGTAGGTAATTGAGGTTGCTATTTAATTTTAGTAGTAACTTGCAATAGTTTTGAGGTATTGCCATGAGTAATGTTTGAACTTTTGGTGTCAAGAGCTTTGCCCTATTAGTGATAGATGTCGTATTTTGGGCAATCCGTGTTTATTTTCGAAAACCTACAAAATAGTTGAGAACTTTAGCTACTAAATGGATCACTAATGTTTGGAGGGATCGAATATTAGAGTACACTCACGTACCATGGGTCGAGGATGCGCAAGGGTAACCAAACCCCCATACACACCTCCTTGGGGTACTTGTCTCTTTGTGAACCTCCTAATTAGATTGAGAGTTACCGATAATAAGTGCATGAGTTCTTCGGACTAATGTGAGTATTCGAAAATTGACACTTCCACCTATCCATATTTTTCTAGCCTCTTCGGTACCGTGCATTGCCCTTTCTCACCTCGAGAGTTGGCGCATACTTCGCCGGTGCATCCAAATACTTGGGATGATACGCTCTGTCATCATAAGCCTCATTATATCCTTCCTCAAAACAGCCACCATACCTACCTATTAAGGCATTTCCATAGCCTTTCCGAGATACATTGCCATGCAACATCCATCCTCTCATGACTTGATCTTCATGTCATACATGCTTTTTGCTTGATCGATGAGCCGCATGCTAGTTGGGCCTTGCCCTAATCATTGCTACATGACGCGCTAGTATCATTGCATATCCTGCTACACTAGCAGAGGCATACATTTGCATACATCATGATAGTTTCATTTTCTTTATGTTGAGTACTTTTGTAAAGTGTGAAAGATCTTCTATACTTCTTGTAATATATAGAGTGTTGACCCTAAAGTGAGGAAAAGATCCCAAAGAGGACAAAATCAAAAGATCCCAAAGAGGACAAAATCAAAAGATCCCAAAGAGGACAAATGAGAGATTAATAGAAAGAGCCATTGAGGCCACAAAAAATAAATAAAAAATATATAGAAAAAGAGAAAAAGAATAAAAAGAGAGAAGGGGGCACACTACTATTTCCTCTTGAGAGATCCACCCTTGTACTCCATCTTATACCTTGTACTCCATAGAGATTATCATTTATGCATATAGCTATGTGGGGACCTTTACACTATAGAACTTGGCTTGTATATTCCAATGATGAGCCTCCTCAAAAGAGCTCTAGGTCTTCTTGAGCAAGCGAGTTGGATGCACCCCCACTAGTTCCATTGGAGAGCTTACCTTAGCTCATATGTGCATCCGTTGCATGGCAATCCCTACTCCTCGCATCATATCTATCATTTGGCTTTCTCTCGCCGATGATTGTCCTCATTGATGTGAGCCTTTCACACTTTTTTGTCTTCCCCCTCTATCATCCTTATCTCTTTGCCATCCTAAGTGTCGACTTTCTTGCTTACGCTCATCCATTGCATAAGTGCTCAAAATATCGAAAGGGAGTGGATCATTTTGACTTGTACCTGGCTTACGGTCTGGGGATGAGTCAAGATAAGATTCCAAAGAAGACCAAGTGTGAAACTTTAGTAGATTAAGTTCTCAACAATACAAAAACTATGTTTTAATCTCTCATATATCCCTATCCCCTTTCTTGCACACAAACACCATTTGGAGACATTCGAGTCACGGACAGCGAGAGCTCTTGCACCTTTATGTTCTTATGTTACTTGTTACAATGCTAATATAGACTCTTGCTTGTTATGACTTGAATTGGATTACATGCCTTGATTGCTTTACTTAAAAGTTCTTATAGGGTTGATAGCATGTCACCACAGAAATTATGCTTGTTATCATTTACCTACTCGAGGACAAGCAGGAATTAAGCTTGGAGATGTTGATACGTCCAAAACGTATCTATAATTTCTGCTTGCTCCATGCTTCTTTTGTGTGATATTGCTATGATATTTATGCACTTCTATACACTTTTGATCATATTTGGACTAACCTATTAACTCAGTGCACCCCAGTGCCAGTTTCTGTTTTCTGCTATTTTTGTATTTCAGGTTTTCCCATTACTTAAATTGACAGAAAAATTCCGGGAAAAATATATAAAAAATCAGCGCTCCAGAAGCTTCCACGCACAAGAATTGGGGCCAGAGGGGAGCCAGGGGCAGCCCAGGCGGCCTGCCCATGCGGCCCCCCTCCTGGCCGCGCCGGGGGGCGCCTGGGCCCCCCTCTCCGCCTCTGGTGACCCCCTTTGGCATATATTTACCTCGCGTCCCGAAACCCTCGAGGACGGAACCCTTTTTCACGATCTCATCTCTGTACCGCCACCGCCGCGCTTCCAAGATCGGGAGCACCAGGAGAACTCATCCCGGCACCCTGCCGGAGGGGAGAACCACCACCGGGAGCTTCTCCACCACCATGGACGCTTCCCGGATGAGTTGTGAGTAGTCTCCCTTGGACCATGGGTCCATGACCAGTAGCTATGTGATGTTCTCCTCCCCTCTTTGTTCTTCATCGATTAGACCTCGTGAGCTGCCCTACATGATCGAGGCACATATGTAATCTTTATGCTGTTGCTAAGCTGAGTTTGCTGGGATCCGATGGATTATGAGATTATGTTCAGATTGTGTGTGAGTAATATATTTGATTCACCTCTTTTATATTTATGTTCTTGAGTAATTCTTGCATGTTCTCCGTTGCTATTTATTGCTTTGGCCGAGTAGTAGGTAGTAACTCCAAGAGGGAACGTTATGCTTGATTGTGGGTTCATGCCCCTCGATGACTAGCTTGAGTGACAGAAACATGAGTCTAGGGGATGTGATGTTGCCACAAGGGGGAAAACAACGGTGCTTGTACTTGCGGGTGCAAGGATTGTTTACTTTATGCAAAGTTCTTTTAATGCAGTTGTCTGTAGCTTTGAGTTTACACTTTGGGTGGGACTCGCAACTTAATACCAGCGAGATGTTCTGGATAGATATCTCAAGGTGGATGATTAGTAGTAGATGCAGATGGATTTCAGTCTACTTGCCTTGGCGTACCACCCATGCTTTTGAGCCTCTACCTTTCTTATAGCATAGTTAGCATTGGTTTGCGTACATAATCCTGTCAATTGCCCAGCTGTAATTTGTTTACCTCGCTTAGATATTTTATCGTCTTTTGGGAGAGAGACATCACTAGTGAACATCATGGAACCCCGGTCCATATTACCATCACCGATCACACCCGCTATTTACTTCCTGTTCTTATTTCCTAGTTGCAGTCATATCTATCACTATTATCTCTTGCGTTTGATCCTTTGTAAACGACAAGGCCGGAGGGATTGACAACCTCTTTGTACTCGTTGGGAGCAAAGTTATTTGTATCTGTGTGCAGGTCCTGTCAAGCGAAAGTTTCTGGCGCTATTGACACCTTCTTGTCGACCCTCGGAGTCTCACGGGATTCGATCCTTGGTATCTTTGCCAAGTGAAATTTGCCGCTACGCTACATCTCAAACCTTCCACTTGGGGTAACCAACGAGGGGCGAGAAGCCATCAGGCGCTCAGCGGTCCTGGCGACGCGGCGAGTCGACGGAGCAGGCAGGCGCCATGGCACGACGGCGACGGGCTTGAGGCCGGCGACGGAGGCTTGGTGCAGAGGAATGGGACGAGGCGCAGGGCAGGGAAGAGAGGCGGCGACGGGGCTCTGATCCGATGAGGAGGGAGGCCGCGAGCGCATCCATGGAGAGCGGGGTCGCGGGGTGGAGGCCGGGCGCGGCTGGAGGCGGAGAGCGATGCGCACGGAGGAGGGAGAGGGCGCTGGGGATCGATAGGAGGGAGGGGCTCGGGCTGCGCGATGGGGATCGATCCAGAGAGGGGAGAGATGGGGATCGGGCAAAGAGGTGCGGCGCTGCAGCGCTGAGGGAGAGGTGCGGGATGGATCGAGGGAGAGGAGGGAGCAACGTGGTGCGGCTAGGGTTTAGGAGCTGGCCTAATGGGCCGGTTGGTAGGAGGCCCACATGGCCAGATGGTTGCGGGCTGGGCTTTGGCTGGGCTTCCCTCCCCCTCTTCTACTGTTGTTTCCCCAAAAAACAGAAAACAACAAAGAAGAAAAGAAAAGGAAGGAGGTGCTAGGGATAGAATTAGGGCATGAGGTTATTTTCCCCGGACTCGCAAAAATGTCCACGGTCCACGAAAAATAGGAGAGGCAAGAATGGAAGAGTTAAATCCGAACTCCTTTGAATTTAATTCAAATGGTTTGAATTAGGGCATGGCTAGAAAGTGTCCAAAATTTTGAGACTTTAGGAGGAGCCTCGATAAAAGGGAAATGAAAAGTTGGCAGGGTTTGAGGCAAGGAATTGCGAAAGAGAAGGCATGGGAAAAAATATGCAAGTGTGTTATGGTGAATTCCAAACAAATGGAATAATTTAATATAGCTCCCTAATAATATTGAGAGGCTTTTATATGTTATAAAGAGAAGTCACCATAGTGAGTATCCCTCAATTTAAATGGATCGAGGATCCATATGGTTTATTTAGTTAAGCTATAAAATTAAAAGATTTGATGGCATGATGACATGATGCAATGCAAAAATAAATAAAGCAAGCACAAATGAAACACACAGGAAAACCCGGAACATCTGGAATCTTCTGGAGCGCCGGTCTTGGGGCGTCACAGGGCGGGGCGGCGCACCGCCAGCCGCTGGCGGCAGGGGGCGGCTGTTTGGTCGGTGGTGGTTGGCGGCTCAGGGGGGCGTGGAGGTTGAAGATGAACTACAGGCCCTTGATTTCTTATCCAATGGCTGCAAAATCGACTAGCCAGAGATGAAAAAGTCAGTCGACTGTCGTGTATCCTCACCTTCTAGTGCGTTCAGTTTCGACAGTAAAATTCAGTTTCAACAGCAAAATTCAGTTTCGATAGTTAAGTTCAGTTTCGACAGTAAAATTCAGTTTCAACAGCAAAATTCAGTTTCAACAGTTAAATTCAGTATCTACAACAAAATTCAGTTTCGACAGTTAAGTTCAGTTTTGATGTTTAATTCAGTTTCGATAGTTAAGTTCAGAGATGAGCGGCTGATGTATACATCTAGCACTTTGTGGTTATGTATTTTACATCATCTATTGGAGATGCTATTAGAATTCCACTCAGGTTAATGTTGTCTCTCTTGTCCTGCTTCAGCCTCGGCGTCGTACAACTCACCGGAGCTGTTCCAACGACGAAACCCTCCATCATAGCGGAGCAGTACCTCGGGCTCCATCTCCAGACGCCTAAGATCTTCTTCCCCTCCTCTGACAACCAAGTCAGCCAGAGCATCCTCACCGGCCAACCCAATCACGCTGAGATCGACATGGCTTCGCCAAAGAGGTTGTACACTTTTTGTGGTTTGACTTAATCTCACCATGCTTCTTTGCATCCTGTGATCTTCAAATTCTTGTGAACCAAACACCCAAATTGGCAGAAATCCAGTGTTTTTAAATTCTTTATTTTGCACGTGCATTCCTATCCTATTCCTGCCTATTTCCTATCCCTGCATTGTTAGAATCCTCAAATTCAAACAAGCCCTTACACAATTACTTCTGTTACATATATGTGTCAAAGAAAACCTTGTGTGGTTTGTCATGCTCCTGCGGTGCTGTGTTCCACCCCAGCTCAGCTGCTCCAACGACAGAAGGGTTCACCACAGCAGGGATTTGCTCTCCAGACTGTCTTTCGCCGCCTCAGATCATCTCCCCCCCCCCCCCGCCGGCCGCCACGACAACTGCATTACCATCATCAACTGAGCAGATGACCTTGAGGACTACACGGGTCCGCAAGAGAGGTCGCACTCTTCCGTGTCTGCTTACGTTATGCATCGCTTAATATGATGGCATGCTACTTTATCGTCGTGTTCACCTATTAGACTCCGACTCAGGTCCAACTTATGCTGAAACTTGAGTTTTTAAATGGTTGTGGGGTACATATTGGGCCAGCAATTAGTACTATCTGTCTACTATCTGGTTAATCTCGGGTGTCTACTATGAGTTTCATGTTGGGTGCAAACAAACATTAAGGGAGCCATTATTTGTAATTTTTAACTAAAGCTATTATCTGCCTGCTATCATTGGTTTGGGTCTATCCATAGTTTGCTACCTCTACTCTGGATTTGTGCATGCACTCCTTACATAATCTCACTATGTTTTATTCCTATGCATGTCAGTTATTGTACACAATGCAACTGAACATGTAGAGCAAAAGAGACGAGCCTTGCGTGGCAATAAAATTTCATGCAGACGTCGCTCCATGGTGGGCGCAAAGGCAGCCCCCCTCCACCCATTTCGGATCGTAATAAAGAGGAAGATAACTCCTCAGAGGAGGATTCAGAGACAGATGACCAGTCCTATTCCCCCCCCCCCGAGGTGCATGCTCTAAGTTGGCAGGGTTAGGTTGCTCATATCGTGCGTATGATATCTTGCATTGCTATGTCATTTGCTTAGTTTAGACATGATTTGTGTGAATGCCACCTGTTTAGTGTCTAATTACCATATATGTGAATTATGCAATGCCATCTTTTTGCAAGACATTATATATGTGAATTATGCAATGCTATCTTGTTGCAAGGCATTATATATTTGAATTATGCAATGCCATGCTGTTTAGCCAAGCGTCATATTTGTGAATTATATCACGCCGTCCTTTTTTGTATTTCTCATTGCTTTTGTCGATAATGTTTGTATATTCAACTGCTCTTCCTGTGCATCAGTCATTTGAATTGGTGATGGAGAAATCTGGAGGGAAAACAATGTCTTCAGAGCAGACAATGCTACCTGGTGAAGCAGATATGTTGCTGGTTACAGATAGCTCTTCAGAGGAGGATTCAGAGGCAGATGACCAGTTCTATTATCCCCCTGATGTGTATGCTCAAACTTGGTAGGGTCATATTACTCATATCATGCATATGTTGTATTGCAATGCTTAGTTTTTACATCATATACACGATATTGAATGCCATCTCCTTAGTTGACACATCATATATGCGATTGCCCTTTGCTCACTTCCTTAGTATATAAATCATATATTTGAATTATATCATGCCATGATGTTTACATAGACAGCATGTATCTGAATTATGGCATGCCAAGCATTTTCTAAAGACATAATATAGTTATATCATCTCATCCTGTTCACATAGTCATTGTATTTTGAATTATGTCATTCTATCCGTGAATTATCATGCCATCATGTTTCCATTGACGTCATGTTTGTGATTTATGGCATGCCAACCACTTTAATAGACACATCGTATAGTTATATCATGTCATCCTGTTTACATAGTCATCATATTTTGAAGTATGTCATTATATCCTGTTTAGTTAGCCATCGTACATGTGAAATTGTGTCATGCTATCCTGTTTAATTAGCCATCATATATTTGAAATTATGTCCCGCTATTCTGTTTGGTTAGACAACATAAATGTGAATTATTTCATGCCCTGTTTTCTTCCCTACTATCTGTTGCACCTTTCTATATTACAATGTCTGTACATTCAATTACTTTTGTTGTTTATCAGCCATTTCAATTGGAGGGGGTGATGGCAGTATCTGTGGGAGGAAAAACACGGTCTTCAGAAAAGACCGTGCTACCTGTCGATGGAGATAGAGCCACGGTTGTACTTGCCCAAGAACCAGCCCCACCACACATAACCCAGACTCACGTAGATTGTACCCCTACCCAGTTGGACAGAGAACCAGCTACACCCCTTCTAACCCCAACCCCGGCAGATAGTAACCCAGTTCCCGTTGACACAGCACCGTCTCCACCACAGAGCACCCAAACACGAGAAGTTAGTAAGGCAACTGTAGTGCCCAAAGCACGAGGACCACCACTCTGAACCCCTAGTCAACGCTTAAAGCAGAAGAAGAATTGTTCTCAGGTCAGGTTCCGTAGCTATGGTTCATACTACTTTGCTCTTGCATCACTGTATTTACTCATACCAACTAATTACAAATTTGAAGGATGCAATTGAAACTCCAATGGCGCAACATGTATGTTTTAAACCTGGTTCTTTAACATGTTTGTTGTTGTAACTTGCTCTATTTTGATTTCAGTTTCAATTGAATAAACAATTATGTTTTCATGCCATGCACATTACAAGTGTTGTTACTGATGTGTAGTTTCCCACACTTATATTCTTTCTATGTTGGTTTGTCTTAAATAGATATGATTCGAACTGTATCTATTCTGATTTGGCAACATAAACTAGAATGATATAGACCATACAGTGACCATACTACATAGATATATGTTTGTTTCATGCTGTTATCCTATCCACCTTACTACTGAACTGGTTTACCAAAATGAGTTTCATATACTACATTGTAAATCTGTGATGTGTTAGTTTGTTTCTCCTTTAGAACGCGGATAAAATATTGGAGAAGAGTACCCTGTATGCAATGGTAAAGGAAGTAATGCAGATCAGGTTCAAGATAGTGAGACATCCCTGTTATTCTCCGAGAAAGCTGATAAAAACTATATTGAAGACACTGAGACAACCCCAAAGTCCTATCTTGTTGTAGTGTCCGAGTTACTGGCTACTACTGCTGGCACCAGCTCTTCGAACTCATTGCCTAAATCAGTTCGGCTTCTTGAGTCTCAACTTCAAGTTGAAAGACATCGATCAGATGTTATGCGACAGGAAGCCAAAGGACCGAGGAAGTCCCTGCAGAATTCCGATGCATACTTTCTGGTGCAACAACAAGTGCTGGAGGATTTGAGCGCCAAACAAGAGAAAGTCAATAAGCTTGCTAAGCATCTTGCCAGCATTATGGGTACCCAGGATATTGTTTCTTGAGCACTTCTGAAGTGGTTTCAGTTCTGGACTTGTTTTGCTGCGGCGTTTATATGCTGCTTTGTTCCCTATATTTGCACTAGTGGCGAACTTTGATGCCAGTGGATGTAATATGTGTAATAGCCGTGATAGCCTAGCGTAAGTTGCTTGCCTATTTATTTCCTTATTGTCTTGTTTATTTATTTTCTTGTAGTCAGTGCAGTTCTTTTTCCACGGTTTGCTAGTGGCCGCAATAGCCTATTTTTTAAAACTAGGCCACATTAACCATGGGCTACATATTTACTGTAGTTAACATGGGCCTCTTATGGGCCGTAGAAACAATGGGCCTTCTAAGGGCCGTAGAAACAACGGGCCTTCTATGGGGCGTAGAAACAATGGGCCTTATACGGGCCGTAGACACAATGGGCCTTCTACGGGCCGTATGATCGGTTGGCCAAACATTAGCCAATAACAGACCACACTATGGCCGTAAATGGGCTAGAGTTGAAATCGTCCGTTCATGGGCCGACCATAACGGGCCGACCGTAACGGGTCGTCGTTAATCGGCCGTATTTGATGACCCTATGAAAACGGGCCAACGTATTAATGGGCCACAAACAGGCCAACTGTAACCATGGGCTGCATTTGGCCCACAAGCAGAAAATGACAGTAACGGGCCTAAAGTAAACGAATGCTGGAAATAAGCCCAAGAATACACGGGCCCTGAGAAGGCCGAAAGATAACATCGGCTGGAAATGGCCCAACAGAATAATGGGCCGTTAATGGGTATAAAGTGAAACACTGTTCAATATGGGCCAGTTTTACCACGGGCCGTTAATGGGCCGAGGGTTACTAAGGACCTCATATGGGCCGAAAGACGTCATGGGCCATACATGGGCGGAAGATAAACCGGGCTGGAATTATATTAGATGGCCCAGATGACGCTACTCGGCCTAATTCGGATAGGCCGTAAACGGGCCCTGGGTTAGCGGGCTGTAAATGGGCTATATACGAACATGCCGTTAACAGGCTTGCCGTGGGCCGACCCATCACCTTTTGACCAAGTCAAACGGGCTGGCCTTTTCACAGGAATGGGCCTCTGCTGGGCACTGTTCAATATGGGCCAGTTTTACAACGGGCTGTTAATGTGCCGAGGGTTACTAAGGGCCTCATATGGGCCGAAAGACGTCATGGGCCATACATGGGCCAGAAGTTAAAATGGGTTGGAATTATATTGGACGGCCTAGATGACGCTACTGGGCCTAATTCGGATAGGCCGTAAACGGGTCGTGGGTTAGCGGGCTGTAAATGGGCTATATGCGAACATGCCGTTAACATGCTTATCGTGGGCCGGCCCGCCACCTTTTGACCAAGTCAAACGGGCCGGCCTTTTCACAGGAATGGGCCTCTGTTGAGCCGTGCCACCTGTCGATGTATCGTAGGCGCTTTGGGTCCAATGAGTGGATGACATCTGTTCCAACGGTGAGCCGACACGTGTTTCCTCCAGCCAATGATGATTTTACACGTGGAAAATCCCCATTGGTCGGGGCTGCTAACGGGTTATCGGATCCAAAACTGGACCCGATATCTTAACGGTGTTCCGTTACGGTGGATGCCACGTGTCGGTCACCCTTGACAAAAGCACTTCTGTGACACGCGATTTATCATCATGGAAGTGGACACTTCCGTGATGATAATTTTGGTAATGTCATGGAACACTTCTACGACAACACATGTATGACTATCTTGATTCTGTCATAAAATCGTCATGGATGTACATGCATGACAGAAAACATGACCTACTGTGAGAAACACGTATCATCACGGAAGTGTATTTTTTTTTGTAGTGTGTGATGCGCGTCATTGCCAGGGTTGAGCAGACCCTTGGCGCATGGCGCTTCAGCCCCGTGGATCAATATAGGCATGTCAGCGCCGAGAGGCTGCAGCTCGCCGCACAACATGATCAATGGCGCGCCACAGAGCAAGCTAGGCGCGTCCGTGCCGATAGGCTGCGGCTCGCCACATGAAGAGAATGTTGGAGGGCCGCAGAGCGAGAGGCGCGGCGCGCCGCACAGCAGGAGCAGATCCATCGACGCTTGCCTGCTGTCGAATGGGCGTCGCAGCCGAATACATGTCCCATCAGTAATCCCATTCCTCGCCAGGAGTGGGCAGAGGCCCTCTGCGCCATACTTGCACCAGAGGTCGGCCGGGCCGTACTTGCACCGGACGCCCTCCACGCCGTTCGCATGGGTCGCGCCGTTCGCCTTGTCGGCGGCTCGCTCGATGCCAACGCGCTGGTCGCTAGGCTCAATCGCCTGCTTGTCCTAGGTGTCCACATGGGCACAGTAGAGGAACATGGCCATCGCATCCTCGAGCATGTGATCTCTGATGAAATAGCCAACTTGGAGCTCAAGATCGCGCTCGAGATGTACCGCGAACGTGTCGACCGCTTGGACGAACGCCTGCATGATGTCCGACAAAGCCAAGAGCTACCGTAGGCAAGGGCTGCTGGCCACAGTCTCATGGACGCATTTTATTTTGTTGAGTCATTTCGATGTGGATCGCTTTATATTCACAACAATCATAATATTGCTCTGTTTATTGCTCTATTTCAATGTGCGTACTCTATTTTCTGTTCTTATATGTTCTGTTTCAATGTGTGTATATGATTATATATGCTTTCCATTCTGTATATGTGGATTATAACAACAAGATACAAATTAGTATACAAAAATAGATACAAAATAATGGAATTCATAATATATATTAATTGTTCATTAGTTCATCACAGAATATATATAATATCATCACATATATGTGATGATACTTAACTACTAGTTACAATGCATAAAATTGAAAACGACCAGTACTAAAACTAATAATCCCTCCAGGGGGCAGTATTCCGGCAGCCTCTCACCAGTAGCTCCTTGGTGTGCGACGTCTTCCCAGCGCGAAGGCAGTACTCCGCCTCCTCCGCCTCATAGCGCTTGACGTACCGATCTACTTCTTGCTGGCGGACGAACGCAAACGATCTTGCCATTTTGTTGGGCCCCCACCAGAGCTCCTTGTCGGTGGCACGCTGGAGCTTATCGGCCCACCTCCACGCAGCGATGAGGCGCCTAGCGTCTTTGAACTTCCTTGCAGAGTACCCGTCTTCGTGGACCTCCTCTGCACAACGACGCGCCCACCCCCAAAGCTCCACCGCCTCCTTTTTCCAGGCGGCATCACGGGCTTCACAGGCCGCCTGGTACCTGGCTTCCTCCTCCTCCATCTCCTTCATGAATGCCACTTTCCTGGCTTTCTTAGCCGGCATCAGCGACTTCCACAGACAAAGATTGTACTGGCCCCAAAACTAATCCAAAGTTGGGGGTTCCAGCGCAACCTCGTCCGACGGCGCGTAGGGGTCCTCCTCGTCACTGCTCTTCAACTGAGCGTCCTTGAAGGAAATATTCCCTAGAGGCAATAATAAAGTTGTTATTTTATATTTCCTTATATCATGATAAATGTTTATTATTCATGCTAGAATTGTATTAAACGGAAACTTAATAGATGAGTGGATACATAGACAAAACACCGTGTCCCTAGTAAGCCTCTAGTAGACTAGATCATTAATCAAAGATGGTTAAGTTTCCTAACCATAGACATGTGTTGTCATTCGATGAACGGGATCACATCATTAGGAGAATGATGTGATGGAAAAGACCCACCCATTAGCTTAGGATAATGATCATTCAGTTTTACTGCTGTTGCTTTCTTCATGTCAAATACATATTTCTCCGACTATGAGAATATGCAACTCCCGGATACCAGAGGAGTGCCTTGTGTGTTATCAAACATCACAATGTAACTGGGTGATTATAAAGATGCTCTACAGGTATCTCCGAAGGTATTTGTTGATTGGCATAGATCAAGATTAGGATTTGTCACTCTGAGTATCAGAGAGGTATCTCTGGGCCCTCTCGGTAATGCACATCATAAGAAGCCTTACAAGAAATGTGACTAATGACTTTGTTGCGGAATGATGCATTACGAAACGAGTAAAGAGACTTGCCGGTAACGAGATTGAACTAGGTATGAAGATACACACGATCGAATCTCGGGCAAGTAACATACCGATGACAAAGGGAATATCGTATGTTATCATTACGGTACGACCGATAAAGATCTTCTTGGAATATGTAGGAGCCAATATGAGCATCCAGGTTCCGCTATTTGTTATTGACTGGAGAGGTTTCTCGATCATGTCTACATAGTTCTCGAACTCGTAGGGTCCGGATGCTTAACGTTCGATGACAATTTTGTATTGTATGAGTTACATGATTTGGTGACCGTATGTTGTTCGGAGTCCCGAATGAGATCACGAACATGACGATGAGTCTCAAAATGATCGAGAGGTAAAGATTCATATATAGTACAATGATATTCAGACAACGGAGGTGTTCCGAGGGTACCAGGTACATATCGGGTCACCGGAAAGGGGTTCCAGGCACCCCCGGCAAAGATATGGGCCTTATGGGCCAAGAGAGAGACATACCCGCCCCTAGCGGGCTGGTGCGCCCCCATATAGTAAAAAATAGGAGTAGAAGGAGGGAGGGGAAGGAAGAAGGAAAGGGGAGGATTCGGCCTCCCCTTTCCTTCTCTCCCCCGTCTCTTTCCTTCCCCATCAACACTTATGGAAGGGGGGAGGCCGACTTTTGGGAGGCACCCAAGTAGGATTACTCCTACTTGGGGCGCCCCTTGCTGCCCCTCTCCCTCTCCCACCTATATATATATGGAGGGGGGGAACCACTAGAACACACAACATTGATTCCTAGCCGTGTGCGATGCCCCCTCCACAGTTTACGCCTCCGGTCATATTCACGTAGTGCTTAGGCGAAGACATGCGCGGATCACTTCACCATCACCATCACCAATCCGTAGTGCTGACGGAACTCTACCTCAACACTTTGCTGGATCAAGAGTTCGAGGGACGTCATTGATCTGAACGTGTGCAGAACTCGGAGGTGCCGTGCGTTTGGTGCTCGATCGGTCGGAACGAGAAGAAGTTCGACTACATGAACTGCGTTGTCAAACGCTTCTGCTTTCGGTCTACGAGGGTACGTTGACACACTCTTACCCTCTCGTTGCTATGCATCTCCTAGATAGATCTTGCGTGAGCGTAGGATTTTTTTTTGAAAATGCATGATACGTTTCCCATAAGTGGTATCAGAGCCAGGTTTATGTGTAGATGATATGCACGAGTAGAACACAAAGAGTTGTGGGTGGTGATAGTCATACTACTTTCCACCAACGTCTTATTTTGATTCGGCGGTATTATGGGATGAAGTGGCCCGGACCAACCTTACATGACCACGTTCATGAAACCGGTTCCATCGACAAACATGCAACTAGTTTTGCATAAAGGTGGCTAGCGGGTGTCTGTTTCTCCTACTTTAGTTGAATCGAATTTGACTGTGGCCGGTCCTTGAACAAGGATAACACAGCTAACTTGACGAAACACCATTGTGCTTTTGTGCCATAGGTAAGAGCAGTTCTTGCTAGAAGCCCGTAGTTGCCACGTAAAACTTGTAACAACAAAGTAGAGGAGGTCTAACTTGTTTTTGCAGGCCATGTTGTGATGTGATATGGTCAAGACGTGATGAGTTATACATTATTGTATGAGATGATCATGTTTTGTAAATTATCGGCAACCAGCAGGAGCCTTATGGTTGTCTCTTTATTGTATGAATTGCAAACGCCATGTAATTGCTTTACTTTATCATTATGTGTCAGCGATAGTTGTGGAAGCAATAGTTGGCGAGACGACCATGACGCTACGATGGAGATCAAGGTGTCAAGCCGGTGACAATGGAGATCATGACGGTGCTTTGGAGATGGAGATCAAAGGCACAAGATGATGATGGACATATCATGTCACATATTTTGATTGCATGTGATGTTTATCTTTTATGCATTTTATTTTGCTTAGTACGGCAGTAACATTATAAGATGATCCCTTACTAAAATTTTAAGGTATAAGTGTTCTCCCTGAGTATGCACTATTGCGACAGTTCGTCGTGCTGAGACACCATGTGATAATCTGGTGTGATAAGCTCTACGTTCACATACAACGGGTGCAAGACAGTTTTGCACATGCAGAATACTCGGGTTAAACTTGATGAGCCTAGAATGTATAGACATGGCCTCGGAACACTGGAGACCGAAAGGTCGAATGTGAATCATATAGTAGATATGATCAACATAGAGATGTTCACCATTGAAAAACTACTCCATCTCAAATGATGATCAGGCATGGTTTAGTTTATTTGGATCATGTATCATTTAGATGACTTGAGGGATGTCTATCTAAGTGGGAGTTCTTAAGTAATATGATTAATTGAATTTAATTTATCATGAACTTAGACCTGATAGTTTTTGCATATCTATGTTGTAGATCAATGGCCTGTGCTACCGTTCCCTTGAATTTTAATGCGTTCCTAGAGAAAGCTAAGTTGAAAGATGATGGTAGCAACTACACGAACTGGGTCCATAACTTGAAGATTACCCTCATTGCTGCACAGAAGAATTATGTCATTGATGCACCGCTAGGTGACAAGCCCCCTCCCACTAATGTGGACGCTTTGAACGTCTGGCAGACGCGGTCTGATGACTACTCTATAGTTCAGTGTGCCATGCTTCATGGCTTAGAACCGGGACTTAAAAGACGTTTTCAACGGCATGGAGCATATGAGATGTTCCAAGAGTTGAAGTTAATATTTGCAGCAAATGCCCGAGTTGAGAGATATGAAGTCTCCAACAAGTTCTATAGCTACAAGATGGAGGAGAATAGTTCTGTCAGTGAACACATACTCGGAATGTTTGGATATCATAATCACTTGACTCGGCTGGGAGTTAATCTTCCAAATGATAGTGTCATTGACAGAGTTCTCCAATCACTGCCACCAAGCTACAAAGGCTTCGTGATGAACTATAATATGCAAGTGATGGAGAAGACAATTCCTGAGCTCTTCGCAATGCTCAAAGCTACGGAGGTAGAAATAAAAAAAGGATCATCAAGTGTTGATGGTTAACAAGACCACTAGTTTCAACAAAAAAGGCAAGGGAAAGAAAGGGAACTTCAAAAAGAATGGCAAGCAATTTGCCACTCCCGGGAAGAAGCCAAGTCTGGACCCAAGCCTGAAACTGAGTGCTTCTACTGCAAAGGGACTGGTCACTGGAAGCGGAACTACCCCAAGTATTTGGCGGATAAGAAGGATGCCAAAGTGAGCAAAGGTATATTTGATATACATGTTATTGATGTGTACCTTACTAATGCTCGTAGTAGCTCCTGGGTATTTGATACTGGTTCGGTTGCTCGTATTTGTAACTCGAAATAGGGGCTACGGATTAAACAAAGATTGGCCAAGGACGAGGTGACGATGCGCATGGGAAATGGTTCCAAAGTTGATGTGATCGCCATCGGCACACTACCTCTACATATACCTTCGGGATTAGCTTTAGACCTGAATAATTGTTATTTGGTGCCAGCGTTGAGCATGAACATTATATCTGGATCTTGTTTAATGTGAGAGGGTTATTTATTTAAGTCAGAGAATAATGGTTGTTCTATTTATAAGAGTAATATCTTTTATGGTCATGCACCCTTGAAGAGTGGTCTATTTTTGTTGAATCTCGATTGTGGTGATACACATATTCATAATATTGATGCCAAAAGATGCAAAATTGATAATGATAGTGCAACATAGTTGTGGCACTGCTGTTTAGGTCATATTGGTGTAAAGCGCATGAAGAAACTCCATACAGATGGGATTTTCGAATCACTTGATTATGAATCATTTGATACTTGCGAACCGTGCCTCATGGGCAAGATGACTAAAACTCCATTCTCCAGAACAATGGAGCGAGCTAATGAATAGTTGGAAATAATACATACCGATGTATGCGGTCCGATGAGTGTGGAAGCTCACGGCGGGTATCGTTATTTTTCTGACCTTCACAGATGATATAAGCAGATATGGGTATATCTACTTGATGAAACACAAGTCTGAGACATTTGAAAAGTTCAAAGAATTTCTTAGTGAAGTGGAGAATCATCTTAACAAGAAAATAAAGTTTCTACGATCTGATCACGGAGGTGAATATTTGATTTACGAGTTTGGCATTCATTTAAAACAATGTGGAATAGTTTCACAACTCACGCCACGTGGAACACAACAGCGTAATGGTGTGTCCGAACGTCGTAACCGTACTTTATTAGATATGGTGCGATCTATGATGTCTCTTACCGATTTACCACTATCGTTTTGTGGTTATGCATTAGAGATAACCGCATTCACATCAAATTGGGCACCATCTAAATCCGTTGAGACGACACCGTATGGACTATGGTTTGGCAACAAACCTAAGCTGTCGTTTCTTAAACTTAGGGGTTGGAATGCTTATGTGAAGAAGCTTCAGCCTGATAAGCTAGAACCCAAATCGGAGTAATGCAGCTTCATAGGATACCCAAAAGAAACTGTTGGGTACATGAGGGAGTCCTCGATTGAGGGTCCTCATGTGGCCGGACAACTCGTGATGGGCCAAACTGGTGGGCGGTGAAGATCATCGCTGAAGATCATCTCTCGTATCCGGATTGGACTCATGTGTGCTTATAATGTCAGGTTTTAGGTTCGGGTGTAATCTTTACTTCCTCTGCAAGATGGTCATGTACAAACCCTAGGGCCCTCCGGTGCATATATAAACTGGAGGGTTTAGTCCATAGAGGCTGAAGATCAACATAATCATATCTTATAGGCTAGACTTCTAGGGTTTAGCCATTACGATTTCGAGGTAGATCAACTCTTGTAACCCATATTCATCAAGATAAATCAAGCAGGAAGTAGGGTATTACCTCGATCGAGAGGGCCCGAACCTGGGTAAATATCGTGTCCCCAATCTCCTGTTACCATCGATCCTCAGACGCATAGTTCGGGACCCCCTACCCGAGGTCCGCCGGTTTTGACACCGACATTGGTGCTTTCAATGAGAGTTCCACTATGTCGTCGACCAAAGGACCGATGGATCGCTTCATCAACAATGACAGCACCACCACCGATGAGATCATCCCTCCCGGCCAGCTTTTTGTGTTTGGCGGCTTCACGCTCCGTGCCAACACAGAAGGCCACCTCGAGCAGGTTGAGAGCTACGCCCCTGGCCATCAGGTCAAGTTTGGAAGCTTGAACTACGTTGTTGATATCCGCGGAGACTTGATCTTCGACGAATTCGAACCCATGGGGACCGCTCCCTGCCACCACGATGAACATGACCTAAATCTATCATCGGACCACCTCCTGGATATAGCACCTGTAGCCGCTCTAGCCCTAGACCCGGAGCAAATCGTGTCACCCGAGGACGGGAAGCACAATCCCGCCACAGAAGCTGCAGACTCAGCGGCGCTTGAGCCGCACACATACCCAACTTTGAGCGGAATCTGTGTTACCGGAACTTTGGACTCGTCACCGGCTACAGGCTCCGAACCATGTGCATCTGCGTCCTTCGAGCTTGATTAATCACCTATCATCGAATTCAGCTCCGTAGATATCTTCCGGCACTCACCTTTAGGCAATGTGCTAAACTCGTTAAAATCCCTCTCCTTAACAGGGGACTCACAGCCGAATTATATCCGGTTTGAACCGGAGGCTGATGATGGAGAATTTTGCTTCCCACCCACCACCCACTTGGTAGCCACGATCGAAGATTTAACCGATCTACTTGACTACGCTTCTGAAGACTTCGAAGGGATGGACCTCGAAGCCAAAGTAGATCTAGACCAAAACCCGCCCGTAACCGAGTGATGGACGGCTACGTCCTCATACGATGTGTATATGGTGGACACCCCTAAGGAGAAGGAGGGCGACGACAATAATAATCCCAAAAAGGATAAGCATGTCGATGAACCTCCCAAGCGTCAGCGTCTGAAGCGCCGATCTCGACCCCATAAAGGGAAAGATAGCAACACTGTCACTGACAATGGTGATACTCCGGACCAAGCCGATGACCATGCAGATCCAGCGATGGAGCAGGACGTGCGAGAGGATGACGAACACAGTACGAGACCGCTGTCTGATCACAGCGATGCCGAAGACAACAATTATCAACCTGTCTCCGAAGAGGATGTTAGGCTGGGTGACAACGAATTCATGATCCTAGAAGAACCCTTAGAACAAGAGCGCTTCCATCGGAGGCTAATTGCCACCGTGAGGAGCCTGAAAAAGCAGCAGCGCCGGCTCAAAGCCGCACAAGACATGCTCAATGATAGATGGAACGACGTGCTAGACGCCGAGGAAAAATATGGTTGTAATCGCCAATCAAAGAGCTATCGTAAGCGTAAACTGCTGCCCGAATTCGACGACGAGGCTATTGCGCCTATATCGCCGAAGAACAATACTGCCAATAAGCCGGACCGACCACCTCGTGGATGGGACAGAGTGACAAGCAATGGCGTACACAAGCCCGCATCCCCCCCCCCCGTAAAGGAAAGGAGGCCACGGCTCAAGGCCGGAAACACGATCTACGTGAGGACCTGAATAAAAAGGCTGGCAAGACCAGATCGATCTACGGATCCAGGGACCATGCTCCCGCATGGGATGGCGGGTACCAAGCCAAATATGCCGGTCATATACCAGTTCGGAGCCAATACCGAACATCACAACTGTCGGACCTACGCCACGACATAGCAAAATATAGGGGTGCCACACACCCTCTGTGCTTCACCGATGAGGTGTTGGATCACGAATTTCTAGAAGGGTTTAAACCCATAAATATCGAGGCGTGTGATGGAATGACGGATCCTGTTGTCTGGATAGAAGACTTTATTCTTCACATCCACATGCCTCGTGGAGATGATCTCCATGCCATCAAATACTTTCCCCTCAAGCTGAAAGGACCAGCTCGACATTGGCTGTACAGCCTCCCAGAAAACTCCATTGTAAGTTGGGAAGAACTTGAGGATGCTTTCTGGGCCAATTTTCAAGGGACCTATGTCTGGCCCCCGGATGCTGACGATCTAAGTCACATAATCCAACAACCCGGGAGTCAGCCCGTAAGCTTTGGAATCAGTTTCTCACTAAGAAGAACCAAATCATCGACTGTCCGGACACCGAAGCCTTAGCAGCCTTCAAGCATAGTGTCCGGGATGAATGGCTAGCTAGAAACCTCAGCCAGGAAAAGCCGAGGACAATGGCACCCCTAACTACACTCATGACCCGCTGAGAGAGTCCTGGATCGAGGGGTCCTCATGTGGCCGGATAACTCGTGGTGGGCCGGACAGGTCGGCTGTGAAGATCATTGTTGAAGATCGTCTCTCGTATCCGGATAGGACTCCTGTATGCGTATAATGACAGGTTTTAGGTTCGGGTGTAATCTTTCCTTCCTTTGCAAGTTGGTTATGTACAAACCCTAGGGCCCTCCGGTGCATATAAAAAATGGAGGGTTTAGTCCGCAGAGGCTAGAGAACAATAGAATCATAGGTTAGACTCTTAGGGTTTAGCCATTATGATCTCGAGGTAGATCAACTCTTGTAATCATATTCATCAAGATCAATCTAGCAGGAAGTAGGGTATTACCTCGATCGAGAGGGCCTGAACCTGGGTAAACATTGTGTCCCCAGCCTCCTGTTACCATCGATCCTCAGACGCATAGTTCGGGACCCCCTACCCGAGATCCGCCGGTTTTGACACCGATATTGGTGCTTTCATTGAGAGTTCCACTATGTCGTCGACTGAAGGACTGATACGTCCAAAACGTATCTATAATTTCTGCTTGCTCCATGCCACTTTTGGGTGATATTTCTATGATATTCATACACTTCCATACACTTTTGATCATATTTGGACTAACTTACTAATCCAGTGCACCCCAGTGCCAGTTTCTGTTTTCGGCTGTTTTTGTATTTCAGGTTTTCACGTTTCGAGAACTGCCCAGAAAAATCCAGAAAAAATATATAAAAAATCAGCGTATCGAGAACGACACTGCTTCCGAAGGGGAGCCTGGGGGGGCCACAGGGGCCCCAAGCGCCCTGTGGGCGCGCCCCCCCTGGGCCGCGCCGGGGGGGGCGCCTCGGCACCCCGAGAGCCCCCCGGTGCCCTACTTTGGCAGATATTTAAAGGGTCCCCTGTAACCCTTGAAACAGGACTTCTTTTCGCGATCCCATCTCTGTTCCACCGCCGCCGCCGCTTCCAAGATCGGGAGCACCAGGAGAACTCTTCCCGGCACCCTGCCGGAGGGGAGGATCACCACCGGGAGCTTCTCCACCACCATGGACGCCTCCCGGATGACTCGTGAGTAGTCTCCCTTGGACCATGAGTCCATGACCAGTAGCTATGTGATGTTCTCCTCCCGTTCTTGTTCTTCACTAATTAGTCCTCGTGAGCTGCCCTACATGATCGAGGCACCTATGTAATCCTTGTGTTGTCGCTATGTTGAGTTTGCTGGGATCCGATGGATTATGAGATTATGTTCAGATTGATCTTGAGTAATATATTTGTTTCACCTCTTTTATATTTTAGTTCATAAGTAATTGTTGCATGTTCTCCGTTGTTATTTATTGCTTTGGCCAAGTAGTAGGTAGTGACTCCAAGAGGGAACGTTATGCTTGATTGTGGGTTCATGCCCCTCGATGACTAGCTTGAGTGACAGAAACATGAGTCTAGGGGATGTGCTATTGCCACAAGGGGGAAAACAACGGTGCTTGTGCCCGCGGGTGCAAGGATTGTTTACTTTACGCAAAGTTCTTTTAATGCAGTTGTCTGTTGCATTGAGTTTACACTATGGGTGGGACTCGCAACTTAATACCAGCGAGATGTTCTGGATAGATATCTCAAGGTGGATGATTAGTAGTAGATGCAGATGGATTTCGGTCTACTTACTTTGGCGTACCGCCCATGCTTTGAACCTCAACCTTTCTTGCAATGTAGTCAGCATTGGTTTGCGTTCGTGGTCCTGTCAATTGCCCAGCTGTAATTTGTTACCTCACATAGCTGTTTTATCGTCTTTTGGGAGAGAGACATCACTAGTGAACATCATGAGACTCCGGTCCATATTACTATCATTGATCTCATACACTATTTTACTTTCCGCTATTTTACTTACTATTGCAAATTACTATCTATCACTACTATCATATTGCTTTTAACCCTTTGTGAACTACAAGGCCGGAGAGATTGACAACCTCTCTGTACTCGTTGGGAGCAAAGTTATTTGTAACTGTGTACAGGTCCATGTTGATTGCTAATTGCACCGTTAGCTGTTGACACCTACCTGTTGAACCTAGGAGTCTCTGGGGATTCGATCCTTGGCATCTTTGCTAGGGGAAAACACTTCTACTTACTGCATCTTACACCTTCCACTTGGGGTAATCCAACGAGGGGTTCGAGGCCCATCAAGGAGTATTTTCTGGCGCCGTTGCCGGGGACTCCACTCTTCAGGATAGGGGAGTTGCATGCTATCTTTTACCTTTGCTTATTAGTCTTGTTAGTTTACCTTTCATATTTGCTTTAGTTCCTTTTATCGAAAATCACAAAAATAGTTATCTTGCTTGCTTGCTATTATGGGTTCCACCGAGAACACCAAGTTGTGTGACTTCACTAGTCACAACAACGATGACTTTATCAGCACACCAATCACTACACCTGCCACTTCAGCACCTTCATATGAAATTAAACCTGCTTTACTTAACTTGGTCATGAGAGAACAATTCTCCGGTGCTGGAGAGGATGCTGCTTTACACTTGAATAACTTTGTAGAACTTTGTGATATGCAAAAATACCAAGAAATAGATGGTAATATTGTTAAGCTTAAGCTTTTTTCCTTTCTCTTTGAGAGGAGGAGCTAAAATTTGGTTTCAGTCTTTGCCTAGAAATAGCATAGATTCATGGGACAAGTGCAAAGATGCTTTTATCGGAAAATACTATCCACCTGCTAAAATTATCCAACTTAGAAGTAACATCATGAATTTTAAACAATTGGATAATGAACACGTTGCCCAAGCTTGGGAACGTATGAAGTCTCTTATCAAGAACTGCCCTACTCACGGTTTGACTACTTGGATGGTTATCCAAACTTTTTATGCAGGCTTGAACTTTACCTCGCGGAACTTGTTAGACTAGGCCGCGGGAGGAACTTTTATGTCAACTACACTTGGTGCTGCCACAAAGCTTCTCGATGAGATGATGACCAACTATTCCCAATGGCACACCGAACGCGCTCCAACAGGTAGGAAGGTAAACTCTGTCGAGGAGATTTCCTCCCTTAATGAAAAAGTTGACTTGATCATGTCTCTACTTTCGAAGCAATCTCATGTTGATCCTCATGATGTTCCTTTAAATTCTTTGATTGCTCAAGAACATGTAGATGTTAACTTTATCTCCAGAAACAATTTCAACAACAATGCTTATAGGAGTAACTTTGGTAACAATTCTAGACCGTTCCCCTCTAACTCTTATGGGAACAACAATGCTTATCCTAGTACCAAGAACTCCAATACTGAACTAGAGAGCATGCTTAGAGATTTCATCACTACCCAAAAAGCCTTTAATAAGAATGTAGAAGAGAAACTACATAAACTAGATGATCTTTCTTTCAAGGTAGACCACTTAGCCAATGAGTTAAAATTGCTGAAAATTGAAACTTCTTCTCTTAAGGAGAAGGAAGTCATCCCTATTAATGCTACTCAAGTACAAATTAATGAAAACATTAGGATGATGGATAAGCTTAAAGAGAGATGGGCTAGAGAAAGGGAGGAAGAGGAAAGAATTAAGAGCCTTCCTACCCACCACACTGTTGCTACTATCCAAGTTATTGAGAATGTTCACACTCTTAGCACCCAATGTACTCCTGGTCCCAATGGACCTATTAATGGTGATGCTATAGAAACTACCAAACATGTGAGCCTTAAGGACACCACTACTACCTTACTTGATGCTCATGACCTTGATTTTGATAATTGCACTCTTACCGAAGTTATTGATTTCCTTCACAAGATGTCTAGAGATCCCCGCACTAGCACACTTAACCTTGCCTTCATAGAGCATATCACTAATGCTCTCATCAAAGCTAGGGAGGAGAAACTTAGAGTAGAAGCCTCCATACCTAGAAAGCTAGAGGATGGTTGGGATCCTATGATAAAAATTTATTTGAATGACTTCTCTTGTTATGCATTATGTGATGTTGGTGCTAGTACCTCTGTTATGCCCAAAAGGATATATGATATGCTTAAATTGAAACCTTATGATTCTTGTTCTTTTGGTGTTCGTCTCGTTGATTCTTCCATAAAGAAACCTTTGGGGAGGATCGACGATGTTCTTATTGTTCTCAATGATAATTATGTGCCCGTTGATTTCACTATTATGGATATTGAATGTGATCCTTCATGTCCAATTATTTTGGGACGTCCCTTTTTGCGCACCGTTGGTGCTGTCATTGACATGAAAGAGGGTAATATAAAATTTCAGTTTCCTCTCAAGAAAGGGATGGAACACTTCCCTCGTAAGAAGGTCAAGTTACCTTTTGAGTCCGTTGTACGGGCTAGTTACTCTTTTACTTTTGATAAAACTTGATCTTTGCATTATGCCTAGCTTAAAGGCATAAAAGAAAGCGCTTTTGGGAGGCAGCCCACATGAATAAAATTTTTGCTTTTGTTGCGTCTTGATGTTGTTTACTGCTGTAGCATCATCATTGTATCTTTACTTTTCATATTTGTGCCAAGTATAGCCTCTGATTGCTAGAAAGTTCAAAAGTTGTGAGGTGCTGTCCAGGAAACAAATTCTGTCCTTGGATAGAAAAATTCGTATAAAATCAGCAGATCATCTTTTTGGTCTGAAAATTTTCGACAGCGTTCTCTATATAATTGTCTTTCGTGCGTTAGTTCTGAGTTTTTTGATTTGAGTTGCAGAAGTATCCCGAACAGGTCAATTACTGCCTGCTGTTCTGTTTTTCACAGATTCTGTCCTGTTTTGCCTTACCTTCACTTTGCAAATTAAGAACTTGCTTTTTCTTTGCAAAAACCTTTTGGCAATCTTGAGAAACAGTAGAACTTCAAGAATATCTTTATTTCCAGCAAGGTATAATTATTTTATTAAGGGTACTAACCTCGCTAATCAGATTATGATGAGTTATGTATGAAGGGAGTTTTCAAGTGTGCGAGGGTAGATGATAAAAAGATTCAGGAGTGTCAAGCGCTCAAGCTTGGGGATGCCCCCGTGCACCCCCAAGAAATATTCAAGGAGACTCAAGTGTCTAAGCTTGGGGATGCCCCCCGTGCATCCCCTTCTCCATCAACATTATCAGTTCGTCTTTCGTTCCGCTATATTTTTATCACTTCATGTGTTATGTGCTATGCTTGGAGCGTCTTGCTTTTAGTTTTCTTTTTAGTTTTTCATAACGAGTCGGAACCCAGCATTCCTTTATGTGGGAGAGAAACACGCTCCACCTCTACCTAGAACATTACATAGAATTTTCATGTCTATCTATGCTGTGTGTGTTCTTTATCTTTTAATAGCTACTATCGTGCTCTGCTCTTAGTATTCATGCTTATCTTTTCAAGAGCTTCTATTTAGTTGGTTGCTTGAACTCTTTTTAATTACCATGATCACCTTATTAAGAGAGTTTGCTTCCGTTGCATTGTTTAATGTGTCTATGATAAAGATACTACTTTCATGATGGTGCTTAGTAGTTCAGGTTTTCTTATGGTTAATCTCAGATAGCTGGGGGGGTTCCCAATGTGTCATTGGAATACCAACTTGGTTTGTTTGCCTATGATGTGGTATGGTTTAGTAATATCTTCCTTTGAGAGTTTATTTTGATTGACTTGGCGTATGCTCACGCATATTCAAGACTGTAAAGAAAGTCTGTCAAGCCTTGATGATCTTTTGTTTCTGAGTAGCGATATAACTACCATGCCTGATTCAATATTGCTTTGTCGCTCTGCATGATTATGACCGTCATTGCTCTCTTAGTTGGTCGCTCCCAGTCTTTTGCTAACCTACACCTGCACTAAGCAAATTAACCATGCAATACATAGCTCATGGGAAAGTAGCCTAAAAACTATTGTGGTAAAGAATATGTTGCTTATGTACCTTATTTCTTATGAGTTGCTTGCTGAGCGGTAACCATGTTTCTGGGGACGCCATCAACTGTCACACTTTTGTTGAATATCATGTGAGTTGCTATGCATGTTCGTCTTGTCTGAAGTAAGGGTGATTTACCGTGGGTTGAATTAATATGCATATTGTTAGAGAAGAACATTGGGCCGCCAACCAAAGCCATGCATCATGGTGGAAGTTTTAGCTTGGACCTTATCCTCAATCTCTCACGAGAATATGCTTATGCATTTAAGAGGAGTCCATCATCTATTTTCTATGTTGTCCCGGTATGGATGTCCTCAAGTTGAGATTTATCAAAAACGAGAAATCAAATGCGATCTATCTCCTTGGACCTTTGTACAGGTGGCATAGAGGTACCCCTTTGTGACACTTGGTAAAAACATATGCAATGCAATGATAACCCATGGGGATCCGAGCTAATTAGGACAAAGAGCGAGCACTATTGGTATTCGATGCATGAGGCTTGCAACTTATAAGATGTTTTATACATGACACATATGAAGTACTACTACCATTGACACAATTGCTTCCATGTTTCAAAATAAAAAGCTCTAGCACTTTAAGCACCAACTACTGAGAGCATGATTGTCATTCTGAGTGTAATGTGCATTGTCCCAAAGTAGCATTGTCTTTTGCATGATTGTGATATCGTTTATTTTGAAATGATTGTATCTAGTCATCACTTAAACCTTGAAGGTGCCCTTTCATTTATGTTTTGCATCACTAAAGGGGGCAAGCTAGATATCACTTGATCATATTTGCACATCATGTTCATTGCAAATCTTTTTGATGTTTCAGTTTCATGTTGTAAAACTTTCAGTCATTTGTGATTTTCTCTTGAGACAACTTAATTACTTTAGAATCATTGTCTCAGTAAGCTTTTGTCATATGACTATGAGAAAGTCTTATATGGTTAATAGCATGTCACCACAGAAATTATTCTTGTTATCATTTACCTACTCGAGGACGAGTAGGAATTAAGCTTGGGGATGTTGATACGTCCAAAACGTATCTATAATTTCTGCTTGCTCCATGCCACTTTTGGGTGATATTGCTATGATATTCATACACTTCCATACACTTTTGATCATATTTGGACTAACTTAGTAATCCAGTGCACCCCAGTGCCAGTTTCTGTTTTCGGCTGTTTTTGTATTTCAGGTTTTCACGTTTCGAGAACTGCCCAGAAAAATCCAGAAAAAATATATAAAAAATCAGCGTATCGGGAACGACACTGCTTCCGAAGGGGAGCCTGGGGGGGCACAGGGGCCCCAGGCGCCCTATGGGCGCCCCCCCCTGGGCCGCGCCGGGGGGGGGGGGCGCCTTGGCACCCCGAGAGCCCCCCGGTGCCCTACTTTGGCAGATATTTAAAGGGTCCCCCGTAACCCTTGAAACATGACTTCTTTTCGCGATCTCATCTCTGTTCCGCCGCCGCCGCCGCTTCCAAGATCGGGAGCACCAGGAGAACTCTTCCCGGCACCCTGCCGGAGGGGAGGATCACCCCCGGGAGCTTCTCCACCACCATGGACGCCTCCCGGATGACTCGTGAGTAGTCTCCCTTGGACCATGAGTCCATGACCAGTAGCTATGTGATGTTCTCCTCCCGTTCTTGTGCTTCACTAATTAGTCCTCGTGAGCTGCCCTACATGATCGAGGCACCTATGTAATCCTTGTGTTGATGCTATGTTGAGTTTGCTGGGATCCGATGGATTATGAGATTATGTTCAGATTGATCTTGAGTAATATATTTGTTTCACCTCTTTTATATTTTAGTTCATAAGTAATTCTTGCATGTTCTCCGTTGTTATTTATTGCTTTGGCCAAGTAGTAGGTAGTGACTCCAAGAGGGAACGTTATGCTCGATTGTGGGTTCATGCCCCTCGATGACTAGCTTGAGTGACAGAAACATGAGTCTAGGGGATGTGATGTTGCCACAAGGGGGAAAACAACGGTGCTTGTGCCCGCGGGTGCAAGGATTGTTTACTTTACGCAAAGTTCTTTTAATGCAGTTGTCTGTTGCATTGAGTTTACACTATGGGTGGGACTCGCAACTTAATACCAGCGAGATGTTCTGGATAGATATCTCAAGGTGGATGATTAGTAGTAGATGCAGATGGATTTCGGTCTACTTACTTTGGTGTACCGCCCATGCTTTGAACCTCAACCTTTCTTGCTATGTAGTCAGCATTGGTTTGCGTTCGTGGTCCTATCAATTGCCCAGTTGTAATTTGTTACCTCACATAGCTGTTTTATCGTCTTTTGGGAGAGAGACATCACTAGTGAACATCATGAGACTCCGGTCCATATTACTATCATTGATCTCATACACTATTTTACTTTCCGCTATTTTACTTACTATTGCAAATTACTATCTATCACTACTATCATATTGCTTTTAACCCTTTGTGAACTACAAGGCCGGAGAGATTGACAACCTCTCTGTACTCGTTGGGAGGAAAGTTATTTGTATCTGTGTGCAGGTCCACGTTGATTGCTAATTGCGCCGTTATCAGTTGACACCTACCTGTTGAACCTAGGAGTCTCTGGGGATTCGATCCTTGGCATCTTTGCTAGGGGAAAACACTTCTACTTACTGCATCTTACACCTTCCACTTGGGGTAATCCAACGAGGGGTTCGAGGCCCATCAAGGACTGATGGATCGCTTCGTCAACAACGACGGCGCTACCGCCGAGGGGACTTTTCCTCCCAGCCAGCTTTTTGTATTTGGCGGCTTCACGCGCCGTGCCAACACAGAAGGCCACCTCGAGCAGGTTGAGAGTTACGCCCCTGGCCATCAGGTCAGGTTTGGAAGCTTGAACTACGTTGCTGATATCCGTGGAGACTTGATCTTCAACGGATTCGAGCCCATGGCAACCGCTCCCTTGTCAGGACCCCGATCCTAAGTCACACAGGTCTAGCCTGTAACACATCATATCACTTTGCGGCCTCACGCACGGTATCCCCACGGGTGCCACCTTACCTGGCCCGGGACCGTTTGCGCATTTTGGCACACGTATATGATAGTGTCGCTAGCATCCATATGACAGAGAACCCGGTCCGACATGACCAGTTATAAACCAAAAGTGGCGCTAATTTACATGGACAGGCATACATGACCCAGCAACGAATGTGTCGGTCATCAACGTATGAACCCAAGTCGTAGCAAGCTACAAGGACTTAAAGGAACAACGCGTGACATTTCCCCTAAGGGACAGACACAGGAACGAAGAAGGACACATGCCGGCCAGCCTAAGTGTTCCGGAGCAGTAGCGAGCTACCAAGGCTCGGTGGAAGCACTAGGAGACATTTCCCTGTAAGATAGGCTACCAAAGGTAAACAACTAGGTGTCGGATCCCACACATAGCAATACACATTACACGTACGCATAACATGCAAGTATGTGCTATACAACATGGCATCACAACATAACTCAACAACTCATATAGATAAGGCCCAGAAGAGCCAACATAGCATTTATGACAATCAGAGGTCACATGACCCAACATACAGAGCATACAGGCAACGGAAGCATAACATGTCTGAGTACAGACAACTACAAATGAAGAAGGCTGAAAAGCCTGACTATCTACAAGACCCTCCCAAGGGTACAAGATCGTAGCTGAGGTAACAAGCTAAACGTCGAAGTCCACGCGGAACCACTAGCGAGACTGAAGTCTCTCTGCAAAACATAATTAAGCAAACGTGAGTACAAAGGTACTCAGCAAGACTTACATCAAAACTAGCTACATATGCATCAGTATCAACAAAGGGGTGGTGGTGTTTGACTGCAGCAAGCCAGCTTTGACTCGGTGGCTATCCTAAACTACGACTGCAAGTAACACTTTTGAGGTGGCGCACACGAGTCCACATATTCACCAACCAATACACCACTATGGATCCGCTCCCGTCTCCCTACGAGAAGGCCATCCATAGCACTCACGCTTATCTTGCGCGTTTTAGAGTATCCACTTTCACTTGTCTATGAACTGTAGAGGTAACCCAGAAGTCCATTTCCGCGGACACGGCTATTCGAATAGATTATATATAAAACCCTGCAGGGGTGTACTTCTTCACACACGCTCTCACCACTTACCGCCGTTTACACGACATGTACTCGGCAGCCTTCAAGCGGAGGCCTAGCGAGGGTGTCGGCCATGACCTGACTAACCACACAAGTCTCTCGTCCAGGTTTATCGCCTATTTGGGTTCCATCCGTGGGGAGATCCGGCCGGGGTGTCGCTCACGGCCCCAGACGATGTGTACAGGGTTCCCGCATCACCAAACGGGCAATCGGTACACCGTGCCACGTACCTGCCGCATCATAGCCCACCCCGAGGGTCAGCGCTGCGCACGACCTCCAGTAAACTACAAACACCAGAAACTAGTTGCAACTCCTGGGCAGAGAACAAAGGAAGTTAATAAGTCGAGAGGGTCCATTGGTTTCGGGCCCAATGCATGGTAGTAACTGTTCATGGATCAACCAACATAGAACTCAGTTCCTGAGGACGGCTTTAATGAGACAACCCACCATGTACTCCTACATGGCCTCTCATCGCTACCTTTACCAAATTGTGTTCACACACTTAGCTCTCAACAGTAGGACATGTTCACCACATTCCAATTCATCCCCGATGAATCAGATCTGACACAACTCTAAGCAATAGCAGGCATAACCAGAAAGCATGAATGAGTAGGCACAACATGGCTCAAACAACTCCTACTCATACTAGTGGGTTTCAACTATTTACTGTGGCAATGACGGGTCATAAAGTGGAAAGGGGTTCAACTACCGCAGCAGGTAACAGTTGAAGCGTTGTTGTCCTAATGCAGTAAAAGAGAGCAAGAGCGAGAGAGTGGGATTGTATCGGAATGCTCAATGGGGTTTTGCTTGCCTGGCACTTCTGAAGATATCAATGAGTCTTCATCGGTGTCATCGAACTCATCGTCGGAACGCGTCTACTGAAAGGGGACAAGCACCGGCAAACAAGAGAGAACACAATCAATGCAATGCGACAATATGATGCATGATCATGATATGGCAATATGCTGTTGATTGAGCTAATGCAACTAGCAACCATGTTAAATGAAGTTGGTTTGAACCAAAGGTTCAAATTCAAACTTCATATGTGATTATTTAAATGCCATTTAATTGATTTGACCTAATCAGCAGGTTTAGCTTGTTCAAACATGCATGAAAGTGCCATAAACAGATTCCTTGGATTTTTCTGATCATTTTTCATATATAAATTATTTTCATCTGAGCTACGGTTGATTTTATATGATTTTTAGAAGTTTTGGCTATTTTCTGAAATAAATAAATCATTTAAGATTTATTTAAAATTCCAGAAAATAGATACTGCGTCAGCATTGAGTAAGCATGACGTCAGTAGGGTCAAAGGGCTGCCCTGGGTCAAACCTGACCAGTGGGGCCCACTGGTCAGTGACCCACTAGCTAACAGGGTTAGTTAGTTTTTAAACTAACACTAACTAAACTGTTGGTGGGGCCTGGGCCCACATGTCAGTCTCTCAGGGCCTGATTAAGTTTAATTTTAACTAAACTAAATTAACAGGGGTTGGCCCCACGTGTCAGTGACTCATAGAGCTAAGCACAGAGATTAGTACTTAATTAAACCTAAACTAAAACTAATCAACGGCCGGCCCCACATGTCATGGGCACGGGAGGGGGGGGTCCAGCCGTGGTCAAGGTGGTCAAACCCACCGGCGGCTCGACGCCGGCGAGGCCAAACGTGGCGGCAGTGCTCGGAAATCACCCTCCGGCGACCATTTGGATGGCGGCTTGGTGCTACGCGTAGCTGGGGAGCTCGCGCATCTAATGGAGGCAACAGGAGGACACGGGGACGGCGGAGCTCGTCGGAATGGAGCTCGCGGCGGCGGCCACGATCGGGCGCCGTCGAGTTAGGTGCTGCAGGGCACGGGGAGGCGAGCTGGTGGGTGCGTTAGCTTGCTGCGGAGCTGCTGAGCACGGTGACGTGCTCGGTTCCGAGCTTGCGCGTCTGTGGCCACGACGGCGACAAGCTCAGCGGCAGCCGGAGTTCTGCCGCGGCGGAGCTATGGCCTAGAGGTCATGCGCGGCTAGGGGAGAAAGGGGAAACGGCTCGGGGGCTCACGGTGGTTGCAGGGGTGTCGACGTGGGCTCGGGGGAGGCTCGGAGCAGAGCAGGGCGTCGAGGGGGATCTCCGGTGGCCGGAGCTTCAAGACGAGGTCGGGGAAGACGCTAAGAGGCTCCCGAGCTCGCGTGCGTGGGCGTGTAGATTCACGGGTCCGTGGCGGAGCCCGTAGACACGTCGAGGGGACGAGGGGGAGGCGGTGGCTGCGGCTACGGCGAACGGCGGCGACGGCCGTGTTCGGTGGGAGGAAACGAAGGAGGGGGGAGCGTTCTGGGGAGAGAGGGAGAGGTGCAGGGGGTCCAAGGGGTGTCGTGGCGCTCATCCAGGGCGTCGGGGAGGAGGCAGGCAGGCTGGAGGTGGCCAGCGCGTGGTTGCGGGCGCCGGGCACACGCCCCCGTCCTTCTGTCACGAGGAAGACGACAGGGGAGGGCCAGGTGGGCTGGGCCGAAACTGCTGGGCCACCAGGTAAGTGGGCCTGAGGTAAGCTTCTCTCTCTC
This sequence comes from Secale cereale, assembly GCA_902687465.1. Classification (NCBI taxonomy): domain Eukaryota; kingdom Viridiplantae; phylum Streptophyta; class Magnoliopsida; order Poales; family Poaceae; genus Secale; species Secale cereale. The sequence continues at coordinate 194,220,936 of LR738715.1, read as the reverse complement.
TTTTTTTCTTAAATAGTTTCTGTTTTCTATTTTCTGCTTTTGTTTTGATTTAATAAAAATGCCAGAACATTTTCATAAATCTTGAAACCAAGCATGGCTACTGTTTGGAATAAATCCAATAGTAAACATTTTAGTTTATGATTATTTGAGAATTTAAAACAATATATAAAATTTAAATGCCCAAATGCAAATAAGATATGATTTAATTCAAAAATCCAGAATGGTCCTAGAAATAAGTGCAACATTTTTGGCAGGGGTTTTTAATCAATCCAAAAATGATGAACTTTTCCAAGGGGCATTTTGGGTTCATTGAAAAAGATTTTAATTTGACCCTAGTTAAATTCATTTAGTGCTAGGGTTTGAGCATCCCCATTTCAATTTTCTGTGAAAATAAACATGATTCATCTAAGGACCAACCAAGGCAGGCAAGGGCTGGTCTAGGGCTGTGACAACTCACCCCCACTAAACAAGAATCTCGTCCCGAGATTCAAGCGTAGGGTAAGAAATCAGAGGGGACACTATCTAACACAATCTTCTTGATCCAGTTTTCCTCCTCGAAATTCATGATTCATTGCATCATGTAGATCTTGGCATCTTTGATTTCAAAGCTTCATCCAACAAGACATCAAAATAACGTGAATTCTACAGGATTTGATCTTCTCGAAGATCAAGCAATTCAAGATCAACTCATGGATTGAGACGTCGAAACATCTCTTGAGATGAGACACGGAGTACACCTCCAGGGGAATGGAGTGAAACAAACGATGAAGGTTCACCTGGTGGCAATAATTCCACACCTAAGAAGATGGTGATCGATACCACCAGACGGGGTACCTTTAGAGAAGGTGACTCATAGAGTTATTCCCGTAAGTGGCAAAAAGAATTACTTTTGATATAGAGGTCATTGAAACTCTCTATACCAGCCGGAGGCAGATCACAATCGATCGTTTGACGGTGTCCGAAAGAATGACATACTCGGCCAGAATGGATGATGTGGACTACCTTGTTAAAGACAACACAAGGGATGATTTTGGTTATCATCGGAAATGGATGGGACTCATGGCAAGTCCACTTCTGAGGATAATCCTGAACCGCAGTGGCTGAGAAAGGTAACCCATGGAAAATTGGCACATGGTGGTGCAAGCTGGGAACAAAATGCAAATGCTGGGAATGATTCTGGTAACGGGGTGAATACCAATAGTAGAAAGTAAATCTACTCTTTGAGAGGTTATAGCATAACCGAGAACACTGAGAGTAATCCCGGTTAGTGTCGAGGATAACACCTAGTGCTTGTGCGTGCTCTCAAGAACTTGAGCATTCCCATATACATCAAGGTTTTACCAATATCCGTGTCAAGGATCCTGGCAACATCACATACTACCATGATGAATAATGATGGATGATGCAGATGGAAAGGAAGATAACACTTTCTCGGATTTCACCTTGGCGAGGCCAAGGGGACGAAATCTGGATGATCAACCGAGAGACACTTAGCACTCCACTTCTAACGTTCTCCTTGATGTGCTAGCGCAACCCATTTATTAAAATGGTTTGATACCTAGAACCTCAAGTAAAAGGTCGAACTTCAGGAGCACAAAATCCATAGGGAACAACTAGGGAGTAAATCCTACGAAATCCTTATGGGGAGGTGGCCAACTTCTTCAATCAAGATTCTACCACAATAGGTTTTCCGGCCGGGTGTGTTTGCCACGACATCCACCTTACCGGTTATCGAGAGACCATTATTATAGATCTTGGGAAAGGCTCCAACCATCATATCTTCCTGAGATTCAGTTCTGGTTGGTGTCAGAAGATTCCAGACTCATCGAGTCTAGAAAGAAAGATGAACGTTTGCAACACAAATCGACGAGACGGCGTTGCGAGATTCTCAGGAATGAACTACGATAGCAAGCTCCAAAACATGAGCTAGTTCTGCTACGTACCTGTGAACACGTTGTCCCAGACAAGCATGACCACATAGTAGTCTTATAATACAATACTACCGAGTTCAGGTTAGGAATCATCATTGGAGATAACGAAGTCTTGTGCATGTCCGTCCGGGCCCTTCGGGAATAGCATTTGAACTTCTTTTCTTTGAACAAATCAATCAGTGGCTTGGTGTGCTAGGGATACATACAGAATGAAGATGATCAGTCTATCAGACCATAGAATACTTAGCACGTATGCATGACTGACTTGGGATGACTCCAGAGGAGGTAAAAACATGCTTTCATGAATTCACGGCGGCAACTTGCATCAAATGCACATGAATTAGAGGAAGTCACTTCTCTCTTCCGTACATATGCTTCACGAACGAGTCATGAAGATAATGCTTATAAAAGTTTCCAATACCAGCTGGATGTTCAACATAGATCATGGAGAAGATAACAATGTTGCTGATGGGCTCAACAACAATTCATCCAGGTTTCCATATAGATGGAATTCCACGACAATGTGAACAAAGTGATAGCATTGGTCAGACCCAGAAGATATAATGGTGTATGCTCGAGGGATCAACTACGAGTAAGACAACATTATGAATATCGTTGGTTCTGATTTGACTTAACGATAGCCCACTCTCAAATCAAAGTTTTGATAAGACAATAGGTCCAACAACTGATCACAGGGACCAATTGATGAAGATGTCACCTATCTTCAACACACACACAAAAGATATCCCTTGGAAGGAACTAGGTCAGGCAAGCTTTTATCTTCCAACTCTCCAAGTTGTTGTTTAGCTTAACCAACTAGTTTAGGGTATCCAATACAGATTCTCGGAGAAGGGGTGGTTTACAAGAAAACCAACTTGATCACGAGCTCAACATAACAGTCAGGGAACAACCCGGTAATACTTCCGATAAGATATTCGGAAAATCACGAACCACCGATATGTTGCTAGGTCCGAAAACAATCTTGCTTTTCAGGGCAAGAAGATATGATCAAAAGGATGAGGGATTCATGCAATCCTAACTCATTGATCAACAAGTGCACCAGAAAAATGGACTAGGTAGCACGGTCAATCTTAGAATGGTGATTAGTAACCAACACACTAAGAATGAAATTGTTGTCCTTTAACCGCCAAGCAACGAGATTGCTAGGGGTATTGATTTCACACATCACAATTCACTTGTCGTTATTCCGGCTATGATAACACGGAGACCGAGGAATGAACGATAATGGCGAGAAGTATCACCTTATCAAAAGTTCATAGGAGGTGGTGCAATTCTCATGACATTCTTGACATAAAGATGGTAATACTCCAGGATAGAACAGTTTAGAAGCTGGATTAGCGTTCTTTATCTGCAAAGTACAACTTCTTTGACCCAATCCTGGATATGGATAAGGTACTGGAGTTTGTTTCTCCTAGTCATTCCAGAATAGAATGGCTTGACGGACCACAAGAGTAAAAGGCATCGATGAACACAAGTGCACGACTACTCCTGACTATCAACTGATAGACGAAGGTCATAAAACAACTGAAAAGGGACAACTCAAAGGAACATATATCTTTCTGAGTTGTGGATGCATAGGTTAGTATGTCGAACGAGTTCCACATATTTCTTCCGGAGAACCCATGCAGAAAGGTAGGACTGGTAGAGTCATAATATGAATGGAGTACCACTTAGGAGCACTCTGGTTGTGATCTTTTGGTTCGGGAGAACTTCTGCCAAGATGGTTCATGGTATTGGAAGAATGATATCCACGGACCTCGAGGACTATCACAAGGTTACTAATATCCTAAAGGAACGAGCAAATACTATCAACATGAAGTAAGTAGGGTGAAGCTCGGGTTCAAGAAACCAGGAATAGAATACCTACCAACTAAATAGCATCACGGGATGCTTTCGAGAATGATGGCCAAAATCATCACACTGGAATATAAAACATTGCTGGATTACTGGGTGATCTTCTAAGATACTTAGGGTCATAATAATAACTCCAACATATGTGTCGAGGTAACAGAGTACCACAACTCACCGTCTAGTGTGGTTAATCTGGCCTAAAAGGACATTAAGAACAGGTAGGAATGATTTGCAAATGCATCAGATTGTTTAGAGACCTGGGATGACTCGGACAGCATAACGGCTGTAATTTCTCGAAAATACTTTTGAGATCCAAGCAAAAAGGGTAGCATATCCACTTAACATCATAGAGTCAAGGTTCTGAGACCAACAGTTGATCAAACGGAAGTAGTAGAACTGAACTGAGGGTTGAATCCACAATTAACGTGATCCTGATAGACATAAGAGAAAGCCTAGTTCTTAATCCCCGTAGAAAGAAGAAGGTGACTCAGATCAGAAGGTCATAAAGTAAAGGAGTAAAAAGAGCCTTACGTTCCCTTCCACAATCAATTCCCTTATATAACTAAGGAGTTTCTAGACACGACTTCGACCAGTTTGGCTTGCTAATCCTACAGGCAGTCAGGCTCTGATACCAAAGCTGTCAGGACCCCGATCCTAAGTCACACAGGTCTAGCCTGTAACACATCATATCACTTTGCGGCCTCACGCACGGTATCCCCACGGGTGCCACCTTACCTGCCCCGGGACCGTTTGCGCATTTTGGCACACGTATATGATAGTGTCGCTAGCATCCATATGACAGAGAACCCGGGCCGACATGACTAGTTATAAACCAAAAGTGGCACTAAATTACAGGGACAGGCATACATGACCCAGCAACGAACGTGTCGGTCATCAATGTATGAACCCAAGTCGTAGCAAGCTACAAGGACTTAAAGGAACAACGCGTGACATTTCCCCTAAGGGACAGACACAGGAACGAAGAAGGACACATGTCGGCCAGCCTAAGTGTTCCGGAGCAGTAGCGAGCTACCAAGGCTCGGTGGAAGCACTAGGAGACATTTCCCTGTAAGATAGGCTAACAAAGGTAAACAACTAGGTGTCGGATCCCACACATAGCAATACACATTACACGTACGCATAACATGCAAGTATTTGCTGTACAACATGGCATCACAACATAACTCAACAACTCATATAGATAAGGCCCAGAAGAGCCAACATAGCATTTATTACAATCAGAGGTCACATGACCCAACATACAGAGCATACAGGCAACGGAAGCATAACATGTCTTGGTACAGACAACTACAAATGAAGAAGGCTGAAAAGCCTGACTATCTACAAGACCCTCCCAAGGGTACAAGATCGTAGCTGAGGTAACAAGCTAAACGTCGAAGTCCACGCGGAACCACTAGCGGGACTGAAGTCTCTCTGCAAAACATAATTAAGCAAACGTGAGTACAAAGGTACTCAGCAAGACTTACATCAGAACTAGCTACATATGCATCAGTATCAACAAAGGGGTGGTGGTGTTTGACTGCAGCAAGCCAGCTTTGACTCGGTGGCTATCCTAAACTATGACTGCAAGTAACACTTTTGAGGTGGCGCACACGAGTCCACATATTCACCAACCAATACACCACTATGGATCCGCTCCCGTCTCCCTACGAGAAGGCCATCCATAGCACTCACGCTTATCTTGCGCGTTTTAGAGTATCCACTTTCACTTGTCTATGAACTGTAGAGGTAACCCAGAAGTCCATTTCCGCGCACACGGCTATTCGAATAGATTATATATAAAACCCTGCAGGGGTGTACTTCTTCACACATGCTCTCACCACTTACCGCCGTTTACACGACATGTACTCGGCAACCTTCAAGCGGAGGCCCAGCGAGGGTGTCGGCCACGACCTGACTAACCACACAAGTCTCTCGTCCAGGTTTATCGCCTATTTGGGTTCCATCCGTGGGGAGATCCGGCCGGGGTGTCGCTCACGGCCCCAAACGATGTGTACATGGTTCCCGCATCACCAAACGGGCAATCGGTACACCGTGCCACGTACCTGCCGCGTCACAGCCCACCCCGAGGGTCAGCGCTGCGCACGACCTCCAGTAAACTACAAACACGAGAAACTAGTTGCAACTCCTGGACAGAGAACAAGGGCAGTTAATAAGTCGAGAGGGTCCATTGGTTTCGGGCCCAATGCATGGTAGTAACTGGTCATGGATCAACCAACACAGAACTCAGTTCCTGAGGACGGCTTCAATGAGACAACCCACCATGTACTCCTACATGGCCTCTCATCGCTACCTTTACCAAATTGTGTTCGCACACTTAGCTCTCAACAGTAGGACATGTTCACCACATTCCAATTCATCCCCGATGAATCAGATCTAACACAACTCTAAGCAATAGCAGGCATAACCAGAAAGCATGAATGAGTAGGCACAACATGGCTCAAACAACTCCTACTCATACTAGTGGGTTTCAACTATTTACTGTGGCAATGACGGGTCATGCAGTGGAAAGGGGTTCAGCTACCGCAGCAGGTAACAGTTGAAGCGTTGTTGTCCTAATGCAGTAAAAGAGAGCAAGAGCGAGAGAGTGGGATTGTATCGGAATTCTCAATGGGGTTTTGCTTGCCTGGCACTTCTGAAGATATCAATGAGTCTTCATCGGTGTCATCGAACTCATCGTCGGAACGCGTCTACTGAAAGGGGAGAAGCACCGGCAAACAAGAGAGAACACAATCAATGCAATGCGACAATATGATGCATGATCATGATATGGCAATATGATGTTGATTGAGCTAATGCAACTAGCAACCATGTTAAATGAAGTTGGTTTGAACCAAAGGTTCAAATTCAAACTTCATATGTGATTATTTAAATGCCATTTAATTGATTTGACCTAATCAGCAGGTTTAGCTTGTTCAAACATGCATGAAAGTGCCATAAACAGATTCCTTGGATTTTTCTGATCATTTTTCATATATAAATTATTTTCGTCTGAGCTACGGTTGATTTTATATGATTTTTAGAAGTTTTGGCTATTTTCTGAAATAAATAAATCATTTAAGATTTATTTAAAATTCCAGAAAATAGATACTGCGTCAGCATTGAGTAAGCATGACGTCAGTAGGGTCAAAGGGCTGCCCTGGGTCAAACCTGACCAGTGGGGCTCACTGGTCAGTGACCCACTAGCTAAAAGGGTTAGTTAGTTTTTAAACTAACACTAACTAAACTGTTGGTGGGGCCTGGGCCCACATGTCTGTCTCTCAGGGCCTGATTAAGTTTAGTTTTAACTAAACTAAATTAACAGGGGTTGGCCCCACGTGTCAGTGACTCATAGAGCTAAGCACAGAGATTAGTACTTAATTAAACCTAAACTAAAACTAATCAACGGCCGGCCCCACATGTCATGGACACAGGGGGGGTCCAGCCGTGGTCAAGGTGGTCAAACCCACCGGCGGCTCGACGCCGGCGAGGCCAAACGTGGCGGCGGTGCTCGGAAATCGCCCTCCGGCGACCATTTGGACGGCGGCTTGGTGCTACGCGTAGCTGGGGAGCTCGCGCATCTAATGGAGGCAACGGGAGGACACGGGGACGGCGGAGCTCGTTGGAATGGAGCTCGCGGCGGCGGCCACGATCGGGCGCCGTCGAGTTAGGTGATGCAGGGCACGGGGAGGCGAGCTGGTGGGTGCGTTAGCTTGCTGCGGAGCTGCTGAGCACGGTGACGTGCTCGGTTCCGAGCTTGCGCGTCTGTGGCCACGACGGCGACAAGCTCAGCGGCGGCCGGAGTTCTGCCGTGGCGGAGCTATGGCCTAGAGGTCATGCGCGGCTAGGGGAGAAAGGGGAAACGGCTCGGGGGCTCACGGTGGTTGCAGAGGCGTCGACGTGGGCTCGGGGGAGGCTCGGAGCAGAGCAGGGCGTCGAGGGGGATCTCCGGCGGCCGGAGCTTCAAGACGAGGTCGGGAAAGACGCTAAGAGGCTCCCGAGCTCGCGTGCGTGGGCGTGTAGAATCACGGGTCCGTGGCGGAGCCCGTAGACACGTCGAGGGGACGAGGGGGAGGCGGTGGCTGCGGCTACGGCGAACGGCGGCGACGGTCGTGTTCGGTGGGAGGAAACGAAGGAGGGGGGAGCGTTCTGGGGAGAGAGGGAGAGGTGCAGGGGGTCCAAGGGGTGTCGTGGCGCTCGTCCAGGGCGTCGGGGAGGAGGCAGGCAGGCTGGAGGTGGCCGGCGCGTGGCTGCGGGCGCCGGGCACACGCCCCCGTCCTTCTGTCACGAGGAAGACGACAGGGGAGGGCCAGGTGGGCTGGGCCGAAACTGCTGGGCCACCAGGTAAGTGGGCCTCAGGTAAGCTTCTCTCTCTCTTTTTTTTTCTTAAATAGTTTCTGTTTTCTATTTTCTGCTTTTGTTTTGATTTAATAAAAATGCCAAAACATTTTCATAAATCATGAAACCAAGCATGGCTACTGTTTGGAATAAATTCAACAGTAAATATTTTAGTTTATGATTATTTGAGCATTTAAAACGATATATAAAATTTAAATGCCCAAATGCAAATAAGATATGATTTAATTCAAAAATCCAGAATGGTCCTAGAAATAAGTGCAACATTTTTGGCAGGGGTTTTTATTCAATCCAAAAATGATGAACTTTTCCAAGGGGCATTTTGGGTTCATTGAAAAAGATTTTAATTTGACCCTAGTTAAATTCATTTAGTGCTAGGGTTTGAGCATCCCCATTTCAATTTTCTGTGAAAATAAACATGATGCACCTGAGGACCAAGCAAGGCAGGCAAGGGCTGGTCTAGGGCTGTGACATCCCTGCCACCACGATGAACATGAACTAAATCTATCATCGGAACACTTCTAGGGGATAGCACCTGTAACCGCTCTAGCCCTAGATCCGGAGCAGACCGCGTCACCCGAGACGGGAAGCTCAACCCCGCCACGAAAGCCGCAGACTCAGCGGCACTGGAGCCGCACACACACCCTACCCTGAGCGGGATCTGTGTTACCGGAACTCTGGATTCGTCTCCACCTATAGGTTCCGAACCATGTGAATTGCATCCTTTGAGCTTGATCAGGCACCTATCATCGAATTCAGCTCCGCAGATATCTTACGGCACTCACCTTTAGGCGACGTGCTAAACTCATTAAAATTCCTCTCCTTAGCTGGGGACTCACAGCCGAATTATATCCGGTTTGATCGGGAGGCTAATGATGGAGAATTTCGCTTCCCACCCACCACCCACTTGGTAGCCACAGTCGAAGATCTAACCAATCTAGTGGACTGCGCTTCCGTAGACCTCGAAGGGATGGACCTCGAAGCCGAAGCAGATCTAGACCAAAACCCGCCCGTAACTGGGCGATGGACGACTACGTCCTCATACGACGTGTATATGGTGGATACACCTAAGGAGAAGGAGGGTGACGATGATAATGATCCCACAAAGGATAAGCATGTCGATGAACATCCCAAGCATCGGCGTCCGAAGCGCCGAACTAAACCCCGTAAAGGGAAAGATAGCAACACTGTCAGTAACGATGGTGATAGTCCAGAGCAAGTCGATGACCCCACAGATCCAGAGATGGAGCAGCTCGAGCGAGAGGATGGCGAGCATAGTCCGAGACCGCTGCCTGATGACAGCGATGCCGAAGACAGCAATTATCAACCTGTCTCTGAAGAGGATGTTAGCCTGGGCGACGACGAATACATCATCCCGAAAGAACCCTTAGAACAACAATGCTTCCATCGGAGACTTATTGCCACCGCAAGAAGCCTGAAAATGCAGTAGCGGCGGCTTCGAGCCGCACAGGATACACTCAATGATAGATGGAACGAAGTGCTAGACGCTGAGCAAAAATATGGCTGCAATCGCCAAACAAAGAGCTATCCTAAGGGTAAATTGTTGTTCGAATTCGACGAGGAAGCTACTATGCCTATACCGCCGATAAGTCGGACTGACCAACTCGTGGACGGGACAGAGTGGCTAGCAACGGCGTGCACAAGCCCGCACCCCACCCTGTAAAGGAAAGGAGGATGCAGCACAGGGCCGGAAACACGATCTACGTGAGGACTTGAACAAAAAGGCTAGCAAGACAAGATCCATCTACGGATCCAGGGACCACGCTCCCGCACGGGACGGCGACTATCAAGCCAAATATGCCGGTCATATACCAGTTTGGTGTCAATACCGAACATCACAACCGTCGGACATACGCCATGACATAGCAAAATACAGGGGTGCCGCACACCCTATGTGCTTCACCGATGAGGTGCTGGATCACGAATTTCCAGAAGGGTTTAAACCCATAAATATCGAGGCGTACGATGGAACAACGGATCCTGTTGTCTGGATAGAAGACTTTATTCTTCACATCCACATGGCTCGTGAAGATGATCTCCACGCCATCAAATACCTACCCCTCAAGCTGAAAGGACCAGGTCGGCACGGGCTGAACAGCCTCCCAGAAAATTCCATTGGAAGCTGGGGAGAGCTTGAGGATGCTTTTCGGGCCAATTTTCAAGGGACCTATGTCCGGCCCCCGGATGCTGATGATATAAGTCACATAATCCAACAACCCAGGGAATCAGCCCATAAGCTTTGGAATCGGTTCCTCACTAAGAAGAACCAAATCATCGACTGCCCGGACGCCGAAGCCTTAGCGGCCTTCAAGCATAGTGTCCGGGATGATTGGCTAGCTAGACACCTCGGCCAGGAAAAGCCGAGGACAATGGGTGCCCTAACTACACTCATGACCCGTTTTTGCATGGGCGAGGATAGCTGGTTAGCTCGTAGCAGCACCAGCGACCCTGGCACATCCGAAGTCAGGGATGGCAATAGAAAGCCATGAAGTAATAAAAACAAATGTCGAAATAATGCGGGAAGCTAGATGATACAGCGGTAACGCCGGATTCAGTGGCTCAAGACCCAATCAACGGAAGAAGCCATTCAAAGGCAACAAAGACGGTCCATCTAGCTTGGACAAAATATTAAATTGGCCCAGCCAGATCCATGGCACCCCAGATAAACCTGCAAACCATACCAACCGTAGTTGTTGGGTCTTCAAGAAGGCCGACAAGCTCAACGCCGAATACAAGGGAAAGGGACCTCGGAGCGAAGACGAGGATGAACCTTGCCAACCGAACACAGGGGGATAGAAGAAATTTCCACTGGAGATCAAAACAGTGAACATGATCTATGCCACTCATATCCCAAAGAGGGTGCGCAAGCATGCACTCCGAGATGTCTATGCTGTTGAGCCTGTTGCCCCCAAATTCAACCCATGGTCGGCCTGTCCGATCACTTTTGGTCGCAGGGATCATCCGACTAGTATATGTCATGAGGGTTCGGCTGCCCTAGTGCTCGATCCAATAATCGATGGATACCATCTCACTCGAGTCCTTATGGACGACGGCAGCAGTCTCAGTCTGATATATCAGGACATGCTACTTCTCGACCTTGCGTTGTATTCCCTCGAAGAGGAAAGGGTGATGCAGCACAGTAGCATAAGTATTTCCCTCAGTTTTTGAGAACCAAGGTATCAATCCAGTAGGAGACCACGCGCAAGTTCCTCGCACCTGCACAAACAAATAAGAACTTCGCAGCCAACGTAATAAGGGGTTGTCAATCCCTTTACGTTCACTTACGAAAGTGAGATCCGATAGATAGGATAGTGTGATATTTTTGGTATTTTTGGATATAAGAACAGAAAGTAAATAACACAAAGTAAAGTATATTGGAAGATTAATATGTTGAGAATAGACCCGGGGGCCATAGGTTTCACTAGTTGCTTCTCTCATGATAGCAAAATTCTACGGTGGGTGAACAAATTACTGTCGAGCAATTGATAGAAAATTGCATAGTTATGAGAATATCTAGGCATGATCATTATATATAGGCATCACGTCTGTGACAAGTAGACCGAAACGATTCTGCATCTACTACTATTACTCCACACATCGACCGCTATCCAGCATGCATCTAGAGTATTAAGTTCATAAGAACAGAGTAATGCTTTAAGCAAGATGACATGATGTAGAGGATAAACTCAAGCAATATATAAACCCCATCCTTTTATCCTTGATGGCAACAATACAATACGTGCCTTGCTGCCCCTGATGTCACTGGGAAAGGACACCGCAAGATTGAACCCAAAGCCAAACACTTCTCCCATTGCAAGAACTATAGATCTAGTAGGCCAAACCAAATAAATAATTCGAAGAGACTTGCAAGGATATTATAATCATACATAAAAGAATTCAGAAAAGAACCAAATATTTCTCATAGATAATCTTGATCATAAACCCACACTTCATCGGATCTCGACAAACACATCGCAAAAAGATTACATCGAATAGATCTCCTCGAAGACCGAGGAGAACTTGGTATTGAGATCCAAAAAGAGAGAAGAAGCCATCTAGCTAATAACTATGGACCCGAAGGTCTGTGGTAAACTACTCACACCTCATGGTGAGGCAATGGTGTTGATGTAGAAGCACTCCGTGGTAGATTCCCCCTCCGGCGGAGCTCCGGAACAGGCCCGAACATGGGATCTCACGGGAATAGAAGGTTGCGGCGGTAGAATTAGGGTTTTCTCTGTTGCCCCGATGTTTTCATGGTACATGGGTATATATAGGAGGAAGGAGGGCATCGGGGGAGCCAGAGGGGGCACACGAGGGTGGCGAGTGTGCCCTGTAGGAGGGGGCGCGCCCTGGACCCACGTGGCCGCCTCCTTTGTTCCCTCGCGTGTACTCCAAGTCTTCTCTGTTTATATCGTTCCAAAAATAACTCTCGCGAAGGTTTCATTCCGTTTGGACTCCGTTTGATATTCCTTTTCTGCGAAATCCTGAAATAGGCGAAAACATCAATCTGCACTGGGCCATGGGTTAATAGGTTAGTCCCAAAAATAATATAAAAGTGTATAATAAAGCCCATTAAACATCCAAAACATAATATATATAATAGCATGGAATAAAAAAAAATTATAGATACGTTGGAGACGTATCAAGCATCCCCAAGCTTAATTCCTGCTCGTCCTCGAGTAGGTAAATGATAAAAACAGAATTTTGATGTGGAATGCTAACCAACATAATTTTCAATGTAATTTTTTTATTGTGGCATGAATTTTCAAATCCAAAAGATTCAAGACAAAAGTCTATATTGACATAAGAAACAATAATACTTCAATCATAGTAACAAAACAATCATGTCTTCTCAAAATAACATGGCCAAAGAAAGTTATCCCTACAAAATCATATAGTCTGGCTATGCTCCCTCTTCATCACACAAAATATTCATATCATGCACAACCCCGGTTTCAGCCAAGCAATTGTTTTCATACTCAAATTTTTCAAACCTTTCAACTTTCACGCAATACATGAGCGTGAGCCATGGAAATAGCACTATAGGTGGAACAGAGTGGTGGTTGTGGAGAAGAGAAAAAGGAGGAAGATAGTCTCACATTGACTAGGCGTACCAACGGGCTATGGAGATGCCCATCAATAGATATCAATGTGAGTGAGTAGGGATTGCCATGCAGCGGATGCACTAGAGCTATAAATGTATGAAAGCTCATCAAAAGAAATTAAGTGGATGTGCATCCAACTTGCTTGCTCATGAAGACCTAGGGCATTCGAGGAAGCCCGTCGTTTGTCAGGACCCCGATCCTAAGTCACACCGATCTAGCTTGTAACACATCATATCACTTTGTGGCCTCACGCACGGTATCCCCACGGGTGCCACCTTACCTGGCCCGGGACCGTTTGCGCATTTTGGCACACATATATGACAGTGTCGCTAGCATCCATATGACAGAGAACCCGGGCCGACATGGCTAGTTATAAACCAAAAGTGGCACTAAATTACAGAGACAGGCATCCATAACCCAGCAACGAATGTGTCGGTCATCAACGTATGAACCCAAGTCGTAGCAAGCTACATGGACTTAAAGGAACAACGCGTGACATTTCCCCTAAGGGACAGACACATGAACGAAGAAGGACACATGCCGGCCAGCCTACGTGTTCCGAGTAGTAGCAAGCTACCAAGGCTTAGTGGAAGCACTAGGAGGCATTTCCCTGTAAGATAGGCTACCAAAGGAAAACAACTAGGTGTCGGATCCCACACACACCAAGCATTTCAATCATACACACAATATGCTCAATATGTGCAAATACAACATTGCATTACAACAGAACTCTATGACTCAAAGTACTTTATTTAAGAGGCTCCGAAGAGCCATACATAACATATCCATACAGGTAGGGGTCACATGACCCAACACTCAAGTCATACAATCATACAAGCACAAGCAGAAGCTATCATGTCTGAGTACATACAACTTGGAAATAAAACAGGCTTGGTGTAGCCTGACTATCTACAAGGTCCTTCACAAGCTGAGGATCTCCGTCTGGGTAGCAAGCTACTCGTCGACGTCAACGTCTATGTAAAACCCATCAGAAGGGGCAGGGTTCTCCTCTGCAACAGTTATTAAGCAAACATGAGTACAAAGGTACTCAGCAAGTCTTACAACAGAACCTATCATACATGCATCATTACCAACAAGGGTAGTGGAGTTCATAGCAGCAAGCCAGCTTTGACTCTTGGCTAACCTATACTACGACTCTCAGCAGATTGCAAGATAAGACTACGTACACGAGTCCTCTACTCACCACAACAATACACTACCGTGGATCATCTTCCATCATCCTACGGAAGGCCATCCACGACACTCACACTTGTCTTGAGGATTTTAGTAGTATCCATCAACTTGTCTATGAACTATAAGACCAACCAAGTAGTTCGTACCGCGAACAACGTCTATTCGAATAGATTGGTAACCCTGCAGGGGTGTACTTCTTCACACACGCTTCCACCACTTATCGCCGTTTACTCGACATGTACTCGGCAACCTTCAAGCGGAAGCCCAGCGAGGGTGTCGGCCACGACCTGACTAACTACACAAGTCCCTAGTCCAGGTTTATCGCCTATTTGGGTTCCATCCGTGGGGAGATCCGGCCGGGGTGTCGCTCACGGCCCCAAACGATGTGTACAGGGTTCCCGAGTCACCAAACGGGCAACCGGTACACCGTGCCATGTACCTGTCGCATCACAGCCCACCCCGAGGGTCAGCGCTGTGCACGACCACCAGTAAACTACAAACACCAGAAACTAATTGCAACTCCTGGACAGAGGACAAGGGCAGTTAATAAGTCGAGAGGGCTTGGAGATCCCGGAGCCCAATGCGTGGTAGCAGCTGTAACTTGAATCACACATATAGATCTTGGGTCCTATGGACGGTTCCAATGAAACAACCCACCACGTACTCCTACATGGCCTTTCATCGATACCTTTACCAAATATGTTCCACACTTCCCTCTCTTTATCAAGTATGCTTATTTCACTCTGATCCATCACCCAGATGGACCAGACCTGACACAACTCTAAGCATAGCAATCAACATAAACAAATAGCATGGTGGAACACACATCACATGGCTCAATCAACTCCTACACAAGCTAGTGGGTTTCAACTATTTACTGTGGCAATGACAGGTCATGCAAAGGAATAGGGTTCAACTACCGCAGCATGTAGCAGTTCACACGTTGTTGCCTTAATGCAGTAAAAGAGAGCCGGAGCGAGAAGATGGGTTTGTATCAGAATGATCAATGGGTTGCTTGCTTGACAGAGTGGTCGTCGGGTACTCCTCTTTAGTTGGATACGTAGAAGTATCCTCGGGAGCAGGACCTACCACGGAGAATACCGGCGATACAATCAATAAGCAAACCAATGCAACAATATGATGCCTGCTCATGATATGGCAAGATGAATGTGTTTTGGGCTAATGCAACTATAAACAGAAGGGTTTGAGCCTATTTGAATCAAAGGTTCAAATTTATGCCCAAACTATTATTTATTAAAGTGCATTATCATGTTTTAATGTGAACAACAAGTTTAGCTTGGTCAAGCATGCATGAAACCTGTGCCATTGGAAATATTGGATTTTTCTGATCAATTTTCATATATAAATATTTTCCATCTGAGCTACTGTTGAATTTATATGATTTTTTGAAGTTTAAAGCATTCTCTGGAATTTCCTGAATTGTTTTAAATCAATTAATCCCAGAAAAGCATTTTCTGCGTCAGCATGACATCATGCTGACGTCAGCAAGTCAACAGGGCGGTCCAGGTCAAACCTGACCAGTGGGACCCACTGGTCAGTGTCATAGTTACTTAACTAACTAATTAAGATTAGTTTAGACACTAACCTAGGTTTGACTAACAGGCAGGGCCCACATGTCAGTGACCCAGGGGAGTCAAACCCTTGGTCAAACAGGGTTGATTCGCCGGTGTTTAGCTGCCGGCGAGGCCAGACGCGGCGGTGAGGTGCGGAAAACGTGCTCCGGCGACGAAATCAACGGCGGAGCACACCTACGGGCAGCTGGGAGTGAGCCGCGTCGAGTGGTGGTGGTGGCTGGCCTCGGGGTCGCCGGAAACAACGCCGGCGATGAGTCCAGCGGCAGCAGGAGTTTGTACGAGGACAAACTCGTCGGTGCGGTGCTCCTGGAGGCGCATGGATTGATCCTACAGCACCTACGGGAGACGATGAATCTAGTGGGCACGATGGCCGGGCCGTTAGATGGTCGGAGCCTCGTCAGCGACGAGCTCCGCGGCGGCACGTGCAGGTGAGCTTCGTGCAGTGCATACGGTGCAGGATAGAGCTAACGGAGAGGGGGAGGACGGAGCTGAGCTCACGGCGATTGCAGCAAGCGTCGAGGTGGGCTCGGGGAAGGTCGGAGCTGAGCGAGGCGACGGTGGCGATCTCAGCGGCCGGAGTTGGGGCAGGCGGGGTCGGGGGCGACTCCAGAGCGGGCGAGCGCTCGGGGCTCGGCCTGGTCGACGTAGTCGACGACGGCGGAGCGAACGGACACGGTGAAGCGGCACGGGGACGACAGTGGACGCGGTTATCACGACGGCGTGGGCGCGGCAGCGTCGGCCATGGTGCGGGGGAGCGAGGGAGAGGAGCTGGGGAGGAGGAGGCGTGTCTGTGAGCTCGGGGGAGACGTGGGTGGTCGATCCAGGCCAGCAGAACAGCGAGGGGAGGAAGGAGGGCGGCGGGCAGCTGCGTGGCGCGCGCTGCCGCCGCCGTCGAGCACCCGCCTGCCTGCCTGGCCGAGCCAAGCAGCTCGCTGGAGCGGTGGCTGGGCTGGGCCGGCAGGTGGGCCTGCTAGTGGGCGCCAGGTAAGTCTTCTCTCTCCTCTCTTTTCTCTTTTATTTCTGTTTGTTTTCTTTTGCAACTTTGTTGAATTAATAAAAATGCTAAAACATTTTTATAAATCAAGAAACTAGTCATGCCCACTGTATATAATATGAACAGCATGGAACATTTTAGTTTATGATTATTTGGGCACCAAAATTATTTTATAGCATTAAAATGCCCAAATGCAATTACAATATGAATTAATCCAGAGACCTTTGGATGTCCTAGAAAATTGTGCACCATTTTTGGCAGAGGTTTAAGACCAAGGCAAAGATGATGAACATTTTTGTAGGGCATTTTGGGTACATTGGAAAAGATTTTATTAAACCCTAGTTGTTAGAAGAGGGGTGCTGGGTTTTCTGTTATTCCCATTTCAAGTTTCTGTAGAATGTAAACATGATGCACACTCTAGCTAGTCCTAATGTAAGCACTGACTAGGGATGTGACAACTCACCCCCACTCAAAAGAATCTCGTCCCGAGATTCGGGTTCGTCCGGAAAGAGGGTGGGGTACTCAAGTCGAAGACGATCCTCCCTTTCCCAAGTAGCTTCTCTCTCGGAATGATGTGACCATTGAACCTTGAGAAGCTTGATATTATGACGTCGAGTGGTACGCTCGGTTTGATCAAGAATACGAACGGGGTATTCTCGATATGTGAGATTGTCCTGGAGATCAAGTGTTTCGTGGTCCACTCCGCGGATAGGATCCGAGAAGCAATGCCTGAGCTGAGAAACGTGGAAGACATCATGAACTCTGGAAAGGTGCGGAGGTAGTTCCAATTTGTAGGCAACTTCTCCTCGTTTGGCAAGAATGCGAAAAGGACTGATGTAACGAGGAGCCAATTTGCCTTTGATACCGAAGCGATGGGTTCCCTTAAGAGGAGTAACCCAAAGGTAAGCCTTATCACCGACTTCAAAAGTCACAGCTTTATGATGACAATCATATTGGCTCTTCTGGCGAGACTGGGCTATTTTCAATTTCTCACGAATGATGCGAACTTGCTCTTCTGCTTCCTGGATCATATCCGGACTAAAGAATTGTCTTTCCCCGGTTTCTGACCAGTTAAGAGGCGTTCGACACCTTCGTCCATATAGAACTTCGAAGGCAGCCTTGCCCAACCTGGCTTGATAACTATTGTTATAAGCGAATTCGGCGAATGGAAGACACTTCTCCCAATCCATACTGAAAGAGATGACAAAGGCTCGAAGCATATCCTCCAGAATTTGATAGACTCGTTCTACTTGACCACTTGACTGAGGATGAAAGGCGATGCTAAAAGAGAGATGAGTCCCCATAGCATTCTGGAAACTTTCCCAAAATCGTGAAGTGAAAAGACTTCCACGATCTGAGTTAATCTCCAACGGCACACCATGAAGAGATACTATCCGAGAGATATACAAGTCTGCTAGCTGGCTAGCGGTTATACTCTCTCGAACAGGTAGGAAACGGGCTACTTTGGAGAGGCGGTCGATAACGACGAAGATATCATTATTCCCTTTCCTGGTCCTGGGAAACCCGGTAATGAAGTCCATACCGATCTTGTCCCATTTCCATTCAGGAATAGCTAAAGGTTGAAGGGTGCCAGCAGGCCGCGATGCTCTGCTTTGACTCGACGACAAATGTCGCAGTTAGCAATGAATTGAGCGATTTCTCTCTTCATCCTAGTCCACCAGAACCTCTGGCGTTGGTCCTGATACATTTTGGTACTACCGGGATGAATCGTGAGAGGAGATTCATGAGCCTCCTTAAGGATCAACTGCCGTAGATGTTGGTTCTTGGGAACTACTAAACGGTTCTCGAAGAGAACAACACCTCTGCTATCAATGGAGAAACGACCTACAACTCCTTTGTGAATGTTTCTCTTAATTCGGGAAATCCCTGTATCTTGCTTCTGGGCAGCTATGATTCGATCCGTAAGGGTAGGTTTCGCCACCAAGGTGGAAAGGAATCCTCGAGGAACAATGTGAAGGTTAAGCTTACAAAATTCCTCGTGGAGAAGTGGTTGCCCTTGTTGTAACATCAGGTTGTTACAATAAGACTTACGACTTAGTGCGTCAGCCATGACATTGGCCTTCCAGGGGGTGTAAGTAATTCCTAAGTCGTAATCTGTGAGCAACTCAACCCAACGTCTTTGCCTGAGATTCAAATCTGGTTGGGTGAAGATGTATTTCAGACTTTGTTGATCAGTGAAGATTTCACAGCGATTACCAAGAAGGTAATGTCGCCATGTTTTAAGTGCATGGACTACAGCTGCAAGCTCTAGATCATGTGTAGGATAGTTATCCTCATGTCGACGCAACTGTCGAGATGCGTATGCGATCACTTGACGATCTTGCATGAGTATGCAACCTAGTCCTTGTCGTGAGGCGTCGCAGTAGATAATAAAGTCCTTGGAAAAGTCTGGTGGTACCAGTACAGGTGCACATGTCAGGCGTCTTTTCAGTTCCTGAAAGCTGGACTCGCACTGTGGGGTCCACTCGAACTTTTTATCTTTCTTGAGGAGTTCAGTTAGAGGTTTAGCCACCTTGGAGAAATTCTCGACGAAGCATTGGCAGTAGCTCGCTAAGCCAAGGAAACAACTAACTTGCTTGACCGATTCAGGAGGAGTCCAATCAAGGACGGCCTGAACTCGCTCGGGATTGACGGCAATACCCTTACCAGAAATCACATGGCCTAGATAGGTCACTTCTGGCAACCAGAATTCACACTTAGAGAATTTGGCATAAAGGCAGTGCTCTCGTAGTTTCGTCAATACTAGCCTTAGATGCTCGGCATGATCTTCCTAGTTCTTGGAGTAGATGAGTATATCATCGAGGTATACCACGACGAGTTTATCCAAGTACTCCATGAATATAGAATTCATTAGCCGGGAGAAAGTGGCTGGGGCATTGGTTAACCCGAAGGACATGACGGTGTACTCGTATTGGCCATAACGAGTAACAAAAGCCATCTTGGGAATGTCCCCGTTCTTGATTTTGATTTGATGGTAACCCAACCTCAAATCCATTTTGGAAAAGACTGAGGATCCAACGAGCTGATCATACAGATCGTTGATCCTGGGGAGCGAATACTTGTTCTTTATGGTGACCAGATTGACAGGTCGATAATCTACAACCATCCGTTCCGTTCCATCCTTCTTCTTGACGAAGAGGACATGACAAGCCCAAGGGGAAGAACTAGGATGGATGGAACCCTTTTTCAAGGACTCATCGAGTTGTTTCTTAAGCTCAACTAATTCTAGGGGTGCCATCTTATAGGGTCTCCTAGAGATTGGGACAGTTCCTGGAATAAGATCTATCACGAACTCGACATCTCTGTCAGGTGGAACACCTGGCAATTCTTCTAGAAAAACATCCGGAAAATCACGGACTACCGGGATATCTTCGAGTTCTGGTAGAGGACTGGCATTAAGAGAGTAGACCTGACGCTCAGCCATTCGGGTCAATACACTGACTATCTTGCCGGATGGGTGTGTAAGTTGAACAGTCCTAGTGTAGCAATCAATCTTGGCGTAATGAGCTGTCATCCAGTCCATACCCAAGATGATGTTTATGTCCGAAGACATGAGAGCTATTAGTGATGCAAGGAAAACAAGTCTATCGACAAGAATTTCATTCCCATGGCTTACCCTAGAGGTTTGCCGTTTTGAACCAGGAGTTTGAATAACCATGGAAGTGGGCATGTCACAAAAAGTAATGTTGTGCATTCGAGCATAGCTCTCAGATATGAATGAATGAGATGCTCCAGTATCAAAAAGAACAGATGCCGGATGGCAGTTAACAAGAAGCGTACCAAGGACGACGTTAGGATCCTCATAAGCTTCCTCAGCAAAGACATAGTTGACATGACCACGTGCAGTGGAGATTGGCCTAACATAGTTCACCTTGCCTGTTGGCTTACCACGGCCAACGGACTTTCCTGGCTGGTTCTGAGGACACTCACGCATGTAGTGCCCTGGTTCTCCACACTTGAAACATGTCACAGTGCCACTGCATGGAGCAAAGTTGGCAGGTGGTCCTCTGATGTCTACTACACGCTTCTATTCCTGTAGACAGTGTTGGGCCTCCAAGAGCAGAGGTTTGTAGGACAGCAGCAAATTTCCCTTAAGTGAGTAACCCAAGGTTTATCAAACTCGGGGAAGTGGAGGTTGAACGTACCCCTTTCAAGCAACCATGCAATCAAGATACAAGAAGTCTCTTGTGTCCCCAACACACCTAATACACTTGTCAGATGTATAGGTGCACTAGTTCGGCGAAGAGATAGTAAAATATGGATGATAGGAGTGGCAAAGCAAAGTAATATAAATCTGTAATAAAAAGTGCAGCAAGCAAACAAGTGGTAAACGTGAGCACAAATGGTATTGCAACGGTGGAAACAAGGCCTAGGCTTCATACTTTCACTAGTGGCAACTCCCAACAACATTGACATACATGATATTTCCCATAAAACATGCAATGGAGACGCACTCGGAGGTCATTCCTTTGTGGTCAAGAGAGGACGAGAATTATGTAGGGCTACAAAAGCACACCTCAAAGTTCGTAGTTTTCAATCTATGGATTTCCCAATATCACCGCGGCCATCCAAAGAGAGTACCACAATCACCACAACATATCTCCAGGATAGTCAAAGACAAGCACCAAGAGACTCTCAATCTTTAATCAACACACAAAAGAGGAAATCACTCATGAAAATATTCTTCTAATCCATGTCCAATAGATCGATGTCACCTTGGTCTCGGAGATTATACTAGATAAAGACAAGTGAGTACATCAATTCAATACATAGAGGAAGGGGAAATATCATGGGATCACCCTAGATTAACATAGCCTATGATCACAACGAAGATCACATCATGGGAGAGAGAATTGATCACATAGCTACTGGTAGAAACCCCAGCCCCGAGGAGGAACTACTCCCGCATCATGGAGGGAGGAAGCAACGTCGATGGAGATGAATCCGGTGGCACTTCCCCGTCCCGGCAGGATGCCGACACAGGAATTCTGGTCCCCCGAAACTTGGTGGCCATGGCGGCGGAGATCGGAATTGCTTCTGGAGAAAAGGGTTCCGGAATCAGGGTTTCCGCGACGCGAGGAATATATATGCGAAGGGGGGTCACCAGAGGCGGAGAGGGCGCCCCAGGCGCCCCCCTGGGCGGCCAGGGGTGGGGCCGCCCCGGGTGGCTGCCTGGGCCACCCCCGGCTCCCCTCTGGCCCAACTTTGGTTTTTCTCGAAGCTTCCTGTACGCTGATTTTTTCTGTATTTTTCCCGGAAATTTTGGAGCACTTTTAATATGGGGGAAATCTGAAATAGAAAAACAGCAGAAAACAGGAACTGGCACTGTGGTGCACTGAGTTAATAGGTTAGTCCAAATATGATCAAAAGTGTATGGAAGTGCATAAATATCATAGCAATATCACACAAAAGAAGCATGGAGCAAGCAGAAATTATAGATACGTTTTGGATGTATCAACATCCCCAAGCTTAATTCCTGCTCGTCCTCGAGTAGGTAAATGATAACAAGCATAATTTCTGTGGTGACATGCTACCAACCATATAAGAACTTTTTAAGTAAACCAATCAAGGCATGTAATTCAATTCAAGTCATAACAAGCAAGAGTCTATATTAGCATTGTAACAAGTAACATAAGAACATAAAGGTGCAAGAGCTCTCGCTGTCCGTGACTCGAATGTCTCCAAATGGTGTTTGCGTGCAAGAAAGGGGATAGGGATATACGAGAGAGTAAAACATAGTTTTTGTATTGTTGAGAACTTAATCTACTAAAGTTTCACACTTGGTCTTCTTTGGAATCTTATCTTGACTCATCCCCAGACCACCAGCCAGGTACAAGTCAAAATGATCCACTCCCTTTCAATATTTTGATCACTCATGCAATGGATGAGCGTAAGCAAGAAAGTTGACACTTAGGATGGCAAAGAGAGAAAAATGATGAAGGGGGAAGACAAAAAAGGTGTGGAAGGCTCACATCAATGAGGACAATCACAGGCGAGAGAAAGCCAAATGATAGATATGATGTGAGGAGTAGGGATTGCCATGCAACGGATGCACATATGAGCTAAGGTAAGCTCTCCAATGGAACTAGTGGGGGTGCATCCAACTTGCTTGCTCAAGAAGACCTAGAGCTCTTTTGAGGAGGCTCATCATTGGAATATACAAGCCAAGTTCTATAGTGTGAAGGTCCCCACATAGCTATATGCATGAATGATAATCTCTATGGAGTACAAGGTATAAGATGGAGTACGAGTGTGGATCTCTCAAAAAGAATAGTAGTGTGCCCCCTTCCCTCTTTTTATTTCTTTTTCTCCTTTTTTTTATTTTTTTTATTTTTGTGTGGCCTCCATGGCTCTTTCTATTTAACTCTCATTTGTCCTCTTTGGGATCTTTTGATTTTGTCCTCTTTGGGATCTTTTCCACACTTTAGGGGCAACACTCTATATATTACAAGATATATAGAAGATCTTTCACACTTTACAAAAGTACTCAACATAAAGAAAATGAAACTATCATGATGTATGCAAATGTATGCCTCTGCCGGTGTAGCAGGAAATGCAATGATACTAGCGCGTCATGTAGCAATGATTTGGGCAAGGCCCAACTAGCATGCGGCTCATCGATCAAGCAAAAAGCACGTATGACATGAAGATCAAATCTTGAGAAGATGGATGTTGCATGGCAATGTATCTCGGAAAGGCTAAGGAAATGCCTTGATAGGTAGGTATGGTGGCTGTTTTGAGGAAGGATATAATGAGGCTTATGATGACAGAGCGTGTCGTGCCAAGGATTTGGATGCACCGGTGAAGTATGCGCCAACTCTCGAGGTGAGAAAGGGCAATGCACGGTACCGAAGAACTCATGCACTTATTATCGGTAACTCTCAATCTAATTAGGAGGTTCACAAAGAGACAAGTACCCCGAGGAGGAGTGTATGGGGGTTTGGTTATCCTTGCGCATCCTCGGCTCATGGTACGTGAGTGTACTCTAATATTCGACCCCTCCAAAGATTAGTGATCCATTTAGTAGCTAAAGTTCTCAACTATTTTGTAGGTTTTCGAAAATAAACACGGATTGCCCAAAATACGACATCTATCACTAATAGGCTAAAGCTCTTGACACCAAAAGTTGAGACATTACTCATGGCAATACCTCAAAACTATTGCAAGTTACTACTAAAATTAAATAGCAACCTCAATTACCTACTTTAAGTTAAGACACACAACTCAGTGCAACATGCAAACTCTCTTAACAAGATAAACATGATAACTCAAGAGAGTTCAGCAACCAACTAAACAAAAGCTCTTTAAAAAGAAAAGCATGAAAACTAAGAGCTAAACATGACAGCAGCTATGGAAAGACAAAGAACACACACAACAAAGATAAGCATGAAAATCCTATGTTGTGTTCTAGGTTGAAGTGGAGCGTGTTCCTCTCCCACACAAAGAAAGCTGGGTTCTAACTTGTTATGAACAGCGAGCAAAGCTAAAGACAACTAAAAAGGAAACTAAGAGCAAGACGCTCCAAGCATAGCACATAACACATGAAGTGATAATTATAGTGAAACAAAAGACGAACTGATAATTGTTGATGGAGAAGGGGATGCATGGGGGCATCCCCAAGCTTAGACGCTTGAGTCTTCTTGAATATTTCTAGGGGGTGCATGGGGGCATCCCCAAGCTTGAGCGTTTGACCCTCCTGGATCTTTTTTTATCATCTTCCCTCGCACACTTGAAAACTCCCTTCATACATAACTCATCATAATCTGATTTGAGAGGTTAGTACCCACAATAAAATAATTTTTCCCTACTGGAAATAAAGATAATCTTGAAGAGCTACTGTTTCTCAAGATTGCCAAAAGGTTTTTGCAAAGAAAAAGCAAGCTCAAGGTTTGCAAAATGAAGAAAAGGCAAAACAGGACAGAATCTGTGAAAAACAGACCAGCAGGTAGTAAATAATTTTTTCAGGGCACTTCTGCAACTCAAATCAAAAAACTCAGAACAGACGCCCGAAAGCCAATTGTATAGAGCACGTTGTCAAAAAAATTCAGATCAAAAAGATGATCTGGTGATTTTATTTGAATTTTTCTGTCCAAGGACAGAATCTGTTTTCTGGACAGCACGTCACAACTTTTGAACTTTCTTGCAATCGGAGGTTAAACTTGGCACAAAGCTGAAAAATAAAGATACAATGATGTTGCTACAGTAGTAACAAACATCAAGACCACTAAAAACTGAAAGAACAAACTGAAAGCAAAGATAACAAGGGTTGTCTCCCTAGAGCTCTTTCTTTATAGCCATAAAGATAGGCTTAAGACTTTAATGATGCTCTCGTAGGAATAAGAGTTGAAGAACAAAAGAGAGCATCAAGAAGCAAATACCAAACACATTTAAGCCTAACATGCTTCCTATGCATAGGAATATTGCAATAGAATAATTCATTGAAGCACAAAGCAATAAGCATAGGAAGACAAAACAAGTGCAGCTTCAAAACCTTCAACACAAAGAGAGGGAACTTGATATTATTGAAATATCTATAAGCATATGTTCCCTTCTCATAATAATTTTCAGTGGGATCACGAATAAACTCAACAATATAAGCATCACATAAAGCATTGTTACCATGATCCACATGCAAAAAGGTACTCTTACTCTCCACATAAGCATAATCTTTCTCATTGGTAATAGTGGGAGTAGGACTATCATAAACAACTTGAACACTATAGATTAATTGTGTATTAGGAAGATGGTGTTCAACAAGGGAGTAATTCCCTCCATGATTATGACAAGTTTCATAAGGATAATTTCTCCTTATGTCATAGGTACCTTTATAATCACTATAGATTGGAGTTATAACATCATCATAGTAGAGAAGAGCATTATCATTGCTAGCAACTATATTTGTAAACATGTTGTCTTTATTCTTACTAGCAAAAGAATTATCAATTATCACATCACTAGTGGGTAAAGGATTTGCAATCCTATCATCCCCAAGCTTAGAGCTTTCCATATCATCACTTTCAGAGTTGGTACCAAAAAGATTTTCAAGATCATAAGTAGCATTATCATCATTTTTCCAATCACAATAAGTAACATGCATATCATAATCAAAATCATTTTCAATAGTACCTATGGACGTATCATCAAGATGATAATTAAGGCAATAAACTTCACCTTCTTCTTTAAACTTACAACCGTTAGGATAAAAGTTGATGGGAGGAATATGCTCAGGCCAGGTTGATACCCATTCTTCTTCCTTCTTGCTCCTCTTCCTCCTCCTCTTCTTTTTCTTCTTCTTCACCTTAGGAGGGAGTGGTTGGAGATGAAGCTTCTCCACATATCCTGGTTTATCATTAGAAACAATAGGGGAAACTTGGGAGAAACTCTCCTTTTTATTAGCAGAAATATAAGAGATATTTTTATACTTTGGTAAAGTTCCCTCCTTTCTAATCTTACTTATGTAATCATTTTTATGGCAATTAACAACACAATAGAGATGGCAATTTTGCAAAGTGTTTTTTATTCCTATGGCATTAACATCTAGCCAAGAAGTCTTTTTTGATAACTCTTCACACATCAAAAACAACATAAGCTCATCATAAAGATCAGGGGTGATCATGTTATCACACAACTGGTTAACAGTTATGTTTTGAAAGTGCATGCATTGAAAATTAAAGTGACCCTCTATACAGCAAAGTTCACAAGTAAAAGGATAAAGGTCACACAATTCTCTAGCAATTTCATTTAAATCTTTGACCCAAGTGATTGTTCTTTCATGCTTATGTTGCTTACAATACTTCTCTTCTTCAATCATAGGCCTTTCACAAGGTCTATCCACTCCACAAAAATTAACATGCTTATATAAAACTTCATTTTTAGGAATTGGATCATGCATGTTGCCATCATCATGAACAATTTCATTTTCTTTGCAAATCTCTTTAAAAGGTTCATGATGCTTGATCCAATCCTCCTTAGGCATATTAAGATCTGAAGCAAAAGATTTGAGGAAATCAACAAGGAGTTGAGAATCAAGCCCAAACTTAGCACTAAACTTATTAAAACTTGTAGTTTCAACAAAGGACTTAATGCAATCATACTCATAAATTATACCTGACTCTTTACCTTTGTCGATCTCCCAATCTTCAGTGTTGCATTGAATTCTTTCAAGGAGTTCCCTTTTAGCATCAATCTTTTCGTTTGTGTAAGAACCCATAGAGGAAGCATCGAGCAAATCTTTATCCTGTCGAGAGAGCCTCGCATAGAAATTAGTAATAATCATATCTTTGGGGAGCCCATGGTTAGGACATTTTAGCATTAACGTTTTCAGTCTTCCCCGTCATGAGGATAGAAATTATAAACATAATTCCTATTCTCATGGACTTCATGAAGAGGATAAAACTTGGTGTGAAAGAGAGACTGGATCTCTTCCCAATCCAGCAGGTGAGAGTCATCTAGTAGCCTATACCATTCCAATGCTTTTCCTTTCAGTGACAAGGCAAATAATTTCCTCATGACTCCATCTCTTGTCAAACCTGAAATCTTAAACAACTCACAAAGTTCTGTAAGTTTCAACAAATGAATACTAGGATTGACTGTCGCATCATAACAATCATTCCTAATTATTTCAATTATCCCAAGTGGTATTTGGAACGGGATACATTCAGTAGGTGGAGGAAACTTCTCTACCACGGGTGTGGTAAAGCGGCCTTCCCCAAGCAGCGAACTAAGAGTGCGGTTTTACATAAACATAACTAGTGAAACTAAAAACAAGAAACGAAAAGATTTAATTGCAAGATCTAAATATATACCTTAAAACACTTACTTCCCCGGCAACGGCGCCAGAAATAGCTTGATGTCTACTACACGCTTCTATTCCTGTAGATAGTGTTGGGCCTCCAAGAGTAGAGGTTTGTAGGACAGCAGCAAATTTCCCTTAAGTGAGTAACCCAAGGTTTATCGAACTCAGGGAAGTGGAGGTTGAACGTACCCCTTTCAAGCAACCCTGCAATCAAGATACAAGAAGTCTCTTGTGTCCCCAACACACCTGATACACTTGTCAGATGTATAGGTGCACTAGTTCGGCGAAGAGATGGTAAAATATGGATGATAGGAGTGGCAAAGCAAAGTAATATAAATCTGTAATAAAAAGTGCAGCAAGCAAACAAGTGGTAAACGTGAGCACAAATGGTATTGCAACGGTGGAAACAAGGCCTAGGCTTCATACTTTCACTAGTAGCAACTCCCAACAACATTGACATACATGATATTTCCCATAAAACATGCAATGGAGACGCACTCGGAGGTCATTCCTTTGTGGTCAAGAGAGGACGAGAATTATGTAGGGCTACAAAAGCACACCTCAAAGTTCGTAGTTCTCAATCTATGGATTTCCCAATGTCACCGCGGCCATCCAAAGAGAGTACCACAATCACCACAACATATCTCCAGGATAGTCAAAGACAAGCACCAAGAGACTCTCAATCTTTAATCAACACACAAAAGAGGAAATCACTCATGAAAATATTCTTCTAATCCATGTCCAATGGACCGCTGTCACCTTGGTCTCGGGGATTATACTAGATAAAGACAAGTGAGTACATCAATTCAATACATAGAGGAAGGGGAAATATCATGGGATCACCCTAGATTAACATAGCCTATGATCACAACGAAGATCACATCATGGGAGAGAGAATTGACCACATAGCTACTGGTAGAAACCTCAGCCCCGAGGAGGAACTACTCCCGCATCATGGAGGGAGGAAGCAACGTCGATGGAGATGAATCCGGGGGCACTTCCCCGTCTCGGCAGGATGCCGGCACAGGAATTCTGGTCCCCCAAAACTTGGTGGCGATGGTGGCGGAGATCGGAATTGCTTCTGGAGAAAAGGGTTCCGGAATCAGGGTTTTCGCGACGCGAGGAATATATATGCGAAGGGGGGTCACCAGAGGCGGAGAAGGGGCCCCAGGCGCCCCCCTGGGCGGCCAGGGGTGGGGCCGCCCCGGGTGGCCGCCTGGGCCACCCCCGGCTCCCCTCTGGCCCCACTTTGGTTTTTCTCGAAGCTTCCTGTACGCTTATTTTTTCTGTATTTTTCCCGGAATTTTTGGAGCACTTTTAATATGGGGGGAATCTGAAATAGAAAAACAGCAAAAAACAAGAACTGGCACTATGGTGCACTGAGTTAATAGGTTAGTCCAAATATGATCAAAAGTGTATGGAAGTGCATAAATATCATAGCAATATCACACAAAAGAAGCATGGAGCAAGCAGAAATTATAGATACGTTTTGGACTTATCATCCTCCATAAGTCTTGGCAGGTGCATACTGTTGAGTTAGGCGAGGCGCCTCATAGGATGGCCTCGGAGTGCACTTGGGTGGCAGAGCAGTGTTAGGAACCCACACACGGCGCTTGTGAGAACTAGAGCCGGATGAGGAACCAAAGTCACGAGGATACTTGCGTGTGGCTTCGAAATCAGTCTGGCCCGTCTCAGCACTGATAGCTTTGTTCACCAACTTCTGGAAGGAGGTGCACTCGTGCAGTCGTAGGTCTCGGTGAAGTTCAGGGCTGAGTCCCTTGCGGAACCTCGCCTGCTTCTTGGCATCGGTGGATACTTCCTCGGGTGCATAGCGTGCCAAGTTGCCAAACTCGCGGCTATAACCATCCACGGTTAGCCGGCCCTGGGTGAAATTGCAGAATTGCTCCCGCTTGCGATCCATGAGACCTTCCGGAATGTGATGTTCATGGAATGCCTCACTAAACTCAGCCCAAGTAGTGATTTGGCCAGCAGGACGCATAGCCTCAAAGTTTTCCCACCAGAGGCTGGCAGGGCCCTCAAGATGGTAGGCGGCGTAGGTAACCTTGTCAGCTTCGGCCACACAAGCAGAGTGTAGCTTGTGGGTGATACTGCGAAGCCAGTCATCCGCATCTAGAGGTTCAGCGGAATGATGGAACTTCGGTGGGCACATCTTGATAAAGTCATTGATTGACACCACGTCATTCCTCTGGCGGAACCTAGTGTTCTGCTCTATGTGTTCCAGCAGACGGTTGGTATCTCTCTTGTTCCTTTCTGCCTCGAGCATAACTTCAGCCAAGGAGGGTGGTTGGGGCAGATTCTCATCTCTAGCCCCACTGGCCTCACCCTGCTCCTGAGCAGCAGGAGTGCTGCGAGTGTTGACCATCCTAGGAAAACAAAACAACGGTTTAGACAAGGATGGCAAAACTTGACAAAGGAGTGCAGAATATAATGGATGACACGGAATGCAGAGATGTTCATCCGTACGACATGGTAATATAGAAACTGCCATATATACACCAGTGGTCATACACACCAAACATAGTTTAGTACAAGCCAAGGCTAAAGTACAACTGCAGTGAAAGATGAAACATCTCATCAGAGGCATTCCAAGCTCCTATACATTATTTAACTACGCCTCCGGAACTCAGTACAAACTAAGTCATATTCCACAAGACGCGCAGGACTGTGGAAATACAACTACTACGTTACTACTACTGCCACGGTCTAGCTCAGACACTCCCGTAGTAATCTTTGTAAAGATCACCACCGTAGCCTGGAAGTGGAATAGGTGGATCTTGAAACTCTCGAGCACTCAAAGGCTGTGGACCATAGGGAGATGGATGCGGCCTCGGTCCCGATGCTGGTGGTAACCGACGCCCACGTGGAGGTGTAATACCCCCAATGTCACGCCAATCCATATGATCAGGCAGACGAGTCCACACGGGGTACAAATCCCGCATATCCAGATATCCGGCGTGCACGGCAGGTGCAAGCCGTGTCAAAGTAGTCCAGCGGGCGGCTCGAGTGTTATAAAGCTCCATCCGGAGGGCACGGACCTCACGGTCCCTATCCTCCAGCATCTGAGTAGTAGTCTGAAGCAGTGGCTCCTCATGAGCGGCATCAGTATACATACCAGTGTAGTAGCCTTCCTCTCCAGGAAGTGAGGCTGGCATGTAACAGAACTCAGTGTTCAGCAACAGGGCATGCCTAGCCCGGATGATGGTCATCATCGAGTAAGCGGCATCCTGCACTGCCATCTCGATGGTAACCCCGAGTCCATAAGACCAATGGATGGGGTCGGTAGCTCCGGGATATGAGGGGTATATCCGGATTGTGCAGAAATACTGACTCTGGTTGAAATCCCGGTACTGTTCCTCCACAGTGTACTCAGGATACCAACGGTAGCTGGTCTCAGTCAACACACGGACTAGCATGGCCATGTGACCTGGCACATTAATGCATCGAGTCAAACGGACCACCTGGTGAGGTGTGCGACCAGACATCTGAAACATGAAATAATGCAAAGGCATTAGAATTTCTGGAAGAAATCGGGCAGCATAACAACTATAAATGCTCAAAAAAAATATTTGAGACATCATACAAATGATAGCATAGCCACTCAATAATATCATATCAAGGTTCCGGGTCCAACTAATCATCATACTAGAAGGGTAGAATCTGAACTGAGGCTTGAAACCAACAATCCTAAGAGTATACGGATTAGTAACACGTGAACCTAGTAAGGATCAGAGGCCTAGTCCTAAACCCCCGTAGAAAGAATAGGCTGACTCAGATCAGAAGGGAATAAGGTAAAGAAGTAAAATGAGTCTTACGTTCCCTTCCACAATCAATTCCCCTACATATAACTAAGAATTTTCTAGACTCAACATCGACCAGTTTGGCTTGAGAAACCTATAGGCAGTCCGGCTCTGATGCCAACGCTATCAGCACCCCGATCCTAAGTCACACCGATCTAGCTTGTAACACGTCATATCACTTTGCGGCCTCATGCACGGTATCCCCACGGGTGCCACCTTACCTGGCCCGGGACCGTTTGTGCATTTTGGCACACGTATATGACAGTGTCTCTAGCTTCCATATGACAGAGAACCCGGGCCGACATGGCTAGTTATAAACCAAAAGTGGCACTAAATTACAGAGACATGCATCCATGACCCAGCAACAAACGCATCAACGTATGAACCCAAGTCGTAGAAAGCTACATGGACTTAAAGGAACAACGTGTGACATTTCCCCTAAGGGACAAACACATGAGCGAAGAAGGACACATGCCAGCCAGCCTACGTGTTCCGAGCAGTAGCAAGCTACCAAGGCTCAATGGAAGCACTAGGAGGCATTTCCCTGTAAGATAGGCTACCAAAGGAAAACAACTAGGTGTCGGATCCCACACATACCAAGCATTTCAATCATACACACAATATGCTCAATATATGCAAATACAACATTGCATCACAACAGAACTCTATGACTCAAAGTACTTTATTTAAGAGGCTCCGAAGAGCCATACATAACATATCCATACAGGTAGGGGTCACATGACCCAACACTCAAGTCATACAATCATACAAGCACAAGCGGAAGCTATCATGTTTGAGTACAGACAACTTGGAAATAAAACAGGCTTGGTGTAGCCTGACTATCTACAAGGCCCTTCACAAGCTCAGGATCTCCGTCTGGGTAGCAAGCTACTCGTCGACGTTAACGTCTATGTAAAACCCATCAGAAGGGGCAGGGTTCTCCTCTGCAATAGTTATTAAGCAAACATGAGTACAAAGGTACTCAGCAAGTCTTACAACAGAACCTATCATACATGCATCATTATCAACAAGGGTAGTGGAGTTCATAGCAGCAAGCCAGCTTTGACTCTTGGCTAACCTATACTACGACTCTCAGCAGATTGCAAGATATGACTACGTACACGAGTCCTCTACTCACCACAACAATACACTACCGTGGATCCTCTTCCGTCATCCTACGGAAGGCCATCCACGGCACTCACACTTGTCTTGAGGC
Organism: Secale cereale; assembly: GCA_902687465.1. Taxonomy (NCBI): domain Eukaryota; kingdom Viridiplantae; phylum Streptophyta; class Magnoliopsida; order Poales; family Poaceae; genus Secale; species Secale cereale. Next base: position 194,188,018 of record LR738715.1, on the reverse strand, counting down.
TTTTAGTAGTACCCATCAACTTGTCTATGAACTGTAAGAGCAACCAAGTAGCCTGTACCGCGAACAACGGCTATTCAAATAGATTGGTAACCCTGCAGGGGTGTACTTCTTCACACACGCTTCCACCACTTATCGCCTATTACTCGACATGTACTCGGCAACCTTCAAGCGGAAGCCCAGCAAGGGTGTCGGCCACGACCTGACTAACTACACAAGTCCCTAGTCCAGGTTTATCGCCTATTTGGGTTCCATCCACGGGGAGATCCGGCCGGGGTGTCGCTCACGGCCCCAAACGATGTGTACAGGGTTCCCGAGTCACCAAACGGGCGACCGGTACAACGTGCCACGTACCTGTCACATCACAACCCACCCCGAGGGTCAGCGCTGTGCACGACCACCAGTAAACTACAAACACCAGAAACTAATTGCAACTCCTGGACAGAGGACAAGGGCAGTTAATAAGTCGAGAGGGCTTGGAGAGCCCGGAGCCCAATGCGTGGTAGCAGCTGTAACTTGAATCACACATACAGTTCTTGGGTCCTATGGACGGTTCCAATGAAACAACCCACCACGTACTCCTACATGGCCTTTCATCGATACATTTACCAAACATGTTCCACACTTCCCTCTCTTTATCGAGTATGATTATTTCACTCTGATCCATCACACAGATGGACCAGACCTGACACAACTCTAAGCATAGCAGGCAACATAAACAAATAGCATGGTGGAACACACATCACATGGCTCAATCAACTCCTACACATGCTAGTGGGTTTCAACTATTTACTATGGCAATGACAGGTCATGCAAAGGAATAGGGTTCAACTACCGCAGCAAGTAGCAGTTCACACGCCGTTTCCTTAATGCAGTAAAAGAGAGCAGGAGCGAGAAGATGGGTTTGTATCGGAATGATCAATGGGTTGCTTGCCTGACAGAGTGGTCGTGGGTACTGCACTTCAGTTGGATACGCAGAAGTATCCTCGGGAGTAGGACCTACCACGGAGAATACCGGAATACAATCAATAAGCAAACAAATGCAACAATATGATGCCTACTCATGATTGATGGGCCTCGAACCCCTCGTTGGTTACCCCAAGTGGAAGGTGTAAGATGCAGTAAGTAGAAGTGTTTTCCCCTAGCAAAGATGCCAAGGATCGAATCCCCAGAGACTCCTAGGTTCAACAGGTAGGTGTCAATTGCTACGGCGCCAGATTAGTAGCAACCAACGTGGACCTGCACACAGATACAAATAACTTTGCTCCCAACGAGTACAGAGAGGTTGTCAATCTCTCCGGCCTTGTAGTTCACAAAGGGTTAAAAGCAATACGATAGTAGTGATAGATAGTTTTTGCAATAGTAAATAAAATAACAAAAAGTAAATAGTGTATGTGATCAATGATGGTAATATGGACCGGAGTCTCATGATTTTCACTAGTGATGTCTCTCTCCCAAAAGACGATAAAATAGCTATGTGAGGTAAACAAATTATAGCTGGGCAATTGACAGGACCACGAACGCAAACCAATGCTGACTACATTGCAAGAAAGGTTGAGGTTCAAAGCATGGGCGGTATGCCAAAGTAAGTAGACCGAAATCCATCAATATCTATTACTAATCATCCACCTTGATATATCTATCCAGAACATCTCGCTGGTATTAAGTTGCGAGTCCCACCCATAGTGTAAACTCAATGCAACAGACAACTGCATTAAAAGAACTTTGCGTAAAGCAAACAATCCTTGCACCCGCGGGCACAAGCACCGTTGTTTTCCCCCTTGTGGCAACAGCACATCCCCTAGACTCATGTTTCTGTCACTCAAGCTAGTCATCAAGGGGCATGAACCCACAATCGAGCATAACGTTCCCTCTTGGAGTCACTACCTATTACTCGGCCAAAGCAATAAATAACAACGGAGAACATGCAAGAATTACTTATGAACTAAAATATAAAAGAGGTGAATCAAATATATTACTCAAGATCAATCTGAACATAATCTCATAATCCATCGGATCCCAGCAAACTCAACATAGCAACAGCATAAGGATTACATAGGTGCCTCGATCATGTAGGGCAGCTCACGAGGACTAATTAGTGAAGCACAAGAACGTGAGGAGAACATCACATAGCTACTGGTCATGGACTCATGGTCCAAGGGAGACTACTCACGAGTCATCCGGGAGGCGTCCATGGCGGTGGAGAAGCTCCCGGTGGTGATCCTCCCCTCCGGCAGGGTGCCGGGAAGAGTTCTCCTGGTGCTCCCGATCTTGGAAGCGGCGGCGGTGGCGGAACAGAGATGGGATCGCGAAAAGAAGTCCTGTTTCGAGGGTTACGGGGAACCCTTTAAATATATGCCAAAGTAGGGCACCGGGGGGTCCTCGGGGGGCCGAGGCGCCCCCCCGGCGCGGCCCAGGGGGGTGGGGGCGCGCCCACAGGGCGCCTGGAGCCCCTGTGCCCCCCCAGGCTGCCCTTCGGACGCAGTGTTGTTTCCGTATCGCTGATTTTTTATATAATTTTTCTGGATTTTTCTGGGCAGTTCTCGAAACGTGAAAACCTGAAATACAAAAACAGCCGAAAACAGAAACTGGCACTGGGGTGCACTGGATTAGTAAGTTAGTCCAAATATGATCAAAAGTGTATGGAAGTGTATGAATATCATAGCAATATCACCCAAAAGTGGCATGGAGCAAGCAGAAATTAAAGATACGTTTTGGACGTATCAACATCCCCAAGCTTAATTCCTGCTCGTCCTCGAGTAGGTAAGTGAAAACAAGAATAATTTCTATGGTGACATGCTATTAACCATATAGGACTTTCTCATAGTCATATGACAAAAACTTACTGAGACAATGATTCTAAATTAATTAAGTTGTCTCAAGAGAAAATCACAAATGACTGAAAGTTTTACAACATGAAACTGAAACATCAAAAAGATTTGCAATGAACATGATGTGCAAATATGATCAAGTGATATCTAGCTTGCCCCCTTTAGTGATGCAAAACATAAATGCAAGGGCACCTTCAAGGTTTAAGTGATGACTAGATACAATCATTTCAGAATAAACGATATCACAATCATGCAAAAGACAATGCTACTTTGGGACAATGCACATTACACTCAGAATGACAATCATGCTCTCAGTAGTTGGTGCTTGAAGTGCTAGAGCTTTTTATTTTGAGACATGGAAACAATTGTGTCAACGGTAGTAGTACTTCATATGTGTCATGCATAAAACATCCTATAAGTTGCAAGCCTCATGCATCGAATACCAATAGTGCTCGCTCCTTGTCCTAATTAGCTCGGATCCCCATGGGTTATCATTGCATTGCATATGTTTTAACCAAGTGTCACAAAGGGGTACCTCTATGCCACCTGTACAAAGGTCCAAGGAGATAGATCGCATTTGATTTCTCGTTTTTGATAGATCTCAACTTGAGGACATCCATACCGGGACAACATAGAAAATAGATGATGGACTCCTCTTTAATGCATAAGCATATTCTCATAAGAGATTGAGGATTAAGGTCCAAGCTAAAACTTCCACCATGATGCATGGCTTTGGTTGGCGGCCCAATGTTCTTCTCTAACAATATGCATATTAATTCAACCCACGGTAAATCACTCTTACTTCAGACAAGACGAACATGCATAGCAACTCACATGATATTCAACAAAAGTGTGACAGTTGATGGCATCTCCAGAAACATGGTTACCGCTCAGCAAGCAACTCATAAGAAATAAGATACATAAGCAACATATTCTTTACCAAAATAGTTTTTAGGCTACTTTCCCATGAGCTATGTATTGCATGGTTAATTTGCTTAGTACAGGTGGAGGTTAGCAAAAGACTGGGAGCGACCAACTAAGAGAGCAATGACGGTCATAATCATGCAGAGCGACAAAGCAATATTGAATCAGGCATGGTAGTTATATCGCTACTCAGAAATAAAAGATCATCAAGGCTTGATAGACTTTCTTTATAGTCTTAAATATGCGTGAGCATACGCCAAGTCAATCAAAATAAATTCTCGAAGGAAGATATTACTAAACCATACCACATCATAGGCAAACAAACCAAGTTGGTACTCCAATAACACATTGGGAACCCCCCAGCTATTTGAGATTAACCATAAGAAAACCTGAACTACTAAGCACCATCATGAAAGTAGCATCTTTATCATAGACACATTAACCCATGCAACGGAAGCAAACTCTCTTAATAAGGTAAGCATGGTAATTAAAGAGAGTTCAAGCAACCAACTAAATAAAAGCTCTTGAGAAGATAAGCATGAATAATAAGAGCAAAGTATGATAGTAGCTATTAAAAGACAAAGAACACACACAGCATAGATAGACATGAAAAATTCTATGTAATGTTCTAGGTAGAGGTGGAGCGTGTTTCTCTCCCACATAAAGGAATGCTGGGTTCCGACTCGTTATGAAAAAACTAAAAGGAAAACTAAAAGCAAGACGCTCCAAGCATAGCACATAACACATGAAGTGATAAAAATATAGCGGAACGAAAGACGAACTGATAATGTTGATGGAGAAGGGGATGCACGGGGGGCATCCCCAAGCTTAGACGCTTGAGTCTCCTTGAATATTTCTTGGGGGTGCACGGGGGCATCCCCAAGCTTGAGCGTTTGACACTCCTGAATCTTTTTATCATCTTCCCTCGCACACTTGAAAACACCCTTCATACACAACTCATCATAATCTGATTAGCGAGGTTAGTACCCTTAATAAAATAATTATACCTTGCTGGAAATAAAGATATTCTTGAAGTTCTACTGTTTCTCAAGATTGCCAAAAGGTTTTTGCAAAGAAAAAGCAAGTTCACAATTTGCAAAGTGAAGGTAAGGCAAAACAGGACAGAATCTGTGAAAAACAGAACAGCAGGCAGTAATTGACCTGTTCGGGATACTTCTGCAACTCAAATCAAAAAACTCAGGACTGACGCACGAAAGACAATTATATAGAGAACGCTGTCGAAAAAATTCAGACCAAAAAGATGATCTGGTGATTTTATACGAATTTTTCTATCCAAGGACAGAATCTGTTTCCTGGACAGCACCTCACAACTTTTGAACTTTCTAGCAATCAGAGGCTATACTTGGCACAAATATGAAAAGCAAAGATACAATGATGGTGCTACAGCAGTAAACAACATAAAGACACAACAAAAGCAAAAATTTTATTCATGTGGGCTGCCCAAAAGCGCTTTCTTTTATGCCTTTAAGCTTGGCATAATGCATAGATCAAGTTTTATCAAGAGTAAAAGAATAGCTAGCCCGTACAACGGACTCAAAAGGTAACTTGACCTTCTTACGAGGGAAGTGTTCCATCCCTTTCTTGAGAGGAAACTGAAATTTTATATTACCCTCTTTCATGTCAATGACAGCACCAACGGTGCGCAAAAAGGGACGTCCCAAAATAATTGGACATGAAGGATCACATTCAATATCCATAATAGTGAAATCAACGGGCACATAATTATCATTGAAAACAATAAGAACATCATCGATCCTCCCCAAAGGTTTCTTTATGGAAAAATCAACGAGACGAACACCAAAAGAACAAGAATCATAAGGTTTCAATTTAAGCATATCATATATCCTTTTGGGCATAACAGAGGTACTAGCACCAACATCACATAATGCATAACAAGATAAGTCATTCAATTTAATTTTTATCATAGGATCCCAACCATCTTCTAGTTTTCTAGGTATGGAGGCTTCTACTCTAAGTTTCTCCTCCCTAGCTTTGATGAGAGCATTAGTGATATGCTCTGTGAAGGCAAGGTTAAGCGTGCTAGTGCGGGGATCTCAAGACATTTTGTGAAGGAAATCAATAACTTCGGTAAGAGTGCAATTATCAAAATCAAGGTCACGAGCATCAAGTAAAGTGGTAGTGGTGTCCTTAAGGCTCACCTATTTGGTAGTTTCTATAGCATCACCATTAATAGGTCCATTGGGACCAGGAGTACATTGGGTGCTAAGAGTGTGAACATCCACAATAACTTGGATAGTAGCAACAGTGTGGTGGGTAGGAAGGCTCTTAATTCTTTCCTCTTCCTCCCTTTCTCTAGCCCATCTCTCTTTAAGCTTAGCCATCATCCTAATATTTTCATTGATTTGCACTTGAGTAGCATTAATAGGGATGACTTCCCTCTCCTTAAGAGGAGAAGTTTCAATTTTTAGCAATTTTAACTCATTGGCTAAGTGGTCTACCTTAAAAGAAAGATCATCTAGTTTATGTAGTTTCTCTTCTACATTCTTATTAAAGGCTTTTTGGGTAGTGATGAAATCTCTAAGCATGGTCTCTAGTTCAGTATTGGAGTTCTTGGTACTAGGATAAGCATTGTTGTTCCCATAAGAATTAGAGGGGAACGGTCTAGGATTGTTACCAAAGTTACTCCTATAAGCATTGTTGTTAAAATTGTTTCTAGAGATAAAGTTCACATATACTTGTTCTTGAGCAATCAAAGAATTTAAAGGAACATCACGAGGATCAACAGTAGATTGCTTCGAAAGTAGAGACATGATCAAGTCAACTTTTTCATTTAAGGAGGAAATCTCCTCGACAGAGTTTACCTTCCTACCTGTTGGAGCGCGTTCGGTGTGCCATTGGGAATAGTTGGTCATCATCTCATCGAGAAGCTTTGTGGCAGCACCAAGTGTAGTTGACATAAAAGTTCCTCCCGCGGCCGAATCTAACAAGTTCCGCGAGGTAAAGTTCAAGCCTGCATAAAAAGTTTGGATAACCATCCAAGTAGTCAAACCGTGAGTAGGGCAGTTCTTGATAAGAGACTTCATACGTTCCCAAGCTTGGGCAATGTGTTCATTATCCAATTGTTTAAAATTCATGATGTTACTTCTAAGTTGGATAATTTTAGCAGGTGGATATTATTTTCCGATAAAGGCATCTTTGCACTTGTCCCATGAATCTATGCTATTTCTAGGCAAAGACTGAAACCAAATTATAGCTCCTCCTCTCAAGGAGAAAGGAAAAAGCTTAAGCTTAACAATATTACCATCTATTTCTTGGTACTTTTGCATATCACAAAGTTCAACAAAGTTGTTCAAGTGTAAAGCATCATCATCTCCAGCACCGGAGAATTGTTCTTTCATAACTAAGTTCAGTAAAGCAGGTTTAATTTCATATGAAGGTGCTGAAGTGGCAGGTGTAGTGATAGGTGTGCTGATAAAGTCATCGTTGTTGTGACTAGTGAAGTCACACAACTTGGTGTTCTCGATGGAACCCATAGTAGCAAGCAAGCAAGATAACTATTTTTGTGATTTTCGATAAAAAGGTACTAAAGCAAAAATGAAAGGTAAACTAACAAGACTAAAAATCAAAGGTAAAAGATAGCATGCAACTCCCCTATCCTGAAGAGTGGAGTCCCCGGCAACGGCGCCAGAAAATACTCCTTGATGGGCCTCGAACCCCTTGTTGGTTACCCCAAGTGGAAGGTGTAAGATGCAGTAAGTAGAAGTGTTTTCCCCTAGCAAAGATGCCAAGGATCGAATCCCCAGAGACTCCTAGGTTCAACAGGTAGGTGTCAATTGCTACGGCGCCAGATTAGTAGCAACCAACGTGGACCTGCACACAGATACAAATAACTTTGCTCCCAACGAGTACAAAGAGGTTGTCAATCTCTCCGGCCTTGTAGTTCACAAAGGGTTAAAAGCAATACGATAGTAGTGATAGATAGTTTTCGCAATAGTAAATAAAATAGCGAAAAGTAAATAGTGTATGTGATCAATGATGGTAATATGGACCGGAGTCTCATGATTTTCACTAGTGATGTCTCTCTCCCAAAAGATGATAAAACAACTATGTGAGGTAAACAAATTACAGCTGGGCAATTGACAGGACCACGAACGCAAACCAATGCTGACTACATTGCAAGAAAGGTTGAGGTTCAAAGCATGGGCAGTACGCCAAAGTAAGTAGACCGAAATCCATCAATATCTACTACTAATCATCCACCTTGAGATATCTATCAAGAACATCTCGCTGGTATTAAGTTGCGAGTCCCACCCATAGTGTAAACTCAATGCAACAGACAACTGCATTAAAAGAACTTTGCGTAAAGTAAACAATCCTTGCACCCGCTGGCACAAGCACCGTTGTTTTCCCCCTTGTGGCAACAGCACATCCCCTAGACTCCTGTTTCTGTCACTCAAGCTAGTCATCGAGGGGCATGAACCCACAATCGAGCATAACGTTCCCTCTTGGAGTCACTACCTATTACTCAGCCAAAGCAATAAATAACAACGGAGAACATGCAAGAATTACTTATGAACTAAAATATAAAAGAGGTGAATCTAATATATTACTCAAGATCAATCTGAACATAATCTCACAATCCATCGGATCCCAGCAAACTCAACATAGCAACAGCATAAGGATTACATAGGTGCCTCGATGTAGCGACCCGACCCAAATGGATCGAAGTCTCTGTGCTTAAGTGTCATCCCTGGATCGGTATGCTGACACACACAGTATTCGATGAATTATAACAGAGTTCAATCACACACTTTATTACATCGAGATCATCAAAAGAGCATTTATTACAATAATATGGCCAAAGGCCATCTGGATAAAATAACTACGGAAGCATCAAAAGTAAAATGAGTCCATCAACTCCATGGCAAACTGAGTGCAGAACAACGACCTATCGCACCTTTACTCCTCGTTGGAAAACTCTGCAACATGAGACGTTGCAGCCGTGTAGGTCAGCACATGGAATATGCTGGCAATGTCACACCATAGAATAATAATAATGAAAAATACTATCTCTATATGCAAATTTAGCTGGTGGAGGCTCTAAGTTTAATTTTTGCATAAAGCTAATTTTACCCTACAACAAAGGAATAAATTTTTATTTACTACAAAATTAAAATGCCATTATTGAGAAGGTTCCTCCAACTCAATCCCAAAATTCCCAAGTTATTAGTAACCCAATGATTTCGTTAAATAAAGTGATGAGATCAACCAATAATTCACTTCTAGATACTCAAGTTGTCCGTAACCGGGGACACGGCTAATCATGATTAGTTTGTACACTCTGCAGAGGTTTGCGCACTTTTCCCCACAAGACTCGACCACCTCCATGATCGGAAGATCGAGACATAGTCTTTCTGAAGTATTTCCTCCAAACCCTGGGTAGACCGGTACACCTACTTTCCCCTACATCATCTAGTCTACCACGGAAAGAGGTCACACAACTTACTCAACTATGCCAGAGCCCATAATGGCTTGTGGCTGCACACGGAAGTTTCTAGGCATGAAATATCTTATGATCCCTTTGAGCCTGGGTGGCGGACCTAGGGTAATCACACGGGTACTCCGGGATTCCCCTTGGGCAAGCACTGGTTTCTCCAGGTGCCCCAAACAATCCACCCAGATGTGTATTAAAGTTGCCACCTTATGTTGTCCCAAAATTATTATCTCTCGCAACTTGCATGTATCACACATACCAATCCCCGTCTACGAGCATGGCTAAGCAATATATGACATAACGAATATTACCGGGGTGATCAAAGGTCATAGGTTCCTACCAAATGAACTACATAGCATAACCACATGTTCCCAATCCTACTCATGCAATCTTTGAGGGTGAAACTAATGCATAGTAAAAACTGGATATTGAAAACTATGATCAAAGTGTGAACTTGCCTTGCTGACGTTCGTTGAACTCTAAAGATTCGTAGTAGCAAGCTTCGCACTCCGGATGATCTAGCGTAAGCAAGCAATAACATACATAAGCATACAAGCAAGGATCCAAAAACGAAACAAATAAAAGACTTCGAAAAACTCCAAAAACACCAAAATAAAGTTTCTGTACAAAACGTAATTTTTACAGCAACAAAAATAAATGGTTTTGGTTTTAACAGAAAGTACATGTCACAAGCTTCGATTTGCAAAAAGAATCACCCAAAACGATGTTACGAAACTCAAGTTATGGCCTAACGAAGTTTGAATTCAGATCTGTTTGAATTCAAATTTTAAAATTTTCAAAAATATATTTCGTTTGGTTCTCTGGATAGAGGATATTTTTATGAAACCGTAGGAAAAAGAATCAACTAAATCGGATCTATAGACTAAAAGATATACTAGAAACAAGATTCGGTAAAGAATCTGAATTGGAAAATATACTGATAAAAGAGAAAAAAAATCGGACAGGGTGTTCATCGGACTTGTCGCCAGAGACGAGGAAGAAGGCGGCTCCGGTGTGCTTCGGCGAAGGATGCATACGGGATGGTGTAGAGGACGATGTGGTGAACCACTTGATCAAGTTTTGGTTGAAGATAGCATCATGTACACACGATGAGAGGTCGCTGGAATTTACGAACTCCGGCGAACAATTGGCGAGGTTTGGGAGGGGGAAAAGCTCCAGAGGGAGAGGGCTTCGGACGAGGGGCGAGAGGGGCTCGTGGGGTGCCTTTTATAGGGCTTGGGGAGGTTCAGAGTTGGGTGGGGCGAGATGTGTTAATGGATGCAGTTTCAAGCGTTCATGGTGGCCATTAGAGATGGAATTAAGGCGCACTAGTGAAGGGGAAGGGGTAGAGGGAGGCGAGGGGATTCCGTTCAGAGCAGTTTTTGGGCGAGGGAGAGGAGGGGAGGGGTGGGGGCGCTGGGTGGATGATGCTCTGTGCGCTCTCTGTGACGAACGACCAAAGGAAGGAGACGACCAAGCTGGGTCGTTAGGAAGCCTGGGCCTTGGCTGCGTTTTTTTTTGACAGAGAGAAAAAAATATATAGATAGAAAATAAAAATATTTTAATATAGGACATATATATAAAAAAATCAGAAAAATAAATCCTACATGATGAACTATTTTTCATAGGCTAAATAAAAACTTTATAAAAAACATTTTTCTAAAAAAAATCCAAATGAAACTCAAATTTGAATTCAAAACTTTCGGCATTGTTTTCTTCTGACTTTTTGGAGTGTCATGTTCGCTCCTCTCATACTTTTGAAGAAGTGTCTCGTCAGGGATTTTTGAAATAAATTTCAATTGCCAAGTAGAATTCAAAGTCAGATAAAATTCAAATGCCTCTAAATTTTCCAAATGACACTCAAAATAAAAAAATGCATAGATGCTTAGCTAATAATTGTAAAACATTCCAAATTGAAAATTTGGGATGTTACAAACCTACCCCCCTTAAGATGAATCTCGCCCTCGAGATTCGGGTTGGCTAGCAAAAAGGTGTGGGTGATCCTGTCGAAGATCTTCTTCGCGTTCCCAGGTTGCTTCCTCCTCGGTATGGTGACTCCACTGAACTTTGCAAAACTTGATGACCTTGCTACGGGTAACCCTCCTTGCTGTTTCGAGAATCTTGACTGGCTTCTCCTCATAGGTCAGATCACTATCCGACTGTATGGCTTCTAGTGGCACTGTATCTCTCAAAGGAATATCAGCCATCTCTGCATGGCACTTCTTCAACTGGGAAACGTGAAACACATCATGAACTCCTGACAAGGCTTCGGGTAATTCCAACTTGTAGGCAACTTCACCCATGCATTCCAAAATTCTGTATGGCCCCACAAATCGTGGTGCTAGTTTGCCTTTAACTCCAAACCGTTTAACACCTCGAAGTGGAGACACAGGAAGATATGCTCTATCTCCGACTTCATAAGTTACTTCCTTGCGTTTAGTATCGGCATAACTCTTCTGTCTGGATTGGGCTATCTTAAGTCTGTCACGGATCAACTTGAATTTCTCCTCTGAATCTCTGATAAGGTCGGGACCAAATAATTTACGGTCTCCAACTCCATCCCACATTGATGGTGTCCTGCACCTCCTTCCGTACAAAGCTTCGAAAGGGGCCATCTTCAAACTAGCTTGATAGCTGTTGTTATATGAGAATTCTGCGTATGGCAAATTATCATCCCAACTAGATCCATAATCTAGCGCACAAGCTCTCAACATGTCCTCCAGTATCTGATTGACTCTCTCGGTCTGCCCATCTGTATGCGGATGAAAGGCTATGCTGAACTCTAGCCTGGTACCCAAAGTTTCGTGTAACTGATGCCAAAACTTTGAGGTAAATTGTGTTCCTCTACCTGATACGATGGTCCTCGGAACTCCATGCAGACATACGATCCTGGTCATATATATCTTGGCCAACTTAGCACTTGTATATGTGGTTTTCACGGGGATGAAGTGAGCTACCTTGGTCAAGCGATCAACTACTACCCAAATAGAATCATAGCCTGATCGGGTCTTGGGTAATCCTGTAATGAAGTCCATGCCAAGCTTGTCCCACTCCCATTCCGGTATCGGCAAAGGCTGAAGTAATCCTGCTGGTTTCTGGTGCTCTGCCTTAACCCTTTGACATACATCACATACTGCGACATACTCGGCAATATCCTTTCTCATACCTGTCCACCAGAAACTTTCCTTCAAGTCCAAATACATCTTGGTGTTTCCTGGGTGTATCGAATAAGGCGAATCATGAGCCTCCTGAAGAATCAACTTCCTAATCTCTGTGTCATTTGGCACATAAATACGCTGCTCAAACCATAAGGTTCCGTGTTCATCCTCACAAAATCCTTCTGCCTTTCCTTGGTTCATCCTTTCCTTTATTTCTACAATACCTTTGTCTAACTTCTGGGCTTCTCGGATCTTTCCCAACAAGGTGGATTGAATTTCCATTGCGGTAACAAAACCTCGTGGTACTATCTCCAATCGGAGATCTCTGAGATCATCAATTAACTCTTGAGGTAATCCTCCTGCTGTGAGGGTATTGACATAACTCTTGCGGCTCAATGCATCTGCCACAACATTTGCCTTTCCTGGGTGATAGTGCAATTTCATGTCATAATCTTTTATGAGCTCCAACCATCTTCTCTGCCTGAGGTTCAACTCCTTTTGCGTGAAGATGTATTTCAAACTCTTGTGATCCGTGTAAACATCACAGTGATTTCCAATAAGAAAATGCCTCCAGGTCTTGAGCGCATGCACTACGGCTGCTAACTCTAAATCATGCGTGGCATAATTCCGCTCATGAGGTCGAAGCTGACGTGAGGCATATGAAACAACTCTTCCTTCTTTCATAAGGACACCTCCAAGTCCTTGACGAGAAGCGTCGCAATATACCTGAAAATCCTTGCGTATATTCGGAAGAATTAGCACTGAGGCTGTGACCAAACGTTTCTTCAACTCCTGAAAACTGGCCTCACATTCCTCGGTCCAATTAAATTTGGTGTCTTTCTTCAATAACTCTGTCATGGGCTTCGTGATCTTGGATAAATTCTCAATAAACCTCCGATAATATCCTGCGAGTCCAAGGAAACTGCGAATCTCTCCGACTGAGGTGGGTGCCTTCCATTCGGTGACGGCTTCAACTTTCGAAGGATCCACTACTATTCCTTCCCCTGATATAACATGTCCGAGAAATCCAACTTTCTTCAACCAGAATTCACACTTGCTGAACTTTGCATATAACTGATGTTCCCTGAGCTTCTCAAGAACCAAGCGCAAATGTTCCTTGTGTTCTTCTTCATTCTTCGAGTAAATCAATATATCATCAATGAATACCACAACAAACTTATCCAAGAACTCCATGAATACCTTATTCATCATATTCATAAAATAGGCAGGGGCATTAGTCAAACCAAAAGACATGACTGTATACTCATAAAGCCCATATCTCGTGGTAAAGGCTGTCTTGGGTATATCCTGTTCTTGAATCTTCAGCTGGTGATATCCAGATCGAAGATCGATTTTTGAGAAAACTTTTGCTCCTTGTAGCTGGTCAAACAAATCATTGATCATCGGCAGAGGGTACTTGTTCTTGATCGCACCTCATTCAACGCACGGTAATCCACAACCATTCTCAAGGATCCATCCTTCTTCTATACTAGAAGCACTGGGGCTCCCCAAGGTGATGAACTCGGTCGAATATAACCTTTCTCCAATAATTCCTTAATCTGCTTCTTAATTTCCTCCAGGTCATTTGCGGGCATCCGGTACGGTCTCTTGGATATTGGTCCAGTGCCTGGTAACAATTCAATCAAAAACTCTATGTCTCGATCCGGTGGCATGCCTGGTAGTTCCTCCGGAAAAACATTGGGATAATCCTTCACAACTAGTACTTCCTCCTGAACAACTCCTGAAAGATAATTCACTTGAGTCCTCCTTGGTGTATGCCTCGACACATACTTGATCCGTTTCCCCTCTGGGGTGGTGAGAAGAATCGACTTACTAGCACAATCAATATTCCCTTCATACTTGGATAGCCAGTCCATGCCTAGAATTACGTCCAATCCTTGTGATTCTAGGATGATGAGGTCTGTGGGAAAAACGTGTCTCCCTATGGTCAATGGCAACTGAAAACATCCCCGACTAGCCATGTTCTCTGCTCCTGGGGAACTCACTAACATTGGTGTTTTAAGGGCTACAGTCGACAACTTAAACTTATCCACAAACCCCCTTGATATGAATGAATGCGATGCACCAGTGTCAAAAAGAACAAGGGCTGTAAATGAATTAATCAAGAACTTACCAACAACGGCGTCAGGCTGGTCATAAACTTCCTCCACATTGACATGATTCACCTGACCTCTGGTAAAAGGATTTGGCTTCTTTCCAGAGCTTCCATTGCCATTCCCGTTCTTCGCCTCGGGACATTCGGTGGCGTAGTGTCCGGTCTTCCCGCACTTGAAACAGGTACTGTGGCTCAAATTCTTCTTTGTCGGTGTAGCGGGGTTGGAGTGATGCTGATTGTTGTTTCCTCCGTTTCCATTGCCATTCCTATGGGCATTATGGTTGTGTCCATTCCCTCCATGATGTGAATGTCCTCCATGGTTATGGTGAGTGTGTCCACCATACTTGCCGGATCCTGGTCCACTATTTCCCGAGTACGGGGTATAACGGGGCTTCTGCTGAACTCCAGAGTTGTACTTTCCCTGTCCGTACTTCCTCTTGCGGTTTTCCACCTGCTGCTGCTTGCCTTCCAGAATGAGAGCCTTGTCAACCAACTCTTGATAATTGTTAAAGGTTGCCACAGTCAACTGAAGTCCCAGATCATCGTTTAGTCCCTCCAGAAATGTCTCCTGCTTAGCGGCATCATCAGCCACGTCTCCGGGAGCATACCTGGATAACTTGCTGAATTCCTCCACATAATCACCAACATAACGATTACCCTGGCGTAAGTTGCGGAACTCACGCTTCTTCAGACTCATAGCTCCGGCTGAAACATGTGCAGTACGAAACGCCTGCTGGAACTGATCCCAAGTCACATTTGCTATGGGGAATGTGGTGGTGTAATTCTCCCACCACGAAGCTGCTGGTCCATCCAGTTGATGTGCGGCAAAGCGCACCTTCTCTGCGTCAGTACATCCTGCGGTGGTCAGCTCCCTTCCGATCTTGCGAAGCCAGTCATCTGCGATGATCGGCTCCGTGCTGCTAGAGAACACGGGTGGGTTCAATCTCAGGAAACGGGTAAGGTTGTCGACCGGGGGTGGTGGCGGTGGGTTGTTGTTGTTCTGGTTCTGATTCTGGATGAGTAGCTGCATGAGGGCATTCTGGTTCTGGATCAACTGGGTAAGTTCCGGCGGAAATTCCGGGTCACGTCTCGGAGGCATCTGTTAGGTTTAGAGTGGATGAGAAATTAGAATAGAATAAGGGCCTAATGAGAGGAATCACTACCCATATGCTTATGATAGCAATAAAACTTCAAATCAAGCAATTCACACAAATCACACCACACAAGCAAAACCTACAGGTAAGGTCATATCCACAAGAGATATGATCTCTTCATACTACCGCAATTATTCGTTGGACTCCATTTGGTAGTGGTGGTCTGAACTAAATCTTCTCAAATCAAAGTCAATTCTAGCTTCTTCTTCTTCGTCAATGTTGTCTTCATGGGTCTTGGTCTCATCAGCTGAGCAACTTGGTCATGGGGTTCAACAACTATTGAATTGAAGTAGAGAAGAGATAGAAATGAATAGAGAAGAGTACAGACCAACGGATATATAAGGAAGTGGTAAAATAGAGTTTTCTTCCTATGGTTTTCCATTTCCTAGTGGCCGCGTCCTATAGTCAGCGTGTGCTCTGATACCATCTTGTAGCGACCCGACCCAAATGGATCGAAGTCTCTGTGCTTAAGTGTCATCCCTGGATCGGTATGCTGACACACACAGTACTCGATGAATTATAACAGAGTTCAATCACACACTTTATTACATCGAGATCATCAAAAGAGCATTTATTACAATAATATGGCCAAAGGCCATCTGGATAAAATAACTTCGGAAGCATCAAAAGTAAAATGAGTCCATCAACTCCATGGCAAACTGAGTGCAGAACAACGACCTATCGCACCTTTACTCCTCGTCGGAAAACTCTGCAACATGAGACGTTGCAGCCGTGTAGGTCAGCACATGGAATATGCTGGCAATGTCACACCATAGAATAATAATAATGAAAAATACTATCTCTATATGCAAATTTAGCTGGTGGAGGCTCTAAGTTTAATTTTTGCATAAAGCTAATTTTACCCTACAACAAAGGAATAAATTTTTATTTACTACAAAATTAAAATGCCATTATTGAGAAGGTTCCTCCAACTCAATCCCAAAATTCCCAAGTTATTAGTAACCCAATGATTTCATTAAATAAAGTGATGAGATCAACCAATAATTCACTTCTAGATACTCAAGTTGTCCGTAACCGGGGACACGGCTAATCATGATTAGTATGTACACTCTGCAGAGGTTTGCACACTTTTCCCCACAAGACTCGACCACCTCCATGATCGGAAGATCGAGACATAGTCTTTCTGAAGTATTTCCTCCAAACCCTGGGTAGACCGGTACACCTACTTTCCCCTACATCAGCTAGTCTACCACGGAAAGAGGTCACACAACTTACTCAACTATGCCAGAGCCCATAATGGCTTGTGGCTGCACACGGAAGTTTCTAGGCATGAAATATCTTATGATCCCTTTGAGCCCGGGTGGCGGACCTAGGGTAATCACACGGGTACTCCGGGATTCCCCTTGGGCAAGCACTGGTTTCTCCAGGTGCCCCAAACAATCCACCCAGATGTGTATTAAAGTTGCCACCTTATGTTGTCCCAAAATTATTATCTCTCGCAACTTGCATGTATCACACATACCAATCCCCGTCTACGAGCATGGCTAAGCAATATATGACATAACGAATATTACCGGGGTGATCAAAGGTCATAGGTTCCTACCAAATGAACTACATAGCATAACCACATGTTCCCAATCCTACTCATGCAATCTTTGAGGGTGAAACTAATGCATAGTAAAAACTGGGTATTGAAAACTATGATCAAAGTGTGATCTTGCCTTGCTGACGTTCGTTGAACTCTAAAGATTCGTAGTACCAAGCTTCGCACTCCGGATGATCTAGCGTAAGCAAGCAATAACATACATAAGCATACAAGCAAGGATCCAAAAACGAAACAAATAAAAGACTTCGAAAAACTCCAAAAACACCAAAATAAAGTTTCTGTACAAAACGTAATTTTTTACAGCAACAAAAATAAATGGTTTTGGTTTTAACAGAAAGTACATGTCACAAGCTTCGATTTGCAAAAAGAATCACCCAAAACGATGTTACGAAACTCAAGTTATGGCCTAACGAAGTTTGAATTCAGATCTGTTTGAATTCAAATTTTAAAATTTTCAAAAATATATTTCGTTTGGTTCTCTGGATAGAGGATATTTTTATGAAACCGTAGGAAAAAGAATCAACTAAATCGGATCTATAGACTAAAAGATATACTAGAAACAAGATTCGGTAAAGAATCTGAATTGGAAAATATACTGATAAAAGAGAAAAAAATTCGGACAGGGTGTTCATCGGACTTGTCGCCAGAGACGAGGAAGAAGGCGGCTCCGGTGTGCTTCGGCGAAGGATGCGTACGGGACGGTGTAGAGGACGATGTGGTGAACCACTTGATCAAGTTTTGGTTGAAGATAGCTTCATGTACACACGGTGAGAGGTCGCTGGAATTCACGAACTCCGGCGAGCAATTGGCGAGGTTTGGGAGGGGGAAAAGCTCCAGAGGGAGAGGGCTTCGGACGAGGGGTGAGAGGGGCTCGCGGGGTGCCTTTTATAGGGCTTGGGGAGGTTCAGAGTTGGGTGGGGCGAGATGTGTTAATGGCTGCAGTTTCAAGCGTTCATGGTGGCCATTAGAGATGGAATTAAGGCGCACTAGTGAAGGGGAAGGGGTAGAGGGAGGCGAGGGGATTCCGTTCAGAGCAGTTTTTGGGCGAGGGAGAGGAGGGGAGGGGTGGGGGCGCTGGGTGGATGATGCTCTGTGCGCTCTCTATGACGAACGACCAAAGGAAGGAGACGACCAAGCTGGGTCGTTAGGAAGGCTGGGCCTTGGCTGCGTTTTTTTTTTGACAGAGAGAAAAAAATATATAGATAGAAAATAAAAATATTTTAATATAGGACATATATATATATAAAATCATAAAAATAAATCCTACATGATGAACTATTTTTCAGAGGCTAAATAAAAACTTTATAAAAAACATTTTTCTAAAAAAATCCAAATGAAACTCAAATTTGAATTCAAAACTTTCGGCATTGTTTTCTTCTGACTTTTTGGAGTGTCATGTTCGCTCCTCTCATACTTTTGAAGAAGTATCTCGTCAGGGATTTTTGAAATAAATTACAATTGCCAAGTAGAATTCAAAGTCAGATAAAATTCAAATGCCTCTAAAATTTCCAAATGACTCTCAAAATAAAAAAATGCATAGATGCTTAGCTAATAATTGTAAAACATTCCAAATTGAAAATTTGGGATGTTACACTCGATCATGTAGGGCAGCTCACGAGGACTAATTAGTGAAGCACAAGAACGGGAGGAGAACATCACATAGCTACTGGTCATGGACTCATGGTCCAAGGGAGACTACTCACGAGTCATCCGGGAGGCGTCCATGGTGGTGGAGAAGCTCCCGGTGGTGATCCCCCCCTCCGGCAGGGTGCCGGGAAGAGTTCTCCTGGTGCTCCCGATCTTGGAAGCGGCGGCGGCGGCGGAACAGAGATGGGATCGCGAAAAGAAGTCATGTTTTGAGGGTTACGGGGAACCCTTTAAATATATGCCAAAGTAGGGCACCGGGGGGTCCTCGGGGGGACGAGGCGCCCCCCCCCCCCGGCGCGGCCCAGGGGGGGCGCGCCCACAGGGCGCCTGGAGCCCCTGTGGCCCCCCAGGCTGCCCTTCGGACGCAGTGTTGTTTCCGTATCGCTGATTTTTTATATAATTTTTCTGGATTTTTCTGGGCAGTTCTCGAAACGTGAAAACCTGAAATACAAAAACAGCCGAAAACAGAAACTGGCACTGGGGTGCACTGGATTAGTAAGTTAGTCCAAATATGATCAAAAGTGTATGGAAGTGTATGAATATCATAGCAATATCACCCAAAAGTGGCATGGAGCAAGCAGAAATTATAGATACGTTTTGGATGTATCAATGATATGGCAAGATGAATGTGTTTTGGGCTAATGCAACTATAAACAGAAGGGTTTGAGCTTATTTGAATCAAAGATTCAAATTTATGCCCAAACTATTATTTATTAAAGTGCATTATCATGTTGTAATGTGAACAGCAAGGTTAACTTGCGCAAGCATGCATGAAACCAGTGCCATTGGAAATATTGGATTTTTTTGATCAATTTTCATATATAAATCTTTTCCATCTGAGCTACTGTTGAATTTATATGATTTTTTTGAAGTTTAAAGCATTTTCTGGAATTTCCTGAATTGTTTTAAATCAATTAATCCCAGAAAAGCATTTACTGCGTCAGCATGACATCATGCTGACGTCAGCAAGTCAACAGGGCGGTCTAGGTCAAACCTGACCAGTGGGACCCACTGGTTAGTGTCACAGTTAGTTAACTAACTAATTAAGATTAGTTTAGACACTAACCTAGGTTTGACTAACAGGCAGGGCCCACATGTCAGTGACCTAGGGGGGTCAAACCCTTGGTCAAACGGTGTTGACTCGCCGGCGTTTAGCCGCCTGCGAGGCCAGGCGCGGCGGTGAGGTGCGGAAAACGTGCTCCGGCGACCAAATCAACGGCGGAGGACACCTACGGGCAGCTGGGAGTGAGCCGCGTCGAGTGGTGGTGGTGGCTGGCCTCGGGGTCGCCGGAAACGACGCCGATGACGAGTCCAGCAACTGCCGGAGTTCGGACGAGGACGAACTCGTCGGTGCGGTGCTCCTGGAGGTGCATGGATTGATCCTACAGCACCTACGCGAGACGATGAAGCTATTGGGCACGATGGCCGGGCCGTTAGATGGCCGGAGCCTCGTCGGCGACGAGCTCTGTGGCGGGGCGTGCAGGTGAGCTTCGTGCAGTGCATACAGTGCAGGAGAGAGCTAACGGAGAGGGGGAGGACGGAGCTGAGCTCACGGCGATTGCAGCAAGCGTCGAGGCGGGTTCGGGGAAGGTCGCCGCTGAGCGGGGCGACGGTGGCGATCTCAGCGGCCGGAGTTGGGGAAGACGGGGTCGGGGCGACTCTAGAGCGGGCGAGCGCTCGGGGCTCGGCCTGCTCGACGTAGTCGACGACGGCGGAGCGAACGAACACGGTGACGCGGCACGGGGACGACGGTGGACGCGGTTATCATGACGGCGCGGGTGCGGCAGGGTCGGCCATGGTCCGGGGGAGCGAGGGAGAGGAGCTGGGGAGGAGGAGGCGTGTGTGCGAGCTCGGGGGAGACGTGGGTGGTCGATCGAGGCCAGCAGAACGGCGAGGGGAGGAAGCAGGGCGGCGGGCAGCTGCGTGGCGCGCGCTGCTGCCGCCGTCGAGCACCTGCCTGTCTGCCTGGCCGAGCCAAGCAACTCGCTGGAGCGGTGGCTGGGCTGGGCTGGCAGGTGGCCCTGCTAGTGGGCGCCAAGTAAGTCTTCTCTCTCCTCTCTTTTCTATTTTATTTCTGTTGATTTTCTTTTGCAACTTTGTTGAATTAATAAAAATGCTAAAACATTTTTATAAATCAAGAAACTAGTCATGCCCACTGTATATAATATGAACAGAATGGAACATTTTAGTTTATGATTATTTGGGCACCTAAATTATTTTATAGCATTAAAATGCCCAAATGCAATTACAATATGAATTAATCCAGAGACCTTTGGATGTCCTAGAAAATTGTCCACCATTTTTGGCAGAGGTTTAAGACCAAGGCAAAGATGATGAACATTTTTGAAGGGCATTTTGGGTACATTGGAAAAGATTTTATTAAACCCTAGTTGTTAGAAGAGGGGTGCTGGGTTTTCTGTCATTCCCATTTCAAGTTTCTGTAGAAAGTAAACAGGATGCACACTCTAGCTAGTCCTAATGCAAGCACTGACTAGGGATGTGACATCGTTGGAATATACAAGCCAAGTTTTATAATGAAAATTCCCACTAGTATATGAAAGTGACAAAACAAGAAACTCTCTATCATGAAGATCATGGTGCTACTTTGAAGCACAAGTGTGGAAAAGGATAGTAGCATTGTCCCTTCTCTCTTTTCTCTCATTTTTTGGAGGGGCTTTCTCTTTTTTTATTTAACCCCTCTCTATATTTCTTTGGGCCATCCTTTTTTTGGCCTTTCCTCACATGGAAAGATGCTCTAATCATGAAGATCATCACACTTTTATTGATTTACAACTCAAAGATCACAACTCGATACTAGAACAAAATATTACTCTATATGAATGCCTCCGGCGGTGTATCGGGATGTGCAATGAATCAAGAGTGACATGTATGAATGAAATGTGAATGATGGCTTTGCCACAAATACGATGTCAACTACATGATCATGCATGGCAATATGACAATATGAAGCGTGTCATATGAACGGAACGGTGGAAAGTTGCATGGCAATATATCTCGGAATGGCTATGGAAATGCCATGATAGGTAGGTATGGTGGCTGTTTTGAGGAAGGTATATGGTGGGTGTATGGTACCGGCGAGAGTTGCGTGGTACAAGAGAGGCTAGCAATGGTGGAAGGGTGAGAGTGCGTATAATCCATGGACTCAACATTCGTCATAAAGAACTCATATACTTCTTGCAAAAAATTTCGAGTCATCAAAACAAAGCAATCAACACATGCTCCTAGGGGGAAGGTTGGTAGGAGTTAACCATCGCGCGCCCCCGACCTCCACACAAAGGTTGACACTCAATAAATACCTCATGCTCTAACTTTGTCACATAGCGGTTCACCATACGTGCATGCTACGGGAATCACAAACTTTAACCCAAGTATTTCTCAAATTCATAATTACTCCACTACCATGATTCTAATATCACCATCCTCATATCTCAAAACAATCATCAAGTATCAAACTGCTCATCATATTCAATGCACTTTATATGAAAGTTTTTACTATATTCATCTTGGATGCCTATCATATTAGGACTAGTTTTATAACCAAAGCACATTACCATGCTGTTCTAAAAGACTCTCAAAAGGATATAAGTGAAGGATGAGAGATCAATAATTTCTACAAAATAAAATCACCACCGTGCTCTAAAAGATATAAGTGAAGCACTAGAGCAAAACTATCTAGCTCAAAAGATATAACCGAAGCACATAGAGTATTCTAACAAATTATAGACCATTTTTATCTCTCTCAAAAGGTGTGTCCAGCAAGGATTATTGTGGAAAACTAAAAAGCAAAGACTCAAATCATACATGACGCTCCAAGCAAAACACATATCATGTGGTGAATAAAAATATAGTCCCGAGTATAGTTACCGATAGATGAAGACGAAAGAGGGGATGCTTTCCCGGGGCATCCCCAAGCTTAGACTTTTGGTTGTCCTTGAATTTTATCTTGGTGCTCCTTGGGCATACCCAAGCTTAGGCCCTTGCCACTCTTTGTTCCATAGTCCATCAAAGCCATACTCAAAACTTGAAAACTTCACAACACTAAACTTAGCCAAAAATCTCGTGAGCTGCTTTAGTATAAGAAAACAAACCACCACTCAAAGGTACTGTAATGAACTCATTCATTGTTTATATTGGTGTTAAACCTACTGTATTCCAACTTTTCTATGATTCATACGCCCCAATACTACTCATAGATTCATCAAAATAAGCACACAACACACGAAAAACTGAATATGTCAAAAACAAAACAGTATGTAGTAATCTGTAACTTTCAAATACTTCTGTAACTCCAAAAAATTGAAATAAATTGGTAAACGTGAGGAATTTGCCTACTAATAATCTGCCAAAAGAATCAACTAAATAGCACTCTCGAGTAAAATTTGGTGACTATTCTCCCGAGCGCTATCGTTTTTGTTTTTTACAGCATGTTCATATAAACTTCACACAAGTCTTCCCAAAGGTTCTACTTGGCACAAACACTAATTAAAACACAAAACCACATCTAAACATAAGATAGATGCAATATTTATTCCTAAATAGAAGCAAAAACAAATAAAATAAAATTGGGTTGCCTCCCAACAAGTGCTATCGTTTAACGCCCCTAGCTAGGCACGATACAAGGATAAATCTAGGTATTGCCATCTTTGGAAGGCAATTCTTCTTTCAAGCACTTATAATTCTTAGGAACTTCTGTATTATTATTAATAATAAAACTTCTAGGCAAGAAATCAATAAATTCATTTGTACAAAAGGTTCTCTTGAGAAAGTGAGAAAGTTGGGATGAACACTTATAGATTTAAGATCCGCAATTCCTTACTAGATGGTTCACCCTTATTTTTAGGAACATACATGAACTTAGACAATTTAGTGGTAGAAGGATTTGAAGAAGTTTTCATAGCAGTAAGAGCAGACACTACATTAGTAATAATATCCTCTAGTTTATCGATACTAGTGGAATCTTGATCTAATTTCTCTTCTACTATGGGTTCCTTTTCTTTGAAAAAAATCAGAATAACTCCTACCTTGGATCCATATTGGGTAATTTGGTTGTGGATCTTCCTATCCAAATTTTCAACCATCTCTACAGTAGTAACTTTGTTTTCAATGATTTCAAGCCTTTGCATAACATGTTCCAGAGTTAAAATAGTCCCATTAACCATAAGAGGTGGTCAGCCAAATAATTCAGTCATAGCATTATAAGAATCAAAAGTATGGCTACCTAAGAAATTCCCTCCTGTAATGGTATCAAGAATATATCTATTCCACGGAGTTATGCCAACATAAAAATTGCAAAGAAGCACGGAAGTGGAAAGCTTCCTAGTAGATCTATTTTGAGCATTGCAAATTCTATACCAGGCATCTTTTAGATTTTCCTCCTCCCTTTGTTTAAAATTAAGAACCGCACTCTCGGGAGTATTGATAATGATAGGTGTGCTAGCCATAGTGACAAGCAAGCAATCCAACACACAAGCAAACAAAAAGCAAGCGAACGGTAAACACACGGCAAAAAGAAGGGCAAATAAAACGGCAAGGGTGAAGTGGGGAAGAGGAAAACGAGAGGCAAATAAATGTAATGCGAAGGATAAGGGTTTATGATAGGTACTTGGTATATGACTTCGAAGAGGAAAGGGTGATGCAGCACAGTAGCGTAAGTATTTCCCTCAGTTTTTGAGAACCAAGGTATCAATCCAGTAGGAGAGCACGCGCAAGTCCCTCGCACCTGCACAAACAAATAAGAACTTCGCAGCCAACGCGATAAGGGGTTGTCAATCCCTTTACGGTCACTTACAAAAGTGAGATATGATAGATAGGATAGTGTGATATTTTTGGTATTTTTGGATATAAGAACAGAAAGTAAATAACACAAAGTAAAGTAGATTGGAAGATTAATATGTTGAGAATAGACGCGGGGGGCATAGGTTTCACTAGTTGCTTCTCTCATGATAGCAGAATTCTACGATGGGTGAACAAATTACTGTCGAGCAATTGATAGAAAAGTGCATAGTTATGAGAATATCTAGGCATGATCATTATATATAGGCATCACGTCCGTGACAAGTAGACCGAAACGATTCTGCATCTACTACTACTACTCCACACATCGACTGCTATCCAGCATGCATCTAGAGTATTAAGTTCATAAGAACAGAGTAATGCTTTAAGAAAGATGACATGATGTAGAGGGATAAACTCAAGCAATATGATATAAACCCCATCTTTTTATCCTCGATGGCAACAATACAATACGTGCCTTGATGCCCCTGCTGTCACTGGGAAAGGAGACCGCAAGATTGAACCCAAAGCCAAGCACTTGCAAGAACTATAGATCTAGTAGGCCAAACCAAACCAATAATTCAAAGAGACTTGCAAGGATATTATAATCATACATAAAAGAATTCAGAAAAGAACCAAATATTTCTCATAGATAATCTTGATCATAAACCCACAATTCACCAGATCTCGACAAACACATCGCAAAAAGATTACATCGAATATATCTCCTCGAAGACCGAGGAGAAATTGGTATTGAGATCCAAAAAGAGAGAAGAAACCATCTACTAATAACTATGGACTCGAAGGTCTGTGGTAAACTACTCACAACTCATGGTCAGGCAATGGTATTGATGTAGAAGCACTCCATGGAAGATCCCCTCTCCGGCGGAGCTCCGGAACAGGCCCCAAGATGGGATCTCACTCGAACAGAAGGTTGCGGTGCTGGAATTAGGGTTTTATCTGTTGCCTCGATGTTTTGAGGGTACATGGGTATATATAGGACGAAGGAGGGCATCGGGGGAGCCAGAGGGGGCACACGACAGTGGGGGGCGCGCCCTGTAGTTGGGGGCGCGCCCTGGACCCTCGTGGCCGCCTACTTCATTCCCTCGCGTGTACTCCAAGTCTTCTGTGTTGATATTGTTCCAAAAATAACTCGCGCGAAGGTTTCATTCCGTTTGGACTCCGTTTGATATTCCTTTTCTACGAAACCCTGAAATAGGCAAAAAATAGCAATCTGCACTGGGCCTTTGGGTTAATAGGTTAGTCCCAAAAATAATATAAAAGTGTATAATAAAGCCCATTAAACATCCAAAACATAATATATAATAGCATGGAACAATAAAAAATTATAGATATGTTGGAGACGTATCAGGACACTGTCCGCAAGATGGGGATAGACCCGTCAAGAATCAAGCCAAGTAACACAACCTTTAAAGGAGTGATACCGGGCGTACAAGCCCGCTGCACGGGCTCTTTAACATTGGAGGTCGTATTCAGCTCTCCCGATAAATGTTGAAGTGAAGAGCTAATCTTCGACATAGCTCCGTTCCAAGGTGGCTATCATGCACTAGTCGGAAGGACGGCCTTCGCCCGCTTTAATGCAGTTCTGCACTAAGCTTATTTAAAGCTCAAAATGCATGGGCCACATGACCTCATCACAGTCAATGGAAATATGGAGTGATCTCTCCGTACGGACGAGGACACTGCGGCCCTAGCAGACGAAGTCCAAAACGGCCTATTCAAGCCGAACAACATATCGATCGCCAATACCGCGGAAACAACTAAACGTGTCCGGCATTTGCCTCAGTGCGGTAGCTCAAATGAATCTGAGCTCGATTAGCAGCTACGCCCCCATCGACTGCCCCATAAGGTGGTAGCATATGTGACTCGTGCACACAATTATGCCCTCAAAATTTCTTGGGCGGCGCTGGGGGCACATTGTGTCATGCCCAATATGCGACTATGTCTCCCACGTGTTGGGGCACGACTTAAAGACATAAGCGCATACTAGAATGATCTCAAGTATGGTATCTTTGCACATCTCATGTAAAATACAGGGATGAAAGAGTAAAATAGTGGGCTTACACTCGCCACATCACACAATGAATACAATAACACACATCATCCAAATAACACAGGGTCCGACTACGGACGAAAGCCAAACGATAAAGATACCAAAGCACAAGGCCTGATCGCCCCTAGTAGGAACCACTACTAATCGTCGAAAACGTCACATACATACGGCCAAGCTCTTCATCGAACTCCCAGTGAAGTTCTTGTCCATCTCCTGCCCTGTTCTCAGCAGTACCTGCATCTAGTGTGTGTTGAATCTGTGAGCCACAGAGGACTCAGCAATCCCGTTCCCGGGTATCAAAACTACCAAAGCCTTAGGTGAGGAAAGGCTATAAAAGTGTCTGCAGCAAGCACTAAGCATCTAGCTTACGAGTTCGGAGCGAGAAGAGAACAAGTGCCAACGGTCGCCAAAGATGATCAATAAGTGATCCTAGGTACTCACGGTCATGCATAACCCCACCGTGTTCAGTTTCCGAAGCCCTTCGGAAAGAGACCATCACGGTTACTCATACAGGTAGTGTATTCTTATGGATAAGGTGTCAAGTTATCTACAACCGGATATTAACAAATTCTCATCTGCCACATAACCGCGGGCACGGCTTTCGAAAGATCAAAACCCTGTAGGGGTGTCCCAACTTAGCCCATCATAAGCTCACGATCTGCGGAGTCGCAACTCCATGTTGGGAAGACCCGAGTATTCTCGGAATCCCGTGCTCAAGTTAGTTCGACAAAGGTAAAACTAATCTAGCAAGACCTCCCGGCGTGCCGAAACCTTGATAGTAGCCGCACGTATCTCGTCTCAGGCCACAACCGGATGGGACAGCCTACAGGAAAATGCCAATCCCCGAGTTTCCCCGAGGTGGCCCTGCAGTCTGCCCGTTTAAGACCAACACCATCAGCACTGGCCCCCCCTGTTATGTAGAATTAAGAACCCGGGGACATGACCCCCTATGCAATTAATTAATTAAGTTTTATTATTATGAGGCAAATTAAAACCAAAGTTGGGCCTTGCTGGAAAAGTTTTAAGCAGTGCGAATTATCGAGGGGGGCCCATAAACCCCAACCGTGTTAGGAACGCAAAATCAAGGAACATAACACCGGTTTATCGGTTCCTAAGGTGGCATGAGTGGAACAAAACATCGAGCAAAAGGCCAAGCCTTCCACCCATTGCCAAGTATATAGGTGTGTTAATATATTTAAGAGATATTGTGATATTCCAACAACAAGTTCCAACATGGAGCAATCTTCATCTTCACCTGCAACTAACAACGCTATAAGAGGGGCTGAGCAAGCGGGTAACATAGCCAAACAATAGTTTGTTGGGAAGGTGTCAAAAGTTAGAGGCTTCATGGCAATAATAGGAGGCTGACAAACAGAAATAGGCATCGAGGCATATCTAGAGAGCGAGACATCTAGCATAGGCAAAGATAGTAGTGATATCTGGGTATGGTCCTCTTGCCTGGGATCCCGCAAGGAAGGAGAACGAGTCCATGAAGTAGTCGAACAAAACCTCACAACTCCGGAACAAAACCGAAGCTGAAGATAGAAGCATACCGGAAAGAAGCAAACAATACGTTAAACACAGAAGCAGAAGCATGTCATATGATGCACAAACAAGTATGATGCATGTCCGATTTAAATAAGCATGGCATGGCAAGCACAAACAAGTACTACATGTTAAGTGGAGCTCAATATGCAATGATTTGCATATTGACGAAACACCACATGTTATTTATTTAGTTGACTCTCGTTTATTTACAAGACAAGATTAAATGTTTGTTAACATGGCAAGAGGTGAAACAAAAGCAAACTACCTATTTAGGCAAGTTTAAATGAGGCCGGAATGACAAACAACAATTCCGAAAAATCCTCATGTGCATATTATGAATTTGGTACTATTCTGCCTACAACAATATTTTATTGTTATTAAACAGCAAAATAAAGTGCACCATGTTATTCTACACATTTTCCACCTCATTTGCATATAAAATTTATTAAATTTGGAGCTACGTTTATTTAGTTATGAATCAAACCATTTTAACATGTTATTTAAGCAAAACAATGCAAACAACAATTTTAAACATTTAAACATGCATGAAAGGTGGTTATTATGATTCTACATAGAATTCTAAGCATTTTACATGTTAACTTTGTATAATTCTAATGCATGGTTTAGGAGTAATAAAATGCATGAACTAGGAGGACTAAACCGTAAAACTATTTTCTCTCGAAATTAGATAAATTCGCTGGCCTTAAAAAAACAACAAGGGCCGAATCTACAGGCTGGCCCAGCAAGAGGAAAAAGAAAGGAGGGTGCGCTGGGGCAGCTCACCCAGCTGGGCCTTGGCCCGTTCGGAGAGGAGAGGGGCTGGCGCAGCCTTGGCGCTGCGGGCGAGCGGGTCAACGGGTGAACGGGTGCGGGCGACGACCACCCGCTCGAACCCGCCGGATCGAGGCCACGCACAGTGACCCGGCGGCGCAGCTGCACAGGGCTCTGGCGACGCGGCGTCTTGGCGTGGGCAAGGCGAGGCGGAGGCCGGAGATGGGGACGACAACCGAAGGCGGAGGCGCGGGGCGCTGCGAGCACCTCTCCTACTCGAAGCAGAAGCACGGCTGATACGTCCAAAACGTATCTATAATTTATGCTTGCTCCATGCCACTTTTGGGTGATATTGCTATGATATTCATACACTTCCATACACTTTTGATCATATTTGGACTAACTTACTAATCCAGTGCACCCCAGTGCCAGTTTCTGTTTTCGGCTGTTTTTGTATTTCAGGTTTTCACGTTTCGAGAACTGCACAGAAAAATCCAGAAAAATTATATAAAAAAATTAGCGATACGGAAACAACACTGCGTCCGAAGGGCAGCCTAGGGGGGGCACAGGGGCTCCAGGCGCCCTGTGGGCGCGCCCCCCCCTAGGCCGCGCCGGGGGGGCGCCTCGGCCCCCCGAGGATCCCCCCGGTGCCCTACTTTGGCATATATTTAAAGGGTTCCCCGTAACCCTCGAAACAGGACTTCTTTTCGCGATCCCATCTCTGTTCCGCCGCCGCCGCCGCCGCTTCCAAGATCGGGAGCACCAGGAGAACTCTTCCCGGCACCCTGCCGGAAGGGAGGATCACCACCGGGAGCTTCTCCACCACCATGGACGCCTCCCGGACGACTCGTGAGTAGTCTCCCTTGGACCATGAGTCCATGACCAGTAGCTATGTGATGTTCTCCTCCCGTTCTTGTGCTTCACTAATTAGTCCTCGTGAGCTGCCCTACATGATCGAGGCACCTATGTAATCCTTATGCTGTTGCTATGTTGAGTTTGCTGGGATCCGATGGATTATGAGATTATGTTCAGATTGATCTCGAGTAATATATTTGATTCACCTCTTTTATATTTTAGTTCATAAGTAATTCTTGCATGTTCTCCGTTGTTACTTATTGCTTTGGCCGAGTAGTAGGTAGTGACTCCAAGAGGGAACGTTATGCTCGATTGTGGGTTCATGCCCCTCGATGACTAGCTTGAGTGACAGAAACATGAGTCTAGGGGATGTGTTGTTGCCACAAGGGGCAAAACAACGGTGCTTGTTCCCGCGGGTGCAAGGATTGTTTACTTTACGCAAAGTTCTTTTAATGCAGTTGTCTGTTGCATTGAGTTTACACTATGGGTGGGACTCGCAACTTAATACCAGCGAGATGTTCTGGATAGATATCTCAAGGTGGATGATTAGTAGTAGATATTGATGGATTTCGGTCTACTTACTTTGGCGTACCGCCCATGCTTTGAACCTCAACCTTTCTTGCAATGTAGTCAGCATTGGTTTGCGTTCGTGGTCCTGTCAATTGCCCAGCTGTAATTCGTTTACCTCACATAGCTGTTTTATCGTCTTTTGGGAGAGAGACATCACTAGTGAACATCATGAGACTCCGGTCCATATTACCATCATTGATCACATACACTATTTACTTTTCGCTACTTTATTTACTATTGCAAAAACTATCTATCACTACTATCGTATTGCTTTTAACCCTTTGTGAACTACAAGGCCGGAGAGATTGACAACTTCTCTGTACTCGTTGGGAGCAAAGTTATTTGTATCTGTGTGCAGGTCCACGTTGGTTGCTACTAATCTGGCGCCGTAGCAATTGACACCTACCTGTTGAACCTAGGAGTCTCTGGGGAATCGATCCTTGGCATCTTTTCTAGGGGAAAACACTTCTACTTACTGCATCTTACACCTTCCACTTGGGGTAACCAACGAGGGGTTCGAGGCCCATCAAGGAGTATTTTTTGGTGCCGTTGCCGGGGACTCCACTCTTCAGGATAGGGGAGTTGCATGCTATCTTTTACCTTTGCTTTTTAGTCTTGTTAGTTTACCTTTCATTTTTGCTTTAGTTCCTTTTATCAAAAATCACAAAAATAGTTATCTTGTTCTTTAATTGTCATTATGTCGGGTCCTTTTGTCTTTGACGAGGCAGAAGTTCTCACCTTTAAACAAAGAGGTGGGGAAAGTTTGAAAGATGCTTGGTATAGAATTAATGATTCACAAAAAAGAGCCACCAAGAAGCAACCTACTACTATCTTGCTTAGAAATTTTTATGTTGGAATTACTTCTTGGAATAGGTTTATTCTAGATACTGCTATCAATGGGAATTTCCTGGAGGCCCCAGTTTGGGAGTCTCTTAGTATTATTGAAAACCTTGTTGGGAGTCCCCTTGTTGTTAGCATTCGAGAGGACATCACCCTAGCTCACATTATGAAAAAACTTGAAAAAATAGAGCTAGAGATGCCAAGCACTAATAAGATGAATGAGTTGGATCGAAAGATCCAAGGGAATTTGAATAGACTTGATAGCTCCATGCATAAAGTTTTCAAAATTTTGGAGACCGTCAAATTCCATGATTCTGACTTTTCTAGGATGCAAAAGATTGAGGAAATATTTGATACCTTAGGAACTACATTCTCCTCGATCAAAACCGAAAAGGTAGAAACTCCGGCAAAGAGGGAGCCTAAGTTCGTTCACGTTCCAAAGGCTCCCCGTTCTAAAAGCAATTCACCTATTGCCAAAGGGGTTGAAGCTGTAAAGACTTTGGAAGAAACACCTATCGTTGATGAATTTATAAATGAATCTTCCCTTGACTTTTATCCTTTTGGTCTTTTACCTAGAAGTATCTCTATGAGGCCTTTATTTGAGAGTCCTCTTAAGACTAGTTGTATTATTGAAGAGCTTTTTGATGATCTTGATGATGGTTCAATTGATACAACTTGATCTATGCATTATGCCTAGCTTAAAGGCATAAAAGAAAGCGCTTTTGGGAGGCAGCCCACATGAATAAAATTTTTGCTTTTGTTGAGTCTTGATGTTGTTTACTGCTGTAGCACCATCATTGTATCTTTGCTTTTCATATTTGTGCCAAGTATAGCCTCTGATTGCTAGAAAGTTCAAAAGTTGTGAGGTGCTGTCCAGGAAACAGATTCTATCCTTGGATAGAAAAATTCGTATAAAATCACCAGATCATCTTTTTGGTCTGAATTTTTTCAACAGCGTTCTCTATATAATTGTCTTTCGTGCGTCAGTTCTGAGTTTTTTCGATTTGAGTTGCAGAAGTATCCCGAACAGGTCAATTACTGCCTGTTGTTCTGTTTTTCACAGATTCTGTCCTGTTTTGCCTTACCTTCACTTTGCAAATTGAGAACTTGCTTTTTCTTTGCAAAAACCTTTTGGCAATCTTGAGAAACAGTAGAACTTCAAGAATATATTTATTTCCAGCAAGGTATAATTATTTTATTAAGGGTACTAACCTCGCTAATCAGATTATGATGAGTTGTGTATGAAGGGAGTTTTCAAGTGTGCGAGGGAAGATGATAAAAAGATTCAGGAGTGTCAAACGCTCAAGCTTGGGGATGCCCCCGTGCACCCCCAAGAAATATTCAAGGAGACTCAAGCGTCTAAGCTTGGGGATGCCCCCCGTGCATCCCCTTCTCCATCAACATTATCAGTTCGTCTTTCGTTCCGCTATATTTTTATCACTTTATGTGTTATGTGCTATGCTTGGAGCGTCTTGCTCTTAGTTTTCCTTTTAGTTTTTCATAACGAGTCAGAACCCAGCATTCCTTTATGTGGGAGAGAAACACGCTCCACCTCTAGCTAGAACATTACATAGAATTTTTCATGTCTATCTATGCTGTGTGTGTTCTTTGTCTTTTAATAGCTACTATCATACTCTGCTCTTATTATTCATACTTATCTTCTCAAGAGCTTTTATTTAGTTGGTTGCTTGAACTCTCTTTAATTACCATGCTCATCTTATTAAGAGAGTTTGCTTCCGTTGCATGGGTTAATGTGTCTATGATAAAGATGCTACTTTCATGATGGTGCTTAGTAGTTCAGGTTTTCTTATGGTTAATCTCAAATAGCTGGGGGGTTCCCAATGTGTTATTGGAGTACCAACTTGGTTTGTTTGCCTATGATGTGGTATGGTTTAGTAATATCTTCCTTCGAGAATTTATTTTGATTGACTTGGCGTATGCTCACGCATATTCAAGACTGTAAAGAAAGTCTCTCAAGCCTTGATGATCTTTTATTTCTGAGTAGCGATATAACTACCATGCCTGATTCAATATTGCTTTGTCGCTCTGCATGATTATGACCGTCATTGCTCTCTTAGTTGGTCGCTCCCAGTCTTTTGCTAACCTCCACCTGTACTAAGCAAATTAACCATGCAATACATAGCTCATGGGAAAGTAGCCTAAAAACTATTTTGGTAAAGAATATGTTGCTTATGTATCTTATTTCTTATGAGTTGCTTGCTGAGCGGTAACCATGTTTCTGGAGATGCCATCAACTGTCACACTTTTGTTGAATATCATGTGAGTTGCTATGCATGTTCGTCTTGTCTGAAGTAAGAGTGATTTACCGTGGGTTGAATTAATATGCATATTGTTAGAGAAGAACATTGGGCCGCCAACCAAAGCCATGCATCATGGTGGAAGTTTTAGCTTGGACCTTAATCCTCAATCTCTTATGAGAATATGCTTATGCATTAAAGAGGAGTCCATCATCTATTTTCTATGTTGTCCCGGTATGGATGTCCTCAAGTTGAGATCTATCAAAAACGAGAAATCAAATGCGATCTATCTCCTTGGACCTTTGTACAGGTGGCATAGAGGTACCCCTTTGTGACACTTGGTTAAAACATATGCAATGCAATGATAACCCATGGGGATCCGAGCTAATTAGGACAAGGAGCGAGCACTATTGGTATTCGATGCATGAGGCTTGCAACTTATAGGATGTTTTATGCATGACACATATGAAGTACTACTACCGTTGACACAATTGTTTCCATGTCTCAAAATAAAAAGCTCTAGCACTTCAAGCACCAACTACTGAGAGCATGATTGTCATTCTGAGTGTAATGTGCATTGTCCCAAAGTAGCATTGTCTTTTGCATGATTGTGATATCGTTTATTCTGAAATGATTGTATCTAGTCATCACTTAAACCTTGAAGGTGCCCTTGCATTTATGTTTTGCATCACTAAAGGGGGCAAGCTAGATATCACTTGATCATATTTGCACATCATGTTCATTGCAAATCTTTTTGATGTTTCAGTTTCATGTTGTAAAACTTTCAGTCATTTGTGATTTTCTCTTGAGACAACTTAATTAATTTAGAATCATTGTCTCAGTAAGCTTTTGTCATATGACTATGAGAAAGTCCTATATGGTTAATAGCATGTCACCATAGAAATTATTCTTGTTTTCACTTACCTACTCGAGGACGAGCAGGAATTAAGCTTGGGGATGTTGATACGTCCAAAACGTATCTTTAATTTCTGCTTGCTCCATGCCACTTTTGGGTGATATTGCTATGATATTCATACACTTCCATACACTTTTGATCATATTTGGACTAACTTACTAATCCAGTGCACCCCAGTGCCAGTTTCTGTTTTCGGCTGTTTTTGTATTTCAGGTTTTCACGTTTCGAGAACTGCCCAGAAAAATCTAGAAAAATTATATAAAAAATCAGCGATACGGAAACAACACTGCGTCCGAAGGGCAGCCTGGGGGGGCCACAGGGGCTCCAGGCGCCCTATGAGCGCGCCCCCCTGGGCCACGCCGGGGGGGCGCCTCGGCCCCCCGAGGACCCCCCGGTGCCCTACTTTGGCATATATTTAAAGGGTTCCCCGTAACCCTCGAAACAGGACTTCTTTTCGCGATCCCATCTCTGTTCCGCCGCCGCCACCGCTTCCAAGATCGGGAGCACCAGGAGAACTCTTCCCGGCACCCTGCCGGAGGGGAGGATCACCACCGGGAGCTTCTCCACCACCATGGACGCCTCCCGGACGACTCGTGAGTAGTCTCCCTTGGACCATGAGTCCATGACCAGTAGCTATGTGATGTTCTCCTCCCATTCTTGTGCTTCACTAATTAGTCCTCGTGAGCTGCCCTACATGATCGAGGCGCCTATGTAATCCTTATGCTGTTGCTATGTGGAGTTTGCTGGGATCCGATGGATTATGAGATTATGTTCAGATTGATCTTGAGTAATATATTTGATTCACCTCTTTTATATTTTAGTTCATAAGTAATTCTAGCATGTTCTCCGTTGTTACTTATTGCTTTGGCCGAGTAGTAGGTAGTGACTCCAAGAGGGAACGTTATGCTCGATTGTGGGTTCATGCCCCTCGATGACTAGCTTGAGTGACAGAAACATGAGTCTAGGGGATGTGCTGTTTCCACAAGGGGGAAAACAATGGTGCTTGTGCCCGCGGGTGCAAGGATTGTTTACTTTACGCAAAGTTCTTTTAATGCAGTTGTCTGTTGCATTGAGTTTACACTATGGGTGGGACTCGCAACTTAATACCAGCGAGATGTTCTGGATAGATATCTCAAGGTGGATGATTAGTAGTAGATATTGATGAATTTCGGTCTACTTACTTTGGCGTACCGCCCATGCTTTGAACCTCAACCTTTCTTGCAATGTAGTCAGCATTGGTTTGCGTTCGTGGTCCTGTCAATTGCCCAGCTGTAATTCGTTTACCTCACATAGCTGTTTTATCGTCTTTTTGGAGAGAGACATCACTAGTGAACATCATGAGACTCCGGTCCATATTACCATCATTGATCACATACACTATTTACTTTTCGCTATTTTATTTACTATTGCAAAAACTATCTATCACTACTATCGTATTGCTTTTAACCCTTTGTGAACTACAAGGCCGGAGAGATTGACAACCTCTCTGTACTCGTTGGGAGCAAAGTTATTTGTATCTGTGTGCAGGTCCACGTTGGTTGCTACTAATCTGGCGCCCTAGCAATTGACACCTACCTGTTGAACCTAGGAGTCTCTGGGGAATCAATCCTTGGCATCTTTGCTAGGGGAAAACACTTCTACTTACTGCATCTTACACCTTCCACTTGGGGTAACCAACGAGGGGTTCGAGGCCCATCAACGGCCTCGCCGGACTGGCGGAGAATCTCCTCCGTTCATGGCGCTCCTGCGCAAGCAGGTGATGAGGATTAGGCCTCGCCGGACTGGTGTGGGAGGAGCGCGGGAGGCGACACAGGGGAGGTCCATAGGAGGGGCGCGGGGTTCTGCTGGCGACGATGCTTGCGGCCGGCTCGAGGAGAAGGCAACGGAGACACATGGCAGCGCTACGAAGCTCCGATGGTGGCACTGATCTGGCAGCTGCGGGTAACGGACGGTGTCGGGGAGCATGCGAGGAGAAGCAGGTCACCGGTGCTCGAGAAGCTCGCGATCGAGCCTCTTGCTTGATCTGGAGATGGGCACTCGGCTGGCTGCGGCTCGGGAAGGAGGAGCTCGGGCTCCTGGTTGGATGGGTGAATCGAGGGAGGCAGATGATCGATGGATTGGTAGGCTGCGTGGTTGGCCCGATTTGAAAACGAGGAGGAAGGTGATTCCTGGGATCGATTGGGTGGATCAGGCAAGATCCCGAGGAAGGGGAAGACCAGGTGGAGATGGTGGCGGCGATGAGGGGGGGATGGGACAGATTGCCTAGATTTTAGGGTTTGACTGATTAAATAGCAAGTGGGTTAGGCTTAGGGTCATCTGGTCCCTCCGATTGTAATCGGATGGCCCGGAAAAAATAAGTTAGGGAGTCGAATAACCAAAACGCAGATGTTTTAGGGATGTTTGGGGTTGATCCGGACCCATCGGTAACAAGAGCCCGAGTCGGGTACGGGACAGTTTCAGACGCGCGTGATGGGGTCTGTGCGCTGTGGAGAGATGTTAGGCGGTCGCGGACAACTGCGTGGTTGGACCGAGAAGACAAAGAGGAAGCAACCCAGCATAGGTCTTCGGAACACCGAAAACATCCGACGCTTTACCGGCTATAGTGCCGCTATATGTTTATCGGTTGGGCTATCAAAACAACTCCGAATGCGACAAAATTTGACAGGCGGTCTACCTACACTATAATAAGACCACACGCCAACTTACACCCCATTCAGAGAACATTTCCCGGCCACTTATAAAATAAATATCCGGAGGTGCCACGGCCGCGTGCGAGTGTGTCTGGGCTCAGAACGGAAAACGGAGAGGACGAGGCAACTACGAACGGATGCAAGTTTTGAAAACATGCCGATGAAATGCACATGATGCATGGCAAAGTGCAACACGTAAGCAAAAGACATGGCAACGGCGACGAATAACTGGCTGACACCTGGCGCATCGGTCTCGGGGCGTCACAACTCTCCCACACTAACAGAGGATCTCGACCCGAGATCCTAGAGATGGCACTGGATAAAAGCGGAAGAGGAAGAGGTAAAACAAAGTTGCTTCTTTGCCAAACGAGTGAAACCACGAACTTTGAGGTTGACCAAATTATAAGAAAGAATACAACGGAGATGAAAGAGCTTGGAAACACTCCGTTAGCAAAAAGGAACATGGAACATTATGAGAAACTTGTATGTTGAAAGACATGAAACAAGAGCTCATGAACGAAAAGAATATGCAACCGCAACGGTAAGCCAAGGAAAAAAGAATGACCGAATTCGGACAGCACTTCGACTGAAAATGGAAGGAATTTAACATGATCTTGCCAAGTTGCGATGATACTTGATGAAATCAACAACACACTGCCTCCGGAACAAATGAAAGAATGGCACAAGTGGTAAGAAAGATTTCAGATAACACTCTAGTTAACAGAGAGTCAACACTTGATAAGATGAGGAAAATTGAATGGAGGAGACGACAATCCAGTTGAATGGATAAGCAAAGGAAAGAACATGATCTCGATAAAACGAGAAGATGGTTTGGAGAGAGCAACATCACAATGCCTCCGGAATGAAAAAAATAGAATATAGATCAATGAAAGAAAATAACGAAGAAGAAAAATGACAACTTCTCCCATAAATGAATTAGAAAAGCATCCTTACATAGATGGATTGAATGGGGTTGATGGAAAATCAACAACGAAAATAATAAGCTTGTTGTGGCCTTATGGGAAACATCTCAAAATTGAGGTGAAATTCTGCCACTACGAAATGATTGATTTGAGATGAGCAAAGAGATGGAAACTTCTTTCACCGAGAGGATAAATGAAGAATTTGGGTCATTTATAAGCACCATAAATAGCAACAATCCTTAGGGGAAAGCTTTAAGTGAAATATAACCCAAATAACTCCAACATAGAGATTGAAGGGTTGAAAGATCTCTTCAACGGAGAGAAAATGATGGGTTTAAATATCTCATTCTTGATAACTTGTGAATCATGAAGCACGAAGGGAAATTGTCAAGAATGACATAACACCACCTCAAAAGAAAAAGGTAGAAAGAATTGCATTTTGTAATGCAAGAAGAAGAATACTTGAGCTCTAACAAGAATCGTGAAGAACACTTCGAGGATGAATTAAATCATGATGAACCACCATGAAGAACTCCGATAACAAAAGGATGAGAAGTGAAAGATGAAAAGAATAAGATTGAAGCCTTGCAATGCTTTAAATGAAGCTTTGTGACAAGATAATTGATCTAGTTTGGAACTCCGGAAAAGAAAGTAGGAGCACTTCGAACCAAGAATATGATATCACGAACGAACTCCGGACGAAGGAATTAAATCACCTTGAAGGAATAAGAATAAGAATTATGTCATGCCTATCCTTCACCAATTTAAATTGATGACAACCAATGGATTTGGCATACTACTTATTATTGTTGCAAAGAATTAAAGAGAGATCTCGCACAAACTTGGGTAAATATTCAAC
The DNA here is from genome assembly GCA_902687465.1 of Secale cereale. NCBI lineage: Eukaryota > Viridiplantae > Streptophyta > Magnoliopsida > Poales > Poaceae > Secale > Secale cereale. The sequence goes on along the minus strand of LR738715.1, from coordinate 194,149,051 downwards.
GAAGCACCAGTAGGATTATGAAAAGAACAAATGAATTAATATGATAACAAGGAAGAGAAATCTTGAACGAACCACCGTAAGAACTTAAACTGAGTGATGAAAGAGAATAATCCACCGGGAAGAATAAACACTTAAGGAAAATTTAGATACAAGAGAACGAAGAGATCGCAGACTGATTAAATAATACTTGAACAAAGCACCGGAAGAATATGGAGACGAACGAAGAGGTATCAATGACGAATAGTTGGAGGACGAAGTTGAAAACTGAGAATGAGGAAATCTTCTCAAATGATGGCCTTCGGAGGATCACAATGGAAAGAAATTCATGAAATGCTTCGGATGGGTATAAAAAGAATTCCTCACGATCGGAACAATAATGAGGATGGCATGAAGCTAGAACCATGAATCTTTAGAAGAACGGGTAAAATTTGAGAGAAACTCTTCTCCGGTCTTCAAATATTGAGAAGAACGACGAGAAACACCATCATGAATTGTTGAGGCACTCCGTAATGAAGAATTAAAAGGTTGAACCAATGGTGAAAAGAATTTTAAAGCGATATTGGAGGATACATTTGACCAATGAGAAATCCATTCTTACGTCAAACTTGAAAACAATTTTAGAATAACTCCGGAAAAATAGAAGAGTCAGGTAAGATCCTGGAAAAAGACCTGTGGGTTAGGGCCCACTCAAAAGAAACACCGCTGGGAAAGGTTGCTTGAGAGATAGTGCACTGGTTGAATTAAATGGCTTGAATAAGATGATAATCCTCAAAATAGCTTGAACGGATTAAGAATTGAAACACAGATCTTCTGAGATATCTTGAGCACTCCGGAGAAGAATTAGAGAGTTGAATAAGCAAGAGAGACTTCGGATAAGAAATTTCAACATGTGAAACAAAAAGGAAGAGATATGATAATGACCTAAGCTTGAATTTAAGTTCACCGGAGAAGAAACGAGAACGGAGAATGATAAACTGAAGCTCCTGAGCATCTTCACGAGAAATCACCGGATGAAACATTACAGGAAGAATGAAGAACTTCACATGAATATAATGGATACTTGATTAAGAATTCTGAATCCATAAATAAAAAATGGGTGGGAGGGTGGGAAAAAACAAAGGCAACTTGACATGAATGAAACATACACCGTTGAGAAAAAAACCAAGAATTGGTCTTGCACATATTAGAAGGATCGGGTTAACTTGAAGAGAAACGCACCGGTAGAAAAGGAATTTAACATGACAATCTTGATGATCAAGAACTAGCACTCCCATAGAAATATGAGAACACCGATTAGGAAAGGTATGGAATCAACATTTGACATCGAAGCAACTCGAATACCAGAATCAAATCAAAACAATGGATAGATATGTTGCAACATTATCTTCACAATATCATTCGAACAGAGAATTGAACGAATGAATTCCATAGCTAAATGGTACATCAACTTGACGAGAAGCCACTTGGGAGAACAAAATATAAAATAACAACAACAAGGTGCAGATGGAACAAATACATGATATAAGTTTCGTCCCACATGTTCGTGCTGAATGCCCCATGGCACGTGTTACAAAGGGTTTTGCAATCCCCGGATCAGCATAGCCAAGGATCCTTTAAGATGCAACTCCCAATTGGAACAGCGCCCATGAAACCTCTTCACTAAATGTTCAACCCCAAACCTCATACCATGCACTCGTTGGAAGAATGCCTACGAGCTACTTGAAGAACCCACCTATTAATTCCCGAAGGTTCTCGGTTATGCAATCTGGTGTTGGGGATACAGGGGAAGCACCGCGCACTCGACTCTAAACCTACATCCAGGTGTATCCATCCATCAACACATAACCAGTCATCCTCGGAAACTATTTACCTCGGACCTTCGAAACGCATCCGCTATACTAGCTGTGGCAATACTCCCGAACTATCCCGCCAGTACTGGGTGACGTCAGGGTTATCTCACCACTAACCGCATAGAAGAGTTTTCTATGTCGGCCGTCTTAAGTATTCTAGAACCGTTGCGATACATTTGTGATGACAACACCTCGAAGCTCAACTCCCCGGGACACTGCCACAACCCCTAAATGACAGGAGGCATCGAGAACAATGTTCTCGTCACAAAGATATCGGAACAATCAAAACAATACTCGCGTGATCCTAAAAAAATAAAAAAATAGTGAATTTTCGAGAGTAGAGGAGATAGAACAACGTCAGGAGTACTCACCAGAGCGATGAAGGGATGATGAGTAAAAAGAAATCCTACTTTCCGATATATATATATAGGACTCAAAACCTTTTTTTGTGTGTGCCTAGACTCAACCGTCAATGATTCGATCAATCAGGGGGCTCCTAGGTCGGAGAAGGCTCTGAATACCAACTTGTCATGCCCAGTATGCGACTATGTCTCCCACATTTTGAGGCATGACTTAAAGACATAAGCGCATACTAGAATGATCTCAAGTACGGTATCTTTGCACATCTCATGTAAAATACAGGGATGAAAGAGTAAAATGTTGGCTTACACTCGCCACATCACACAATGAATGCAATAACATACATCATCCAAATAACACAGGGTCCAACTACGGACGAAAGCCAAACGAGAAAGATACCAAAACACAAGGCATGATCGCCCCTAGTAGGAACCACTACTGATCGTCGAAAACGTCACATACATACGGCCAAGCTCTTAATCAAACTCCCAGTGAAGTTCTTGTCCATCTCCTGCACTGTTTTCAACGGTACCTGCATCTGGTGTGTGTTGAATCTGTGAGCCACAGAGGACTCAGCAATCCCGTTCCCGGGTATCAAAACTACCAAAGCCTTAGGTGAGGAAAGGCTATAAAAGTGTCTGCAGCAAGCACTAAGCATCTAGCTTACGAGTTCAGAGCGAGAAGAGAACAAGTGCCAACGGTCGCCAAATATGATCAATAAGTGATCCTAGCTACTCACGGTCATGCATAACCCCACCGTGTTCACTTTTCGAAGCCCTTCAAAAAGAGACCATCACGGTTACTCACACAGGTAGTGTATTCTTATGGATAAGGTGTCAAGTTATCTACAACCGAATATTAACTAATTCTCATCTGCCACATAACCGCGGGCATGACTTTCGAAAGATCAAAACTCTGCAGGGGTGTCCCAACTTAGCCTATCACAAGCTCACGATCTGCGGAGTCGCAACTCCATGTTGGGAAGACCCGAGTATTCTCGGAATCCCGTGCTCAAGATAGTTCGACAAAGGTAAAACTAATCCAGCAAGACCTCCCGGCGTCCCGACACCCTTATATTAGCCACGCGTATCTCGTCTCAGGCCACGACCGGATGGGCCAGCCTACAGGAAAATACCAATCCCCGAGTTTCCCCGCGGTGGCCCTGCAGTCTGCCCGTATGGGACAAACACCATCAACACTGCCCCCCTGTTTTGTAGAATTAATAACCCGGGGACATGACCCCCTATGCAATTAATTAATTAAGTTTTATTATTATGAGGCAAATTAAAACCAAAGTTGGGCCTTGCTGGAAAAGTTTTAAGCAGTGTGAATTATTGAGGGGTGCCCATAAACCTCAACCGTGTTAGGAACGCAAAATCAAGGAACATAACACCGGTTTATCGGTTCCTAAGGTGGCATGAGTGGAACAAAACACCGACAAAAAGGCGAATCCTTCCACCCATTGCCAAGTATATAGGTGTGTTAATATATTTAAGAGATATTGTGATATTCGAACAACAAGTTCCAACATGGAGCAATCTTCATCTTCACCTGCAACTAACAACGCTATAAGAGGGGCTGAGCAAGCGGGTAACATAGCCAAACAACGGTTTGCTGGGAAGGTGTCAAAGGTTAGAGGCTTCGTGGCAACAATAGGAGGCTGACAAACAGAAATAGGCATCGAGGCATATCTAGAGAGCAAGACATCTAGCATAGGCAAAGATAGTAGTGATATCTGGGTATGGTCATCTTGCCTGGGATCCCACAGGGAAGGAGAACGAGTCCATGAAGTAGTCGAACAAAACCTCACAACTCCGGAATAAACTGTAGCTAAAGATAGAAGCATTCCGGAAAGAAGCAAACAATACGGTAAACACACAAGCAGAAGCATGGCATATGATGCACAAACAAGTATGATGCATGTCTGATTGAAATAAGCATGGCATGGCAAGCACAAACAAGTACTACAAGTTAAGTGGAGCTCAATATGCAACGAGTTGCATATTGACGAAACACCACATGTTATTTATTTAGTTGAGTCTCGTTTATTTACAAGACAAGATTAAATGTTTGTTAACATGGAAAGAGGTCAAGCAAAAGCAAACTACCTATTTAGGCAAGTTTAAATGAGGCCGGAATGACAAACAACAATTCCGAAAAATCCCCATGTGCATATTATAAATTTGGTACTATTCTGCCTAAAACAATATTTTATTGTTATTAAACATAAAAATAAAGTGCACCATGTTATTCTACACATTTTCCACCCCATTTGCATATAAAATTTATTAAATTTGGAGGTACGGTTATTTAGTTATGAATCAAACCATTTTAACATGTTATTTAAGCAAAACAATGCAAACAACAATTTTAAACATTTAAACATGCATGAAAGGTGGTTATTATGATTCTACATAGAATTCTAAGCATTTTACATGTTAACTTTGTATAATTCTGATGCATGGTTTAGGAGTTATTAAATGCATGAACTAGGAGGACTAAACTGTAAAACTGTTTTCTCTGGAAATTAGATAAATTCGCCGGGCCTTGAAAATACAACAAGGGCCGAATCTACAGGCTGGCCCAACAAGAGGAAAAAAAAGAGGGTGCGCTAGGGCAGCTCACCAAGCTGGGCCTTGGCCCGTTCGGAGAGGAGAGGGGCTGGCGCAGCCTTGGCGCTGCGAGCAAGCGGGTCAACGGGTCAACGGGTGCGGGCGACGACCACCCGCTCGAACCCGCCGGATCGAGGCCACACGCAGTGACCCGGCGACGCAGCTGCACAGGGCTCCGGCGACACGGCGTCTTGGCGCGGGCAAGGCGAGGCGGAGGCCGGAGATGGGGACGACGACCGAAGGCGGAGGCGCAGGGCGCTGCGAGCACCTCTCCTGCTCGAAGCAGAAGCAGGGGATGTCGGGCGTGCAGGGCCTCGCCGGACTGGCAGAGAAGCTCCTCCGTTCATGGCGCTCCTTTGCAAGCAAGTGATGAGGAGGAGGCCTCGCCGGACTAGTGCGGGAGGAGCGCGGGAGGCGACACAGGGGAGGTCCATAGGAGGGGCGCAGGGTTCTCCTGGCGACGATGCTTGCGGCCGGCTCGAGGAGAAGGCAACTGAGACACATGGCAGCGCTACGAAGCTCCGATGGTGGCACTGATCCGGTAGCTGCGGGTAACGGACGGCGTCGGGGAGCATGCGAGGAGGAGCAGGTCATCGGCGCTTGAGAAGCTCGCGATCGAGCCTCTTGCTTGATCTGGAGGTGGGCACTCGGCTGGCTGCGGCTCGGGAAGGAGGAGCTCGGGCACCTGGTTGGATGGGGGAATCGAGGGAGGCAGAGGATCGATGGATTGGTAGGTTGCGTGGTTGACCCGATTTGAAAACGAGGAGGAAGGTGATTCCTGGGATCGATTGGGTGGATCAGGCAACATCCCGAGGAAGGGGGAGACCAGGTGGAGCTGGTGGCGGCGGTGAGGGGGGGGGGATGGGACAGATTGCCTAGATTTTAGGGTTTGACTGATTAAATAGCAAGTGGGTTAGACTTAGGGTCATCTGGTCCCTCTGATCGTAATTGGACGGCCCGGAAAAAATAAGTTAGGGAGTCCAATAACCAAAATGCAGATGTTTTAGGGATGTTTGGGGTTGATCCGGACCCATCGGTAACAAGAGCCCGGGTCGGGTTCGGGACAGTTTCAGACGCGCGTGATGGGGTCTGTGCGCTGTGCAGAGACGTTAGGTGGTCGCGGACAACTGCGTGGTTGGAGCGAGAAGAGAAAGAGGAAGCAACCCGGCATAGGTCTTCGGAACACCGAAAACGTCTAACGCTTTACCAGCTATAGTGCCGCTATATGTTTATCGGTTGGGCTATCAAACAAACTCCGAATGCGACAAAATTTGACAGGCGGTCTACCTACACTATAATAAGACCACACGTCAACTTACATCCCATTCAGAGAACATTTTCCGGCCACTTATAAAATAAATATCCGGAGGTGCCACGGGCGCGTGTGAGTGTGTCCGGGCTCAGAACGGACAACGGAGAGGATGAGGCAACTACGAACGGATGCAAGTTTTGAAAACGTGCCGATGAAATACACATGATGACATTGCAAAGTGCAACACGCAAGCAAAAGACATGGCAACAGCGACGAATAACTGGCTAAAACCTGGCGCATCGGTCTCGGGGCGTCACACATTGCATACAAATAGTTCATAGTTCAGCTCGACCCTATTCGGACTTTAAAATTATCTTTCAAGGTTCATTAAACGAACCAGCTTTCTTTACAACCACACTGGTTTCCTTTTTCCAGGTTTTCTCTCTTATTTTATAGATAGCCATCACACTCCCCCCTTCAAGGACACATCACAAAGGAGAAAACAGCGTAGACGTGCTGCAGGGGCCCGTGCTAAGGTTTCCTTATAGATTAAGACCATGTGTGAACCTTTTATCTCTTTTTGTTTTATACTTTTGTGGCATGTAAAATGCCCAAGGAAGTTCTCGGCATTATCTGTAAGCATACGGTTCGCCGTACTATAATGGGATATTATAGAAACAGCTTGGTTCATATTACGTTTGGAGTTTTATTCTCTCACCACCTGTGTTCTCTCCCCATGTCAGATTGCCACATGTGCCTTGATAACAGGGTCTACTACCAGGGGCTATATTCAGCCCAGTATATGTTGAAAAGTCTGAACACCTATTGGGAGTGTCGGGGATATATCCCGCGGCGTAACCCGGCCGGAAGTATAACCCGACCGGACTTGGTGTTTCATTAGTAAACCGCCGGAGGATTGGCGACTTATGAGTCTAGCGCTTCACTGGTCTCACGATTCACGAGCCCGGTGACTCATTGGTGATCTGGTGGGTGTTTTATATGGATGACAAGGCCCAAGGCCCAGAAGGCCAGTTCATGTTATGGTGGGTCGGTTTATGAGGAAAGCACAAGGAATACTCTCCTACAAAGGAAGCAAGACTAGGACTCCACTTGTAATAGAGTAATCCTAATCCTACTAGGACTAGTCATGTAACCCGCCCCTTCAACATATATAAGGAGCGATAGGGCTCCCCAAAGAGGGACAGGACAAGGAACAACAAACAATCTCTAGGGCTAGACACAAAGCGTCGATTTACCGGTGACTCCATGAGGGTCATAATGAGATATAGCCTCAAACAGCATGTAGGGCTATTACCGGATGATGTTTCCCGGGGCCCGAAGCTGTATAAATCCGTGTCTTGTGTGTTGCGTCTCTTGATTCCGCTCAACCCCTCTCAAGCTACCACATAGATGCGTTGGCCTCACGACTAAGTCCTCACTCTAGGACATCTGCCGTGACAATTACACGACACTTGGCGCCCACCGTGGGGCCTACGCACGGTGGTGTTGAGTTCTTGGAAGGCGCTATCTCAGGGATCGAGAAGCTCCACCCAACTTATTAAAGAAGTTTCAGACGGCTCGACAAAAAGTACTGGCCGGAACATTGAAAAGTTCTGACCACCTCAATGAAAGGTTACGTCTGAATCGCCAAAGAGTTATGACCGCCTCGAAGAAAGGTTCCGTCTGAATTGCCAAAGAGTTCCGACCGCCTCGACGAAAGGTTCCGTCTGAATCGCCAAAGAGTTCCGACCGCCTCGATGAAAGGTTCCGTCTGAATAGGCAAAGAGTTCCAACCGCCTTGACGAAAAGTTCCAGCCAAATTACTAAAAGGTCCGTCCGAATCGCTAAAGGGTTCCGACTTAGGTTACAGAAAAGTTCCGGCTCAATAAATTCCGGATTATCAAAAGGTTCCGGCCGGGTTAGCAGAAGGTTCTGGCTAAAAAAAATTCTGGTCGGATTATCAAAAGGTTCTGGTTTAAAAAAAACTCAGGATCATCTATTGTTACTGGCAGTAGCAATATGCTCATCCATTCCACCGCTGGGCCTCCATATATAAGTTGATTTCTGAACCATGCAATAATCATGTGGCATTCAGGTGATATTCATCCAACTTTTTTTATATCATATATTGTTTTTGTCAAAGAATAGTTTATCTTTGCCTTAGTCTGCAAATATTGTTTATGCAGGACAATTGTTCATTGCAAATGCGATGATCATGTCACGGATGAATAGCTCGCACTACTATTATCATGCGCAAGCATCCGACCATGACGCACTGTTCAACAAATGTATGTGCAAGCCGCCGCCCTTGCGGCCCGGTTTACATCATACCACGCCTACGATTGACTCACTCATCCGCATCGGCTTACAACGCCGCGACCAATTCATCTGTCTGCACCGTTTGCAATGTCCCAGCTAACTATGCCCACCGGCTGATTTTTATGGTCGCTTTGTTATCACAGATGGATTGACCTTCGGCAAATACCAGGTGCTATTTACCTTGTTTTTCAAGCACATATTAATTCGTCCCAGCAAAATTGCTTTCCTCTGATGTGCTTTGTATGCAGGAAAATTGTTCATTACAAAATGGCATTATACCGCGGAGATGGAGGTGTGCCAACATCATTGGCACAAGTGGTCGTCCTTACTCAACGGGCTCCCGCGCCGGCTTACAATGCCTTGGCCGGTTCACTAGACTGCACCGGCTTATAATGCCACGGCCGACTCATCTATCTATGCTGCCTTTGATGCTGCGGTCGTTTTACTGTCCGCCCTGCGGTCCGGCCTACTCAACATGCCGGGTTGGCTGACGGACACCGATGAGGATCATAAGATCCAAATACATCAGGTGATATCCATCTAAATCTATTTTCTTGGTATGTATTATTTTCCTCAAGAAAACAATTAATTTGATCCGTATATTTTGATATGCAGGACAATTATTTATTATAAACATGGTTTATACCAGGGATAGGAAGCACGCGCTGGCAACGTCCCGCCCGGTGTTCGTCTGTGCCACATTACATGGTGAATGGACACGTGCAAGACGCCGCCCTTACGGCCCGGTTTACATCATACTTGTCGGGACCGCGCCTATGATTGACTCGCCCGTTCGTGCCGGCTTATAATGGCGCGGTCTCTTGCGGCCTGGTCTACATCAACATACCGGGCCGCACCTGTCTATAGGAGCTGTTTATTGAATATAAAGCCAGTCACTGCTTGGGTAGCCCGGTTTTCTTTCAACAAAATGGAGGCAAATTATCATATACTATCAACCGTCGTCTGCATTGGGTGGCTCAATGGGCAGGCGCATAAGTCAACGCCACTACAGTTTGGTTAACTTCAAATCGCCGGTTGGAAGGAACCATTGGCCGAGTTGCTGACACGGCTCATACGGGATTATTGATAACCCGCCGCAGTCACCTCAATTTTCTATGGATTCATATCGCACTGTCAACAACAATGATGGGCACCTTATGCTATGGTCAAATATGGAGAGTCTCAAGACAACTCCTCGAGTCGTCTTAAGACTCGGGGGCTATGATGACATGATTCAGAAGAAGTTTCTGGGTCATCGGAAGGGAATCCGGTTTGAAATCCGGTTCAATGGACATAAGTCTTACTGAAGCTCCCAAAAATCTGGTTTACAATCCGGTTTAAGGGAAATATGTCTCCTACAAAGCTCTGAAGCTCTCAAATCCGGTTTAAGAATCTCCGGTTTAAAAAGAATTAATCTCTTGCAAGTTCGAGTTTAAAGGCCGTCAAAAAAAATTCTGGCTGAAAATGAAGATTCCGGTTTGAAATCTGGTTCAAGGAAAAGATGTCTCCCACAAAGCTTTGAAGCTCTCAATATCCGGTTTAACATCCGGTTCAAGAAAAATAATCTCTTGCAAGTTCAAGTTCTCAGGAAAAGTTAAGAGGGACCAAAGAGAGTTTGTTGCACAGCACAACTCAAACATAGGCACCTGGCGAGCACAGCTCAGAAATATATCACTTGGGGGCTTCTGTTTATAAAGCGGAGTTCTGATTACCCATTGATTCAGCTATTAAGACAATATCATCATAAGAGTGTAGGTTTGGTTGCTTCGGCAATCTGGGCATCTGGCTATCATAGCCCACATGATGGTAAGGGGCGAAAGAGAGTTTGATGCATAGCACAACTCAAACATAGGCACCCGACGAGTACAGCTCACAATGCTACCTAGGGGCTCCTGACGCATAGCGTCAATGAGTTGACAACCCTTGTAGTAGGCTATCAAGCCACGGCTTGGAAGCCTGGTGTATACACCTAAAACCCCAGATTAGCCTGCCTGCATTAAGTTAGTCACTCCGCCCAGCTAAACCTGGTATGACCCGTCGAACATTTCACAAGTCAATCTTCTTACATACCCTGAACTTGGCAATGTTAAATTGATGATTGGTTAAGGATTGAGGTCCATCTTAACAGGCTTTGTGAAATGGTTAATTCAGTGGCCTGGTAGCCCATGAAAAGCCTCGAATTTGGAGCCTGGCAGCTCGTAAAAAGCCTCGACTACAAGTTTTTATTTGCTTTGCTTGCCAATTTTTTACTTATCAAAGAGATTGTTAGTCCGATATCTATCGATTCGGCCTAGTGGTTGACTACAAGTCACCACCATTAAGTAAACCGGTGTTCATTAACCCGGCTCGGCTTTCAACTACAAGTTGTCAGTACATGATCAGTTATAATGACCGGTGTTTATTAAACCGACATGGCTTTTGACTATAAGTCGCTAGTATGAGATATGATAATGACCGGTGTTTATTAATCCGGCCTGGATTTCGACTATAAGTCGCCAGTATGAGATAAGATAATGACCGGTATTTATTAACCGGGCCCAGTTTTGTTTATAAACCGCAATCTATGATAATTACCAGTCTTCAAATTTTGGGTTATCACCTTTACTACACTCGCTTGGTAAAACCAACAATGTGATCAAATATCACTGGAACCGGTTTTCTAACCGGGTTATATTATTCAAAATCTTTAAATAGCCAACATGGCTGGATTTTTATTACGGTTATCAATAACCAATATTATGATTGAGGTTTTTAAAGTCACTTTAGCGCAATGGCTATCATATTGTCAATGGTATGATTTATTCTACAAAGGAATAGTCCCGAGTCGCTGCAGGCTTACGACCCGGCACTTGGGGGCTACATTCTTCAAATTGAGATTACATCAAAAACGCAAGTCCCATGTCACTGCCAGCATGCACCATGGCACTTGGGGGCTAATGGAATGTCATTTTTGCTCACCTTATTGAAGACCCGACTCCTCACATTGTAATGAGCCAACCCTTGGGGGCTACCAGTTGCTCCTGTCAACAATTCAAGGTACACAAGTAGTAATCCATTATATTGAAGGATCCACTGCTCAGTTGGTAAAAGCACAAAGCTCTTAACCTTGTGGACGTGGGTTCAAGCCCCATGATGGGAGTTACCTTACATAATATTATTTTCAATGAAGTATATATAAAGTCCCAGCTCAGTATTCTTACTGGGTCGGCCCTTGGGGGCTACCATCGCTGTTCAAGTCTACATAATTATATTTATAAAGTCCCTCCTCATTATTGCATAATGACCCGACCCTTGGGGGCTACACTGGTTGAAGTTTTTTGAGCATAAGGCAATTTCAAGTCCCAGGTTGATGCAAGCATGACAAGCCGGCACTTGGGTGCTACATATGTGGAATATTCAGTTTTTACTAGTGACTGAGATGAACAATCTGGATTTCTTAAAGGTTGCAACATTTATATTGAAACAAGTCTTAAGCTATCACTATGTTCTCCTCTTAAGACTTGGGGGCTACAGATAATATGCATATAAAGGAGGAACATCTTCAAATTCTCAGTTTTGGGCAAATCAGGAAGATTAATTGTGTAACCCGGCGTTGGCAACAATCATAACCCAGCATCTATAAACAATCATGACCCCAGATCATCAGTTTTTATAACCCGACAATTTTGGCAATCATAAACCAGCAAATTCTACATTTTCAAACCGGCTGAATATCAGTTGAATATTTGAAGACCAATATTTTTGTCAAATCAGAGCATTGAAGGCCGATACAAATGGATTCTTTATTTACAAAATATCTTCTGCAAGCAAATTGATTATGAAGCTGGTCTATTGACCCGGAGTTTTCAGAAGAAGTGCCTGGATTTTTGCATTGGTAATGTTTGAACATATCAGCTAAGGAGATTTGCTATGAGATCATGGATACATATCAAGGACAAAATGATAAGGATTTAAGGATGATCAGGTGCCGGTTCAGGAAAATATTTAACCCGGAGCACAACCTGTCAAGTTTGTTCTTGTGTTTATTTTACAGGATCAGTTTAAAATGGATAAGTCCAAATTAAACTAGGGGCTAATGTCGGGGATATACCCCGCGGCGTAACCCGGTCGGACTTGGTGTTTCATTAGTAAACCGCCGGAGGATTGGCGACTTATGAGTCTGGCGGTTCACTGGTCTGACGATTCACGAGCCTGGCGACTCATTGGTGATCCGGTGGGTGTTTTATATGGATGACAAGGCCCAAGGCCCAGAAGGCCGGTTCATGTTATGGTGGGCCGGTTTATGAGGAAAGCACAAGGAATACTCTCCTACAAAGGAAGCAAGACTAGGACTCCACTTGTAATAGAGTAATCCTAATCCTACTAGGACTAGTCATGTAACCCGCCCCTTCAACATATATAAGGAGGGGCGGGGCTCCCCAAAGAGGGATAGGACAAGGAATAACAAACAATCTCTAGGGCTAGACACAAGCGTCGATTTACCGCCGACTCCATGAGGGTCATAATGAGATCTAGCCTCAAACAGCATGTAGGGCTATTACCGGATGATGTTTCCCGGGGCCCGAAGTTGTATAAATCTGTGTCTTGTGTGTTGCGTCTCTCGATTCCACTCAACCCCTCTCAAGCTTCCACATAGATGCATTGGCCTCATGACTAAGTCCTCACTCTAGGACATCTGCCGTGACAATTCCACGACAGGGAGTGTTCGGCGTCGTGGATATTTGCTTTATATGCATCAGTTCCGAATCATGTCTTGGGTCAATAGTTGGGTTGCCCGGTTCCTGTGCTTACCCCTACGTTCCCGATTGTTCGGCTAGGGTGTAAAGGGAGAACTACTGCGATTCTACTTCTGGCAGGTCCGGTCAAGTACCTCAGTAGAGAAAGCCTAAAACTGGCTGTCATGATAGGCGAAAATCTGGTCTGCGATCCGGTGACTTAGTGTTATGCTACGATCGATGGTGATCTACCTCGTGTTATACGAAGGCTTGGTTTTTTTTCCCAACCGCGTACAAATGGAAACCTTAATTTGGAAATACCATATTCGCACAAGGGGCTAGTACCTAGCCCCACTTGTCAAACTCCTATGGCTAAGTGAAAGCAATAACGCCGCATAGTCTGATTGTCTGGTTCTCTCCGCATACACCTCCTACATGGACCAAGACGTTGGATAAAGAGTATCTATGCACATGACCGAACACCCTAGTAATATCTACATGGGGGCTGAAGCCGATGACTAGAAACTTTCAGAGTTAAACAAACGGGCGCACAGGAGGTAAAAGTCACTCACATTATAATAGCGCAAAAATTATATATACATCGGTTCATAAGCTTAAGTCTTTACAACCGGATACAACTACTTAAAGATAACATCCTTTGAGCACTATCCTTCTACATGGCGAGCGCCTTCTATGACGTCCTCGAAGTATCTCTTCGGTTTACGGTGCTCCTTGCCTGCGGGCGGTCCAGCAGTGGCTATGTCTTGCGCCTTCATCTTCGCCCAATGCACTTTCACACGGGCGAAGGCCATCCGAGCACCTTCTATGCAGACCGAACGCTTCAACACATCGACCCGCGGACTCGCTTCGACGAGCTGCTTCACCAATCCGAAGTAGCTACTTGGGACCGGCTCAGCGGGCCACAGTCGGACTATCAAGTCCTTCATTGCCGAACATGCCATGTTGTGTGATACGTCAATTCTGCATCATGCTTTTATATTGATGTTTATTGCATTATGGGCTCTTATTACACATTATGTCACAATACTTATGCCTTTTATATCTTATTTTACAAGGTTTACATGAAGAGGGAGAATGCCGGCAACTGGAATTCTGGGCTGGAAAAGGAGCAAATATTGGAGACCTATTCTGCACAACTCAAAAAGCCCTGAAACTCCATGAAAGTCTGTTTTGGACTATATATATAATATTGGGCAAAGAAAGCACTAGAGGGGGGTCACCCACCGTCCACGAGGGTGGGGGGCACGCCCCTTGCCTCGTGGGCCACCTGGCAGCCCCGATGCCCATCTTCTGGTATAAAGTGTCTTCTGCCCTGGAAAAAATCGGAAGGAAGCTTTCAGGACGAAAGGCCGCCGTCTCGAGGTGGAACCTTGGCGGAACCAATATAGGGCTCCGGTGGAGCTATACTGCCAGGGAAACATCCCTCCGGGAGGGGGAAATTGTCACCGCCGTCATCACCATCGATCCTCTCATCGGGAGGGGGTCAATCTCTATCAACATCTTCACCAGCACCATCTCCTCTCAAAACCTATTTCATCTCTTGTATCCAATCTTTGTATCAAAAGCTCAGATTCGTACCTGTGGGTTGCTAGTAGTGTTGATTACTCCTTGTAGTTGATGCTAGTAGGTTTATCCGGTGGAAGATCATATGTTCATATCCATTGCGCATATTAATATCCCTCTGATTATGAACATGAATATGATTTGTGAGTACTTACGTTTGTTCCCGAGGACATGGGAGAAGTCTTGCTATAAGTAGTCATGTGAATTTGGTATTCGTTCGATATTTTGATGAGATGTGTGTTGTCTTTTCTCTAGTGGTGTCATGTGAACATCGACTACATGACACTTCACCATTGTTTGGGCCTAGAGGAAGGCATTGGGAAGTAATAAGTAGATGATGAGTTGCTAGAGTGACAGAAGCTTAAACCCTAGTTTATTCGTTGCTTCGTAAGGGGCTGATTTGGATCCATATGTTTCATGCTATGGTTAGGTTTACCTTAATACTTATTTTGTAGTTATGGATGCTTGCAATAGAGGTTAATCATAAGTGGGATGCTTGTCCAAGTAAGAGCAGCACCCAACCACCGGTCCACCCACATACCAAATTATCAAAGTAACAAATGTGAATCATATGAGCGTGATGAAAACCAGCTTGACGATAATTCCCATGTGTCCTCGGGAGCGCTTTCCTTTATATAAGAGTTTGTCCAGGCTTGTCCTTTGCTACAAAAAGGATTGGGCCATATTGTTGCACCTTATTTACTTTTACTACTTGTTACTCGTTACAAATTACCTTATCACAAAACTATTTGTTACCAATAATTTCAATGCTTGCAGAGAATACCTTACTGAAAATTGCCTATCATTTCCTTCTGCTCCTCGTTGGGTTCGACACTCTTATTTATCGAAAGGACTACGATAGAGCCCCTACACTTGTGGGTCATCAAGACTCTTTTCTGGCACCGTTGCCCGGGAGTGAAGCGCCTTTGGTAAGCAAAAATTTATATAGTGTGCTGAAATTTACTATCACTTGTTACTATGGAACATAATCCTTTGAGGGGCTTGTTTGGGGTATCTTCTCCACGACCGATAGAGCAAAGAGTTTCTGCTCAACCTACTGAACCTATTGAAATTTTTTACTTTGAAATTCCTTCGGGTATGATAGAGAAACTGCTAGCTAATCCGTTTATAGGAGATGGAACATCGCGTCCCAATTTGCACCTAATCTATGTGGATGAAGTTTGTGGATTATTTAAGCCTGCAGGTATGCCCGAAGGTGTGATCAAGAAGAAGGTATTACCTTTATCTTTGAAGGGAAAAGCATTGACATGGTTTAGGCTATGCAATGATATTGGATCCTGGAACTACAACCGACTGAAATTGGAATTTCATCAGAAGTTCTATCCTATGCATTAGGTTCATCGTGATCATAATTACATACATAATTTTTGGCCTCGCGAAGGAGAAAGTATCTCTCAAGCTTAGGGGAGCCTTAAGTCAATGTTATATTCATGCCCCAATCATGAGCTTTCAAGAGAAATTATTTTTCAAAATTTTTATGCTCGGCTCCATGCTCGATAATCGCTCCATGCTCGATACTTCTTGCACTGGTTCTTTAATGATGAAGACTATTGAATTCAAATGGGATTTATTAGAAAGAATTAAACACAACTCTGAAGATTGGGATCTCGACGATGGTAAGGAGTCAGGTATAACACCTAAGTTTGATTGTGTTAAATCTTTTATGGATACCAATGTTTTTCGTGAATTTAGCACTAAATATGGACTTGACTCTGAGATAGTAGCTTCTTTCTGTGAATCATTTGCTACTCATGTTGATCTCCCTAAGGAGAAGTGGTTTAAATATCATCCTCCCATTGAAGTAAAAGTAGTTGAACCTATTAAAGTTGAAGAAAAGACTATTACTTATAATGTTGATCCTATTGTTCATACTGCTTATATTGAGAAACCACCCTTCCCTGTTAGAATAAAGGATCATGCTAAAGATTCAATTGTGGTTCGTAAGAGTAATACTAGAACATCTACACCCTTTGAGCAAATTAAAGTTGAACCTAGTGTTGCTATGGTTAAGGATCTCTTGGTCGATAATATTGATGGGCATGTTATTTACCTTTGTGATGAAGCTGCTAGAATTACTAGACCCTATACTAAAAATAAACATAGACCTGTTGTAGGCATGCCTGTTATTTCTATTAAAATAGGAGATCATTGCTATCATGGCTTATGTGACATGGGTGCTAGTGCTAGTGCAATAGCTCATTCCTTATACGAAGAAATTATGCACGATATTGCACCTGCTAAGCTAGAAGGTATTGATGTTACAATAAAGCTTGCCAATAGAGATACTATTTCACCAATGGGGATTGTTAGAGACGTTGAAGTCTTGTGTGGGCAATTTAAATACCCTGCTGACTTTCTTGTTCTTGGTTCCCCACAAGATGAATTTTGCCCTATTATATTTGGTAAACCCTTCTTGAATACTGTTAATGCTAAGATAGACTGCAAAAAGGATGTTGTTACTATTGGTTTAGGGGATATGTCTCATGATTTTAGCTTTTCTAAATTTTGTAGACAACCCCATGATAAAGAATTCCCTAGTAAGGATGAAATTATTGATCTTGCTTCTATTGCCGTGCCTCCTAACGACCCTTTAGAACAATATTTGCTTGACCATGAAAATGATATGTATATGAATGAGAGAAGGGAAATAGATGAAATATTCTTTAAACAGGGACCTTTATTGAAACAAAACTTGCTTGTTGAAATTCTAGGGGATCCTCCTCCACCCAAGGGTGATCCCGTGTTTGAGCTCAAACCAGTACCTGATACTTTTAAGTATGCCTATCTTGATGAAAACAAGATATATCCTGTTATTATTAGTGCTAACCTTTCAGAGCAAGAAGAAGAGAAATTATTGAAAAGTATGAAGAAGCATTGTGCTGCCATTGGATATACTCTTGATGATCTTAAGGGCATTAGTCCCACTCTATGTCAACACAAAATAAAATTGGAGAAAGACGCTAAACCGGTTGTTGATCACCAACGATGGTTAAATCCTAGGATGAAAGAAGTGGTAAGGAAAGAAATACTAAAGCTTCTAGAGGCATGTATAATTTATCTAGTTATTGATAGTCAGTGGGTAAGTCCTGTCCATTGTGTCCCTAAGAAGGGAGGTATTACTGTCGTTCCTAATGATAAAGATGAATTGATCCCACAAAGACTTGTTACATGATATAGAATGGTAATTGATTTCTGCAAATTAAATAAAGCTACTAAGAAGGGTCATTACCCTTTGCCTTTTATTGATCAAATGTAGAAAGATTATCCAAACATACTCATTTCTGCTTTCTAGATGGCTATTATGGTTTCTCTCAAATACCTATGTCAAAAGAGGATCAAGAAAAGACCACTTTTACTTGCCCTTTCGATACCTTTGCTTATAGACGTATGCCTTTTGGTTTATGTAATGCACCTGCTACCTTTCAAAGATGCATGCCTGCTATATTCTCTGATTTTTGTGACAAGATTGTTGAGGTTATCATGGACGATTTTTCCCTTTATGGAACTTCTTTTGATGATTGCTTGAGCAACCTTGATTGAGTTTTGCAGAGATGTGAAGAAACTAATCTTGTTTTGAATTAGGAAACGTGCCACTTTATGGTTAATGAAGGTATTATCTTGGGGCATAAATTTTTTGAAAGAGGTATTGAAGTTGATAAAGTGAAAGTTGATGCTATTGAAAAGATGACGTGTCCCAAGGATATCAAAGGTATAAGAAGTTTCCTTGGTCATGCCGGGTTTTATAGGAGGTTCATTAAGGACTTCTCAAAAATCTCTAGGCCTCTGACTAACCTCGTACAAAAAGATGTTCCTTTTGTTTTTGATGATGATTGTGTAGAAGCATTTGAAATACTTAAGAAAGCATTGATTTCTGCACCTATTGTCCAACCTCCTGACTGGAATTTACCCTTTGAAATTATGTGTGATGCTAGTGATTATGTTGTAGGTGATGTTCTAGGACAAAGAGTTGATAAGAAATTAAATGTTATCCAATATGCTAGTAAAACTCTAGACAGTGCCCAGAGAAATTATGCTGCTACTGAAAAAGAATTCTTAGCAGTTGTATTTTCTTGTGATAAGTTTAGACCTTATATTGTTGATTCTAAAGTAAATGTTCACACTGATCATGATGCTATTAAATATCTTATGGAAAAGAAAGATGCTAAACCTAGACTTATTAGATGGGTTCTCTTGCTACAAGAATTTGATTTGCATATTACTGATAGAAAGGGAGCTGAGAACCCCGTTGCAGACAACTTGTCTAGGTTAGAGAATATTCTTGACGACCCACTACCTATTGATGATACTTTCCTAATGAACAATTAGCTGTCATAAATGCTTCTCGTACTGCTCCATGGTATGCTGATTATGCTAATTATATTGTCGCTAAATTTATACCACCTAGTTTCGCATACCAGCAAAATAAAAAGTTTTTGTACGATTTAAGACATTACTTCCGGGATGACCCACACCTTTATAAAGAAGGAGTAGATGGTATTATTAGACGTTGTGTACCTAAGCATGAACATGAACAGATCCTACGCAAGTGTCACTCCGAGGCTTATGGAGGACACCATACTGGAGATAGAACCGCGCATAAGGTACCGCAGTCTGGTTTCTATTGGCCTACTCTCTTCAAGGATGCCCGTAAGTTTGTCTTGTCTTGTGATGAATGTCAAAGTATTGGTAATATTAGTAGACTTGAAGAAATGCCGATGAACTATTCACTTGTTATTGAACCATTTGATGTCTGGGGCTTTGATTATATGGGACTGGTTCCTTCCTCTAACGGGTATACACATATTTTAGTTGCTGTTGATTACGTTACTAAGTGGGTAGAAGCTATTCCAACTAGTAGTGTTGATCACAACACCTGTATTAAGATGCTTAGAGATTAAGATGCTTAGAGAAGTTAATTTTCTGAGGTTTGGAGTCCCTAGATACTTAATGACTGATGGTGCTTCACATTTTATTCATGGTGCTTTCCGCAAAATGCTTGCTAAGTATGATGTTAATCATAGAGTTGCATCCCCATACCACCCACAGTCTAGCGGTCAAGTAGAACTGAGTAACTAGGAGCTAAAATTATTTTTGCAAAGGACTGTTAATAGATCTAGAAAGAATTGGTCCAAGAAACTTGATGATGCATTATGGGCTTATAGAACTGCATATAAAAATTCTATGGGCATGTCTCCATATAAAATGGTTTATGGAAAAGCATGTCACTTACCTCTTGAACTAGAACATAAGGCATATTGGGCTATTATAGAGCTCAATTATGATTTCAAACTTGCCGGTAAGAAGAGGTTATTTGACATTAGCTCACTTGATGAATGGAGAACCTAGGCCTATGAAAATGCCAAACTGTTTAAAGAAAAAATTAAAAGATGGCATGACAAAAGGATACAAAAGCGTGAGTTTAATGTAGGTGATTACGTTTTGCTATACAACTCTCGTTTAATATATTTTTGCAGGAAAACTTCTCTCTAAATGGGAAGGTCCTTACGTGATCGAGGAGGTCTATCATTCAGGTGCCATAAAAATCAATAACTTTGAAGGCACAAATCCAAAGGTGGTAAACGACCAAAGAATCAAACGTTATATCTCAGGTAATCCTATAAATGTTGAAACCAATGTTATTGAAACCGTAACCCCGAAGGAATACATAAGGGGCACTTTCCAGAATGATTCAGACTCTAAAAAGGAAAAGATATGTGATACGGTAAGTAAACCGACTCCAAAACAGTTCTAATGGAAATTTTTTCCTTTGTTTTGGAATATTTAAGAAAATAGTAAAATAAGAAGTAGTCTGAAAGGGACACGAGGCACCCACGAGGGTGGAGAGCGCGCCCTACCCCCTGGGCGCGCCCCCTACCTCGTGGGCACCTCGTGTGCCATCCGGACTCCGTTTTCCTGCACGTTACTTATTTTAGTCGGTAAAAATTCATTATATAATCTCCCGAAGGTTTTAACCACGTTACCACGACAAAATCCTCTGTTTTGTTTCGAGCTGTTTCTGTCGCAGATTAGAGCAATATGTCGTCCCAGGATTCGGAGGGAGAAAGCTATGTGGCTGATTACCTTGCAGACCCTAAGGTCTACGGGGACTTGGAGCATTGTGGCTGGACCATGGAGGAAGAAGAGGACTACAATCCTAGGGGAAGGGAGGAGACGAGCCCAGATGAAGATGAAGTCCCATTACCTCAACCTGGGGACATGCATGTGGAGTTCAAAAAGTCAAGCCTCCCTGATAGAGCAAAGAAATTTAAGATCGACTTTATCCCTTTTCGCCTCTTGCACGAGAGCAAGCAGGACTTATGCAAAAATATATTAAGCCTTGAGCAGGAGATCGATGACCTAAGGGAGCAAAAATTCTATCCTCAAGCGCAAATTAAGGAAGAAGCCTATGTCATCAACAACTCCATCATCGCCAGCTCCGAAGAGAGAGACATAATCACATGGGTATGGGCACTTCCCTTGGCAACTGCCAAGCTTGGGGGAGGTGCCCCGGTATCGTATCACCATCACACTCCTATCTTTACTGTTTTTCTTAGTTCGATCCTTTTGGTATTATCTTGATTTAGTAGAATGAAGTTTAGTGTGATCTAGTTGTGAGCTTTGCTTTATGATCTTTATCTATGTAATCGAGTCCGTGAGCTATATATAATAAATATTAGTTTTGAGTCAAGGGCTTGATTATCTCACTTTGATCATGAGAGAATAAAAGAAAGCATAAAAAGAACCAAAGAGATCATATTGATCCTATGGGGAGTAATGACTTCACATATAAATAGTATGATGAATAAAAAATGTTGAGAGTTGACAAACATAGTTTTGGTCATCGTTGCAGTTAATAGGAAGTAATAAAGAAAGAGAGGTTTTCACATATAAATATACTATCTTGGACATCTTTTATGATTGTGAGCACTCATTAAAATATGACATGCTAAAAGGTTGGTGTTGGACAAGGGAGACAACGTAATGGGTTATGTTTTCTTATATCCGAAATAAAGTATATTGTCATGGATCATCCAACATGTTGAGCTTGCCTTCCCCCCTCATGCTAGCTAAACTCCTTGCACCAAGTAGAGATACTACTTGTGCTCCCAAATATCCTTAAACCCAGTTTTGCCATGAGAGTCCACCATATCTACCTATGGATTGAGTAAGATCCTTCAAGTAAGTTTTCATTGTTGCAAGTCTCTAAATATGTATGATCTATTAGTGTGGAGAAAATAACCTTTATACGATCTTGTGATATGGAAGCAATAAAAGCGACAGACTGCATAATAAAGGTCCTTATCATAAGTGGCAATATAAAGTGACGTTCTTTTGCACTAAGATTTTGTACATCCAACCATAAAAACACATGACAACCTCTGCTTCCCTTCGCGAAGGGCATATCTATTGTTCTTACCTTATAGAAGAGTCATGGTGATCTTCACCTTTCCTTTTTACATTTTATCCTTTGGCAAGCACATTGTGTTGGAAAGATACTGACATATATACCCAATTGGATGTAAGCTATCATGAATTATTATTGTTGACATTACCCTTGAGGTAAAAGGTTGGGAGGCAACACTATAAGCCCCTATATTTCTTTGTGTCCGATTAAAACTCCATACCCAGAAGTATTGCGTGAGTTTTAGCAATTGTGAAAGACTAAATGATAGTTGAGTATGTGGACTTGCTGAAAAGCGCTTATATTGACTCTGTCTAATGTTATGATAAATTGCAATTGCTTCAATGACCGAGATCATAATTTATTAGTTTTCAATGAAGTTTCTGATTCATACTTGACATTGTGAATATATTGTTACTTTAGCATAAGAAATCATATG
>LR738715.1:194061938-194126429 GCA_902687465.1 Secale cereale | reverse complement strand
ATATATATATGTTTCTGTTATAAGAATGATCATGATGCCCTCATGTCCGTATTTTATTTTATCGACACCTCTATCTCTAAACATGTGGACATATTTTTCAATATCGCCTTCCGCTTGAGGACAAGCGAGGTCTAAGCTTGGGGGAGTTGATACGCCCATTCTGCATCATGCTTTTATCAGAAATAATTTGCTACCCATGGTGGTAGCAACGTATGACCCCAATTTTTATCTCTAATTATTTTGGACTATACAAAATAACTCTATAACGAAAGTATCGTGACTTTGAACTAGCTAGGCAAACATGCAATTATGCCAAAAAGGCAAGCAAAATGAATGAGAGAAGTGAGTAAAGCCCCTTTCTACACAACAAAAAGGAACTTGTGTCCAAAAGATAATAAAAAAGACAAAGAGAAGTGAGAAAAAGTCATTTCTATATAACAAAAATGCACTTGTGCCAATGCCATAAGAAACACGACACCTCATATATCATAAAAGGAACTTATAACAAAGAGTGTGTAGTTACCACCATGCGTGCGTAGCTACCACCATGCATAGGAAATCACCTCTCATATTCCAAAACTAACTTTTGTGGAGTTTCAGGGCTTTTTGAGTTGTGCAGAATAGGTCTCCAATATTTGCTCCTTTTCCAGCCCAGAATTCCAGTATTTGCTATTATTTTACAAGGTTTACATGAAGAGGGAGAATGCCGGCAACTGGAATTCTGGGCTGGAAAAGGAGCAAATATTGGAGACCTATTCTGCACAACTCAAAAAACCCTGAAACTCCACGAAAGTCAGTTTTGAAATATATAAAAAATATCGGGCGAAGAAAGCACCAGAGGGGGGCCATCCACCGTCCACGAGGGTGGGGGCACGCCCTACCCCCCTGGGCGCGCCCCCTTGCCTCGTGGGTCACCTGGCAGCCCCCCGATGCCCATCTCTGGTATAAGGTGTCTTCTGCCCTGGAAAAAAATCAGAAGGAAGCTTTAGGGACGAAACACCGCCATCTCGAGGCGGAACCTTGGCGGAACCAATCCAGGGCTCCGGCGGAGCTGTTCTGCCGGGGAAACATCCCTCCGGGAGGGGGAAATCATCATCACCATCGATCCTCTCGGGAGGGGGTCAATCTCCATCAACATATTCACCAACACCATCTCCTCTCAAACCCTAGTTCATCTCTTGTTTCCAATCTTTGTATCAAAACCTTAGATTGGTACCTGTGGGTTGCTCGTAGTGTTGATTACTCCTTGTAGTTGATGCTAGTTGGTTTATCCGGTGGAAGATCATATGTTCAGATCCATTATGCATATTAATATCCCTCTGATTATGAACATGAATATGATTTGTGAGTAGTTATGTTTGTTCCTGAGGACATGGGAGAAGTCTTGCTACAAATAGGCATGTGAATTTGGTATTCGTTCGATATTTTGATGAGATGTATGTTGTCTCTCCTCTAGTGGTGTCATGGGAACGTCGACTACATGACACTTCACCATTGTTTGGGCCTAGAGGAAGGCATTGCAAAGTAATAAGTAGATGACAGGTTGCTAGAGTGACAGAAGCTTAAACCCTAGTTTATGCGTTGCTTCGTATGGAGCTGATTTGGATCCATATGTTTCATGCTATGGTTAGGTTTACCTTAATACTTTTTTTGTAGTTGCGGATGCTTGCAATAGAGGTTAATCATAAGTGGGATGTTTTTCCAAGTAAGAGCAGCACCCAAGCACCGGTCCACCCACATACCAAATTATCAAAGTAACGAACGCGAATCATATGAGCGTGATGAAAACCAGCTTGACGATAATTCCCATGTGTCCTCGGGAGCTCTTTCCTTTATATACGAGTTTGTCCAGGCATGTCCTTTGCTACAAAATGGATTGGGCCATATTGCTGCACCTTATTTACTTTTACTACTTGTTACTCATTACAAATTACCTTATCACAAAACTATTTGTTACCGATAATTTCAGTGCTTGCAGAGAATACCTTACTGAAAACTGCCTATCATTTCCTTCTGCTCCTCGTTGGGTTCGACACTCTTATTTATCAAAAGGACTACGATAGATCCCCTACACTTGTGGGTCATCATTGTGCAGCTCGACCAGCTGCTTCATCTGGTCGTTGAGGGGCACCAGATGTTTTGGCGCATAGAACTGCGACCGGAACAACTTCTCCGTGTTGTTCCCCTCCTGGGCTCGGAAGTACAGGGCAGCGTCAACACTTCTCCTCAGGAGATCCACAAACACGCTTGGAGAACTCCATAACCATGTCAGCCCAAGGTACTTCTGCCCTTCGAAGATGCTCTGTAAGAGAAAAGTCTTACCAGATGCTATCTTCCGCGCCTGCTTGATTTCCACGCAGACGCTGTGAGACTTGCTTCGCGGCTCCTGCGTAGCCTTGACTGCTGCAGTGAGCTGGGATGCTAGTTTCGAAGTCTTCTCTTCCAATGGCTTGCATTTGCGAATAGCATCTTTGAGCTCAACCTTGACTTCGGACACCCGAGCTTGGTGCTTCTCGCACATGGCCTTTTCGGCCTCTAAATCGGCAACCGCTTTGTCAGTGGCCGCCCTGCTCGCTTCGGCCTCCTTCTTGGCCTTTGCGAGTTCGCCCTTGAGGACCTCGAGCTCAGTGGCACCAACTGTTTAATACATAATATCATAAAGAGTTTATACTCATACACAATTAATATTATTAGTCGTCTTGACATTTAAATATTTCAAATCCGCATACGTTGCGTCTCATCTAAACGCTGGTTGACGCGGTCGAGGTCCGCGTTGGCCTCCGTAAGCTTCCGATTTAGATCGGCAACTTCTATATCTTGTGCAGATTCGACAACTAGTGAAGCATGTTCAAATGCAAAAACATACAGTTTAGCTCTATAATATGCTATATTATGGATACTTCGTCCAATTCTGTTCTGAATCACACAAAGCATAAGGGGCTATTGGATATATATGTGCATATAAAATAAATAAAGTGTCAGTGTACAAAAAGAGGGGTACACTTTTTGTACCCCTATGAATGTGCACGGGCAGTCTGAGCCATGGGCACCACCACACCAAGCATGGTAGGGGAGGTGAGCCAAGGTAAGACCGAAGCTCGATGGAACTGGAGCAACACCAAGAACAAGACCACAAAGAGCAAAGGGACGAAGCGGCTTCCCCCGGCAAGATCCTTGCCGGGAGCCAGTTTTAGCAGCCCTGGCAAGATCCTTGCCAGGGCCGGCTCTGGCAGCCCCGGCAAGACCCTTGCCCCGGCAGCTCGCCCCACGCCTACGAAGCGGATCACCCTTGAGTCCACTGCCCCCATGGGGCAAGGATTCGGGAGGCATCCCCGTAGTGGCATGCAGATCTTTGTGAAGACATTCAAGATCAGATACACACACTAAGAAGACGACGACCCTTGGTGGGATCCCAACCAAGGAGGACCACAAGACCCCCAGCAAGCACCTTGCCGGGGATGACAGCAGGCGCTGCGGCAAGACCCTTGCCGGGGCCCCGGCAAGGCCCCTGCCGGGGACATCCGCAGGGCCACCACCAGACCAACGCCAACTAAGCTTCCACCGCCCCATGCAGCTGTCGACCCAACCAGCTGGGCAGGCACCTGCGTGGCGACATGCAGATCTTCGTGGAAGACCCACCATTGCGCCATCTCAGCTGCCTGCCTGCCTACATGGCGTCTCAGGCATCGCTGGCCAGGGCGCGTGTCAACACAAGAAGGAGCAGCGACGGACAAGACGGTTGTCTCCCCCGTCCCCGATAAAGCAAGGACACCTAAGCTAGGCGCATTAAATGCGCCTTGTCATGTAATGCGAGGGATAACCTCGCATCACTGTACCCTTTCCACCTCCTGTGTGCCACTATGGCAACCCCTTTCCCTATAAAAGGAGGCCCGAGGCGACCAGGAGAAGGATTCGGCTCTTTAGAACTCCTCGCGACTCGGCTTTTTGGAGCTCCTCACGCCCCATAGCTAGCTGAAGAACACAAACATATAATCAACCAAAGCAGGAGTAGGGTTTTACGCATCTTTGCGGCCCGAACCTGGGTAAAGGAACCGTGTGCTAATTGTTGGATCCGCTCTTCTCTCAACCCCGCGCCCCGCAACAGTAGTAGGGATTCTTGTGATCCCATAGGTGTCGATCCAAATACCCCGACATAAAGTTCCATAAAGAACATTACATTACTTACCTCGAAGCCTATTAATAGGCTGTTGAAGGCTTCATTCAGTCCGCCTTTGACAGACTGAATCTTCTTCATCACCACACCCATTATGGTGCGGTGCTCCTCCTCGATGGAAGGACTTCGTAGTGCTCCCTCCAGAGGGTCCGGCGCATCCGGATTGACACCGGGTGCTGTGGGAGCAGTTGTATCCTCCCCCACCTTTGGGGTCTAGTCTTTGTACCCCAGAGCCACGCCAGTCTCCGGATCAGTATTCCGCGGGGCCCCGGATTGTTTGGGCCCCCTGTCTTCGGTCTACATGGGGATTGTTCGCCCATGGTCAACGGCAGCCGATGTGTTACCCTCGGTCGCCCTATCACTTGCCCCGCCCCCATCTCCTTGAGCACGAGACGTGCGCTGGGAGGACACTTCGGTGTCCCGGCAGGTCACGAGCGATGGAGCTTGGACCAGCGGGTCACTCTCTGTCTCTCTAGACGGCAGAGAGTTCCCCTTTGATAAGGAGGCGTCGGGATGTGCTCGGGGAGGGTTGTAGGTCAGCAGGTGAGAAATACTTAAAAAGCAGTAATATGCTAATAAACAGAGTGCATCAATTAAAATATCCGAACAACTTACGTTTCGGCTAGGGGCCTCTCCCTAGGCTTCACCACTGTCGGCATTCTCGGAACGGGGGTACCTAGACTTGCCTGCCTGCGGCCAAGAGCGTGGCTCGCACGGCGGCCTGGTATGGCCCAGCATCTTCAAAAACCACTCAAGACCCTCGCGAGGGGCCAAGCCTCGCGAGGCGGATGACACAAGGCATCCCCTGGGGCGCCTCCCCAGGCCGGCTTGTGAGGATCGGAGATATCGAGGCGAGGGGCACCTCGCAAGGTCCTTGTGACGTGAGCAGTGACGATCCACGCCAGGCGGGCGCCAGCGGGCGCAGAGTGCCAGTTTCCCCTTCGGTGCTAAAGGAGCAGGTGCAGGCGTGGAGTCCCGAGGCATCAGGCAAAGGTTTCCATATCGGTGTAATGAGACCAAGACTAGCAGGACGGCAGGACGGAGGTCATCGCGGAGCCCACGGCGGTGTCACCACCAGAGCCTTCAGCATGCGAAGACCAACTTTTTCAGGATAGCTTGTACTAGCTGCCCCCCTTCAAATTTGGTCATTGTGGGATTCCTTCCCGCTCAATATTTGGGAAGAGGACCAGTGTCACTATAAATAGGACTAACCACCATCATAGAGGAGGATGGCATCATTGAGACCTCTCACACACCACAAGCTGACCCGAGCTCAAGAACACCTCTCCCTAGGAGGCAGTTCATCCATGTACTAGTTCTTCCTCAGCCTACAAGACAGTCCACCACACCACACCGGATTAGGGTGTTACACAACAATGGTGGTCCAAACGAGTATAAATCTTGTGTCTCTTGTTCATCGGATCTGGCGAGCTAGGCCTAGGGCTGTTGAGTAGGCGAGCTAGGGCGGAAGGAGAGATCTTCGTGTGCACCCTAGAGTTCGAACCTTAAGGGTTTTGCCAGAACCCCACATCCGACATTTGGCGCGCCAGGTAGGGGTGCTCCTGATCTGTCCTTCCGTCGTTCGCACCAACATTGCCTCACGATCCCGATGGCCGACGACTAGGGGGCTCATGCCAACCGCTGGACGACCAAGCCTGTGCAGGCGGCACCGCCCGACCACGGAGATGTCAACCCTACGCTCTAGACTGCCCCATCACAACCCAGCGCCGCCGTCCGCGGGCTGCGCGGACTAGCGGCCACCGCCTCGGCGTTCCGGCGTGCGCGCTTCGTGGCGCGCTCTGCAAACCACGCCGCGACGACAACACCTTACAGCCGACAGGAGCAGGCGAACGAGAGGGCTGCACTCATCATGGCGCGGGAACTGTTATGATGCTGGCTAGCCGAGAGCGGCCGCGACGTGCTGCTGGAACACGTCGTTGAGCTACTGGGTTGCGCCTGCGGAGGCGCACAGCCATTCTGCTCCTCACCCCCACCCCAGGTTGCAGGCGGGGTGCTGGTGAGGCCCTGACCGGCATTGCCACCCTCTGGAACGATTGGAAGACCCGGTGACACCAGTAGGCGTGCTGGTGCCCTCCTTATGACTGTAGCAACCTCGTCACCGGCAAGAGGAGACGCCGGTGGCCCTTCAAGAGGGTACGTCGGGGTTCAACCCAGCGGGCGCCAAAACTAGATGTTGCAACCGGAGGCTCAAGGCGCGAGGAGCAGGGAAGTATGTGAAAGTAGGTCCTCTGTCGGGGCGAGCCTCGCCAAGCTTTCCCCCGGCAGAGGGCCCGTGGTCGCCGAGGGTGCCGCTGTCGTCGCCTTTCTTCCCCTTGGTTCTATCCTGGTTTCCGGTGGCCCCAATGGAGGTCGAGGGTGGGGCAAGGCGGGCCCCTCGTCTGGCGATATGAAGTAAGGCTCAGGCCTGTGAAGATCTCCGCCCGTGTCACTCTCACATAATAATGAGTGGGGCTGTACACGCCCCGGAGTCTCCGGAGAGCCGCCCTCGGGCCTCGGGGGCTCCCTCCCACGTCCTAGTTGTAGCACTTAGCTCCGCGTTGGTGAGAAGACTGAAGACTAGATAGGAGCCGGACGCGGCTATTTGCTTTCCTCGCCTTCCTTTTTGTAATTGGATTCGCTGTGTCTTTCGAGTTGAATTTGTAGTCTCACTTGTTGCCAAAACGGGGGGAATTTTTCTTTGATTTCTGCTGGATTTTGCCGCTTCTGGCTGTCTCGAAAATCTTATCCCGGGCCCTCCGGCCCGGGGGTTGGAAGGCCAATCCCACTTGGCATGCCGCTGCAACCTCGGCAGGACCCACTCAGGGCAATAGTCTACGCGCCGCAATTATGCCGTGTAGGCATCCTGCCGCGGCCAACGGAACGCCACTGGTATAATGCCCAGGATGGGACTATACCTCCTACGTGTCGAGGCACGACTTAAAGGTATAAGCCCATTCTGGAATGATCTCAAGTTTGGTATCTTTGCACGACTCATGTAAAAGAGGGATTAAATTGCAAAAGAAGATAGTTGGCTTACACTCGCCACTTCACACAATACATTACATAAGTAAAACATCATTCAAAACGTCACAACCCGACTACAGGCGAAGATCCAATAGAAAGATACCAAAACATAAAGCCACAGGTCTAGAATCACCCCTAGTAGAAACCACTACTGATCGTCGAATACGTCACAAGCATACGGCCACGCTCTTCATCGAGCTCCCAGTGAAGTACTTGAACCAGCTCCTGCATCATTCTCGGCTGAACCTGCATCTGGTGTTGTAGTATCTGTGAGCCACGAGGACTCAGCAATCCCATAACCATGGGTATCAAGACTAGCAAAGCTTTATGGGTAGGAAGAGGTAAAGTGGTGAGGTTGCAGCAGCGGCTAAGCATAATATGGTGGCTAGCTTACGAGTACCAGAATAAGATGAGCATCTACGCAAACGGTCGCAAAAGTAGTGATCGCTAAAGATCCTGAACTACATACGAATCAAACATAACCCCACCGTGTTCTCTTCTCAAAGTGAAAAGAGACAGTCACGGTTACTCACAAAGTTGTGTGTTTTACTTCGGATCCTCTGTCAAGTTTTCTACAACCGGACATTAACAAATTCCAATCTGCCACATAACCGCAGGCACGGCTTTCGAAAGATCATAACCCTGCAGGGGTGTCCCAACTTAGCCCATCACAAGCTCTCACGATTAGCTGAAGTGATAAATATAATATCATCACCCCTTATCTTAGGGAAATCCGATCAGGCTCGGCATCCCGGTGCACAAGACATTTCGACAATGGTAAAACAAGTCCAGCAAGACCTCCCGGTGTGTCGACACCCTGATAGTACCCGCGCGTATCTCGTCTCAGGCCACGACCGGATGGGCGATTATACGAGTAAAACCAAACCTCGAGTTTCCCCGTGGTGGCCCCGCATACTCCCCTTTTGGCACCAACAACATCAGCACTGGCCCCCCCTACTATGTAGAATTAAGAACCCGGGGACGCGACCCCCTATGCAAAATTAATTATTTAATTAAGTTGTTATTATGAGGCAAATTAAAACCAATGCTGGGCCTTGTTGGAGGAGTTTTATTCAAAGTCGAACTGTCAAGGGGTCCCCATCCACCCATCGTGTAAGGAACGCAAAATCAAGGAACATAATGCCGGTTTATCGGCGCCTAAGGTGGCATGAGTGGAACAAAACACCGAGCAAAAGGCCAACCCTTCCACCCATGCCCAGTATATAGGTGTGTTAATAATAATTATAGATATTGTGATATTCCAACAACAAGTTCCCACCTGGAACGAACTTCATCTTCACCTGCAACTAACAACGCTATAAGAGGGGCTGGGCAAGCGGGTAACATAGCCAAACAATGGTTTTGCTAGGAAGGTTTCAAAGGTTAGAGGTTTCAAGGCAACAAGGAGAGGCTGACATAAAAGATGGGTAGCGCGACATGTAACGATAGCATCGAGATAACTAAGCATGGCAATGGTAGTAAAGGTATCCAAGGGTATGATCATCTTGCCTGGGATTCCGCAAGGGAAAGAACGGGTCCGTGAAGTAGACGGAGCAACAAAGTCGAGCGAATCCTCACAACTCCGGAACGAAACCGAAGCTAACAAGAGAAGCAACCGGAAAGAAGCAAACAACGCAGTAAACACACAAGCATAAACATGGCATACGATGCACATCCAAGTATGATGCATGTCCGGTTTAATTATGCATGGCATGGCAAGTGCACAAACAAAACTACAAGTTAAGTGGAGCTCAATATGCAACGAGTTGCATATTGACGAAACACCACATTTTAATTATTTAATCGACTCTTGTTTATATACAAGACAAGATTAAATGTTTGTTAACATAGCAAGAGGTGAAGCAAAAACAAACTACACTATTTAGGCATTTAAATGAGGCCGGAAAATAACAACAACAATTCCGAAAAATCCCCATGAGCATGTTTAGCAATTTTTAGCAAACAACAATTCACACATTATAATGTTGTTAGCATGATGCGGATGACATGATCAAGTTTATGCAATTTTTATTAAAGTTAACATGAAGATGATATGAAGTATTGTCACCATGGTGGAAAGAAAAGGGTGCCACGGCAATGATCCGAAAATGATGCAACGGCAACATCTCGGTTCCGGTAACTCGTTGAGAGACCGGTGCAAAAGCAAAGGTGGCGTGAGCGAGTCAAGCAAGAAGAAAGGTGGGGTGATCCCGTCACCGGGTTCCCACGAGTTGGCGACGAGGCAACCGAGGAGCATGACAAAAGACTAAACGGGCACGGTGCACACAAGGGAGCATTTCATACAACACATCAACCATTCCACGGTGCACATCGCCTCGGGGTTATACCTTCGGAATGTTTGTTTCGGGGCGGTTCGAGTCGTCGAGGGACGTAGTGGAAGTAGACGTGCACGTGGTCGTCGAGGGAAGTAGTTGTACACGAGGCATCGAGGTCGTCGTGGTACACGTTCGTAGAGGTAAGTAGCCGAACACGTTTCCGAAGAGGTACTCGCCAGCGGGGTACTTGTCGAGTCGTCGTTGACGTAGGGGTACATGTTTATGTAGAGGTACTTGCGGTCTCGGCGACGGTAGTTGTTCACGTTCGTAGATGTACATGTCATCGGTAGGGGTACTTGTGGTCTTCGGACTTGCCGGTCTCGGTCTCGCATAGTCGTTGTACTCGGTCGTCGTGGTACTTGGTGAATCTTGGGGTGCATCTTGGCGACACTTGGACAACGGAGACGGTCATGTAGTTGAACTTGGTGTATCCTCGAACTTGACGCTCCAAAGTCCTTTGGACTTGTTCTGGCATGTGACAACAGGCAGAAAGGCAAAGCAGCGGCGGCAGAAGACGAACTAGCCGGAGGAGACGACCATGGAAGGTAGGCGACGCTGCTCGGGGTCGGGGATGGCCGGCGGTCGCACGGATGACGACAGGGCCGGGGAGGTTTGGCGATGGAGGCGATGCTGGGGCCTGCTGCTGCCTGGCCGAGGGAGGACGGGGCGCGGCACGACGCAGAGGAGCGGCGCCCGGAGCGCGGAGCAGAGGCCCGTGGTGGCGGACGTCGCTGGTGAGGAGACGAGGCAGAGCCGCGGTGGCCTCGCTAGACGGCGGAGGGAGCTCCAGCGCGATGAGGACGGGCCTGCGCGATACAGCGGCGGTGGCTGCAGGCCAGATCGCGGGGAGGGATGCCAGGGCGCGTCGGGACGAGGGGAAGGACGCCATGCGCGGAGAGAGAGGTGAGGGGCGCTGCGGCGGCTGCTCGAGGGGCGCTGGGGACTGGCGCTCGAGGACGGAGACGGAGGGAGAAAGGGGATCGGGCGACGGGGACTTGGGGGCGGACGACGCTGTGGGAGAAAGGGCTGCGGGGTGAGCGAGGGGAGAGCGAGGGAAACGGGATCGAGCGGACGGCTAAGGGAACGAGGCTGGCGGCGCGACAGGGGGAAGAGCGAGGAACGATGCAGTCGGGCTAGGGTTTGGCGTCGGTTGGGCCAGGGAGGAGATGGGCCAGGAGGCTGATGGGCCAGCTGCTGGAGGGAGAGTTTGGGCCTGGCCTGGCGGCTGGGCCTCAGCTCCTCTCTCTCTATTAAACTCTTTTCTTTAGCAGAATAAAAAAATAGAGAGAGTCAAAATTAATAAGAAAAGAGGCAAAGAACAAGAATAAAATGATGGAACATTTTTGTAAGGCTTTAAGGAATATTACCAACCCAACAAAAATGGTTCCAACAAAATAGGGAAAAGCAAACTAAAATAATTAGCTTGCCTTAAGGAGTTTGAAAGGAGTCTAGACTTTAGGAGGAGCCTCGATACAATGGAAAAATTATAGACAAGGTTTGGAGGCAAGGAATAAGAAAGAGAAGGCATGGGGAAAAAATATGCAAGTGTGTTGGGTTAATACCAAACAAATGGAATATTTAATATAGCTCCCTAATAATATTGAGAGGCTTTTATATGTTATAAAGAGAAGTCATCCTTCCCTCAATTTAAATGGACCGAAGGTCCACATAATTTATTTGGTTGAGATGCAAAAGAAATATGACATGATGGCATGATGACAATGCAATGCAAAAAAAATAACACAAGCACAAAAGAAACACACGGAAGAACCCGGAACATCTGGAATCTTCTGGGACGTCGGTCTTCGGGCGTCACAACTCTCCCACACTAACAGAGGATCTCGACCCGAGATCCTAGAGATGGCACCGGATAAAACGGGAAAAGGAAGAGGTAAAACAAAGTTGCTTCTTGGACAAACGAGTGAAACCAGGAACCTTGAGAGGTTGAACAAAATGAAAGAAGAATACAACGGAGATGAACGAATATGAAAACTCCGTTAGAAAAGAGGAACAAAGAACATTATGAGAACCTTGAAGGTTGAAAGACATGAAACAAGAGCTCACGGATGACGAAATAATTTCAAAACCACTCCGGTTAACCAAGATTGAGAAGGAATAAGAACGAAATAATTTGGACAACACTCCGTCTGAAAATGGAAGGAATTAACAAGAACTTGAGAAGATGGAATGATACTTGATGAAATCAACAACACATTGCCTCTGAAACAATTGAAGGAAAGGCACAAGTGGTAAGAAGGATTCAGACAGCACTCCGGTTGAAAAGAGAGGCAAAACTGATAAGATGAGGGAACTAGAATGGAGAATACAACGCTCCGGATAAATAGATAAACAAGGAAAAAAACATGATCTCGATAAAACGATATGATGGTTTGAAGAGAGCAACATCACAATGCCTCCGGAATGAAAGAATATCATAAAATCAATGAAAGAATTGAACGGAGAGAAAAGACAACTTCTCCCACAAATGAATTAGGAAAACCTCCTTACAAAGAAGGGTTGAATGGAGTTGTTGGAAAAAATCAACAACGAAAACGAATAAGCTTGAAGTGGGCTTATGGAATTCATCTCAAAATTATGAGGTGACAACCAGCCACTGACGAAAACAATTGATTGGATTGAGATCAACAAGGAGATGAAAAACTTATTTCACCGGAATGATAAATGAAGAAGTTGGGTCATTTATAAGCACCATAATAGCAACAATTCTCAAGGAAAGCTTTTAGGTGAATTATAACCCAAGATAACTCCAACGAATAAATTGAAGGGTTGAAAAGATCTCCTGAAGAAAAAGAAATGATGGTTTTAATATCTCATTCTTGAAAAACTCGTGAATCATGAAACATGAATGAATTGTCAAGAATGACATAACACCCTCTCAAACAATAAGGTAGAAAGAATTGCACTTGGAAAGCATGAAGAAGAATGCTTGAGCTCCAACAAGAATCTTGATGAAGACTTCGAGGATGAATTAAATCTTGATGAACCACCATGAGAACTCCGGTAATGAAAGCATGAGAAGTGATAGATGAAAAGAATAAGATTCAAGGCCTGCGATGAATTAGATTGAGGTTTGAAATGATATAACAGAAATAACTTGGAGCTCCGGAAAACAAGATGAACAACTTAGAACCGAGAATATGATATGATGAACAAGCTCCAGACAAAAGAATTAAATCATCTTGAAGGAATAAGAATAAGAATTATGTCATGCATCTCCTTCACCAATTTAAATTGATGACAACCAAAGGATTTGGCATACTACTTATTCTCGTTGGAAATAATTAAAGAGAGATCTAGCACAACCTTGAGAAAAGTCTTGAACGACTCACCGGTAGGATTATGAAAAGAACAAATGAATTGATACGATAAGAACGAAAGAGTAAACTTGAAAGCACCACTGTAAAAAAATGGAGACGAACGACGAGACATCAATGAAGAATATTTTGGAGGACAAAGTTGAAAACTGAGAACGAAGAAATATTCTGAAATGATGGCCTTCGGAGGAACACAAAGAAAAGAATTCATGAAATGCTTCGGATGGTTATAAAAGAATTCCTCACAATCTGAACAATAATGAGGATGGCATGAAGCTAGAACCATGAATCTTGAAGAGAACGGGCCAGGATTTAAGAGAAACTCTTCTCCGATCTTCAAATCTGAGAAGACGATGAGATACACCACCATGAATTTTATAGGCACTCCGGAATGAAGAATTAAAAAGGTTGAAACAACGATGAAAAGAATTTGAAAGCGGTCCTGGAGAAGGACTGTGACTGATGGGATTCATACTTACGTCACATTTTGAAAGAATTTGAGTATAACTCCAGAAAAAATAGAAGAGTCGGGTAAGATCCTGGGAAAAGACCTGTGGGTTATGGCCCACTAAAGAAATCACCGTTGGAATGGTTACTTGATATATTGCACCGGTTGAATTAAATGGCTTGAATAAGATAACAATCCTCAAAAATAATTTGAACGGATTAAGAATGGAATTATGAATCTTCTGAGATATCTTCAACACTCCGGATATGAATAAAGAGATGTGAAGAAATAAGAGAGCCTTCGGATAAGAAATTTCAACATGTGAAGCATGTGAAACAAAAAGAAGAGATATGATCATGACCAAGGCTTGAATTAATCCACCGGCAGAATTTGAGAACAAAAGAATGATGAACTTGAAGCTCTTGAGCATCTTCCTGAGAATCATCGGATAAGAACATAGAAGGAAATGAATGAAGAAACCTCACGTGAATGGAATGGATACTTCATCTGAGAATTTCTTGCTCCGAGAAGAAGAAGGGTGGGAGGGCGGGGAAAACAAAGACAACTTGGGATGAATGAAACAGACAAATCGTCAGATTTCTCAACGGCGTCCGTATGGAATAACTTGAAGAGAAGGCACACCGGTTGAAAAGGATTAACAAGAAGATCTCGATGGTCAAGAAGAATTAACACTCCCATAGAAATATGAGAACACCGATTAGGAAAGGTATGGAATCAACATTTGACATCGAAGCAACTCGAATACCAGAATCAAAACAAAAACAATGATAGATATGTTGCAACAGAATCTTCACAATATCATTCGAACGGAGAATTGAATGAATGAATTCCGCAGGTACATCAACTTGTCGAGAAGCCACTTGGAAGAACAAAGGTAAATAAAAGCAACAAGGCGCAGATGGAACAAATACAAGATAAAAGTTTCATTCGACATATTCGTGCTGAAAGCTTATGGAACGTGTTACAAAAGGGTTTTGCAATCCCCGGATCAGCATAGCCAAGGACCCTTTAAGATGCAACTCCCGATCGGAACAAGCCCATAAAACCACTTCACTCAATGTAGAACCCCGAACTTCATATCATGCACTCGTTGGAAGAATGCCTAGAAGTACTAGATGAACCCACCTATTAATTTCCGAAAGTTTCCAGTTATGCAATCAGGTGTTGGGGATACAGGGGAAGCACCGCGCACTCAACTCTAATCCTACATCCAGCTGTATCCATCCTTCAACACATAACCAGTTATCTCCGGAAATCGTTTACCTCGGACCTTCGAAACGCATCTACTATACAAGCTATGGCAATACTCCCGAACTACCTCCCCAGTACTGGGTGATGTCGGGGTTATCTTGCCACTAACTGCATAGGAGAGTTTTCGATGTCGGCCGTCTTAAGTATTCTAGAACTGATGCGATATATTTGTGACGACAACACCTCGGAGCTCAACTCCCCGGGACACTACCACAACCCCTAATGACAGGAGGCATCGAGAACAATGTTCTCGTCACAAAGACATCGGAACAATCCAAACAATACTCGCGTGATCCTAAAAAAATTTGGTGCGATTTTTGAAAGTAGAAGAGGCAAGAGTAATCGTCAGGAGTCCTCACCAGAGTGAAAAGAGATGAGGAGCAAAGAAACCTACTCTCCGATATATATATAGGACTCAAAACATTTTTAGTGTGTGCCTAGACTCAACCGTCAACGACTCGATCAATCAGTGGGGGCTTCTAGGTCGGAGAAGGCTCTGATACCAACTTATAATGCCCAGGATGGGACTATACCTCCTACGTGTCGAGGCACGACTTAAAGGTATAAGCCTATTCTAGAATGATCTCAAGTTTGGTATCTTTGCACGACTCATGTAAAAGAGGGATTAAATTGCAAAAGAAGATAGTTGGCTTACACTCGCCACTTCACACAATACATTACATAAGTGAAACATCATTCAAATCATCACAACCTGACTACGGGCGAAGATCCAATAGAAATATACCAAAACATAAAGCCACAGGTCTAGAATCGCCCCTAGTAGAAACCACTACTGATCGTCGAATACGTCACAAGCATACGGCCACGCTCTTCATCGAGCTCCCAGTGAAGTACTTGAACCAGCCCCTGCATCATTCTCGGCTGAACCTGCATCTGGTGTTGTAGTATCTGTGAGCCACGAGGACTCAGCAATCCCATAACCATGGGTATCAAGACTAGCAAAGCTTTATGGGTAGGAAGAGGTAAAGTGGTGAGGTTGTAGCAGCGGCTAAGCATAATATGGTGGCTAGCTTACGAGTACCAGAATAAGATGAGCATCTACGCAAACGGTCGCAAAAGTAGTGATCGCTAAAGATCCTGAACTACATACGAATCAAACATAACCCCACCGTGTTCTCTTCTCAAAGTGAAAAGAGACAGTCACGGTTACTCACACAGTTGTGTGTTTTACTTTGGATCCTCTGTCAAGTTTTCTACAACCGGACATTAACAAATTCCATTCTGCCACATAACCACGGGCACGACTTTCGAAAGATCATAACCCTGCAGGGGTGTCCCAACTTAGCCCATCACAAGCTCTCACGATTAGCTGAAGTGATAAATATAATATCATCACCCCTTATCTTAGGGAAATCCGATCAGGCTCGGCATCCCGGTGCACAAGACATTTCGACAATGGTAAAACAAGTCCAGCAAGACCTCCCGGTGTGTCGACACCCTGATAGTAGCCGCGCGTATCTCGTCTCAGGCCACGACCGGATGGGCGATTATACGAGTAAATCCAAACCTCGAGTTGTCACATCCCTAGTTTAGCACTTGCATTAGGGCTAGCTAGAGTGTGCATCATGTTTACTTATCAAAGAAACTTGAAATGAGAATAACAGAAACCCTAGCACCCCTCTCCTAACAACTAGGGTTTGATAAAATCTTTTCCAATGTACCCAAAATGACCTTCAAAAATGTTCATCATTTCTGCCTTGGTCCTAAACCTCTGCCAAAAATGGTGCACAATTTTCTAGGACATCTAAGGTTTTTGGATTAAATCATATGGTATTTTTATTTGGGCATTTAAATGCTATAAAATATTTTAAATGCTCAAATAATCATAAACTATAATGTTCCATACTGTTCATATTATATACAGTGGGCATGACTAGTTTTATGAGTTATAAAAATGTTCTGGCATTTTTAATAATTAAACAAAGCTGCAAAAGAAATGAAACAGAAAAGAAATAGGAAAAAGAAAGAGAGAGAGAGAACTTACCTGGAGCCCAGCACTGTTGCAGGTCGGCCCAGCCCACCCAGCGCCGCTCCTGTCGCCTTCCTCCTCGCACCAGTAGGCAGCGCGCGTGGCCACCGCGCGCCGGCACGCGCCCGGCCACCTCCAGCCTGCTTGCCTGCATCCCCGACGGCCTGGACGCCTCCATGCGTCGCCACGCAGCTGCCCCGACCCCTCTCTCACTTCCCCTCGTCCTCATATCCTTCCCATGGCTCTCTCCCTCTCATCACCAAGGCCGCCCGTCGCCGCCGTTCATCGTCGCCGCACTTAGAGCCTCCCCCTCGTCGCGTGAGAGTGTCCAGAAGGATCGCCGCGACGCCCTCTTCCTCCTCGCTGAGCCACGGATCGCCGGGAGCCCTGCAACGCCTTCATGCCGTCGTCCCCCTCCTCGGATCGCCGGAGCTCCTCGCCGTCGATTAAGGAGCTGCAGAGCGTCCCCGACCTCTCCGTCGAGCTCGCTAGCACCGCTGTGAGCCCCTACGCCGAATCCCTCCCTCCTCCGCTTCGTTCGCGCCGTGTAGATGCTGCTCCGTTGATCACCGAAACCCGCCGCCGCCGTGCTTGCCGTCGGTGATCCTCCGGTGACCATTTGGTCACGGACGCACGTCCATCTCGCTCGCCGCAGCACGTAGATGAGCTAGGTGCCACGCACGCATCGCCTAGGCCACCGCAGCCGCGTCTCCACACACGCCCGAACGCCGGCCGCCGCTGCCGAGCTCGTCGCCGTCGCCTCCGGCCACAACAGGCCCGGCGGCTACCACCTCTCGACGCGCGCCAGCAAGGGCTCTCCAACGCGCCCAACCGCGGCTCGAACCGTGCCCTGTAGGCGATTTCCGAAGCTCGCCGCCGCGTTTGGCCTCGCCGGCGTCACTTCGTCGGCGAGTTTGACTCATTTGACCGGGGGGTTGACCACCCCTGGGTCACTGACGTGTGGGCCACCCCTCCCCTTATTAGCTAGTTTAATTAAGTAAATGCTAATTAAATCAGTTAGTTAGTTTAGTCACTGACCCGTGGGCCCAGACCCCACTGACAGCTAATTAGTTCCTAGCTTAACACTAATTAACTTTGCTAATTAGCTATGACTCTGACATGCCGGGCCCACATGTCATGTTTGACCTGGACCAGCTCATGTTGACCTGCTGACGTCAGCATGAGGTCATGCTGACGCAGTAAAGAGTTTCTGGAATTTAATTTAAATCTTAAATGATTTATGAATTTCAGAAAATACCCAAAACTTCTAAAAATCATATAAAATCAACCGTAGCTCAGATGGAAATAATTTATATATGAAAAATGATCAGAAAAATCCAATCTTTCGAATGGCACTGGTTTCATGCATGTTTGAGCAAGTTAACCTTGCTGAATACATTAAAACATGATAATGCACTTAATTAAATAATAGCTAAAGTGCCAATTTGAATCTTTGATTCAAATAGGCTCAAACCCTTCTGGTTATAGCTGCATTAGCCCAAAACACATGCATCTTGCCATGTCATGAGCATGCATCATATTGTTGCATTTGTTTGTTTAATGATTGTATCGCCGGTATTCTCCGTGTTAGGTCCTGCTCCCGAGGATACTGATGCGTATCCAGCTGAAGAGCAGTACCCAACAACCACTTTGTCAGGCAAGCAATCATTGATCATTCCGATACAAACCCATCTTCTCGCTCCTGCTCTCTTTTACTACATTAAGGCAACAGCGTGTGAACTGCTACTTGCTGCGGTAGTTGAACCCTATTCCCTTGCATGACGTGTCATTGCCACAGTAAATAGGTGAAACCCACTAGCATGTGTAGGGGTTGATTGAGCCATGTGATGTGTGATCCACCATGATATTTGCTTATGTTGCCTGCTATGCTTAGAGTTGTGTCTGGTCTGGTCCATCTGGGTGATGGATCAGAGTGAAATGATCATACCGATAAAGAGAAGGAAGTGTGGAATACGCTTGGTAAAGGTATCGATGAAAGGCCATGTAGGAGTACATGGCAGGTTGTTTCATTGGAATCGTCCATAGGACCCGAGATCTGTATGTGTGGTTCAAGTTACAGCTACTACCACACATTGGGATGCTTAATTGACCCTCTCGGCTTATTAATTACCCTCGATCTCTGTCCAGGAGTTGCAACTAGTTTCTGGTGTTTATAGTTTACTGGAGGTCGTGCACAGCGCTGACCCTCGGGGTGGGTTGTGATGCGACAGGTACATGGCACGGTGTACCGGTTGCCCGTTTGGTGACTCGGGAACCCTGTACACATCGTTTGGGGCCGTGAGTGACACCCCGGCCGGATCTCCCCACGGATGGAACCCAAATAGGCGATAAACCTGGACGAGAGACTTGAGTAGTTAGTCAGGTCGTGGCCGACAACCTCGCTGGGCTTCCGCTTGAGGGTTGCCGAGTACATGTCGAGTAAACGGCGATAAGTGGTGGGAGCGTGTGTGAAGAGGTACACCCCTGCAGGGTTATCAATCTATTCGAATAGCCGTTGTTCGCGGTACGGACTACTTGGTTACTCTTACAGTTCATAGACAAGTTGATGGATACTACTACAAGCCTCAAGATAAGTGTGAGTACCGTGGATGGCCCTTTCGTAGGATGACGGAAGAGGATCCTCGGTGGTGTATTGTTGTGGTGAGTAGAGGACTCGTGTTCGTAATAACATCTTGCAATCCGTCTACATAGACGTTGACGTCGACGAGTGGCTTGACACCCAGACGGAGATCTGGAGCTTGTGAAGGGCCTTGTAGATAGTCGGGCTACACCAAGCCTGTTTTATTTTCTAAGTTGTCTGTACTCAGACATGTAGCTTCCGCTTGTGCTTGTATAACTGTATGACTTGAGTGTTGGGTCATGTGACCCCTACCTGTATGGATATGTTATGTATGGCTCTTGGAGCCTTTTAAATAAAGTACTTTGAGTCATAGAGTTCTGTTGTGATGCAATGTTGTATTTGCACATATTGAGCATATTGCGTGTATGTTTGAAATGCTTGGTATGTGTGGGATCCGACACCTAGTTGTTTTCCTTTGGTAGCCTACCTTACAGGGAAATGCCTCCTAGTGATTCCAATGAGCCTTGGTAGCTTGCTACTGCTCGGAACACGTAGGCTGGCCGGCATGTGTCCTTCTTCGTTCCTATGTCTGTCCCTTAGGGGAAATGTCACGCGTTGTTCCTTTAAGTCCATGTAGCTTGCTACGACTTGGGTTCATACGTTGATGACCGACACGTTCGTTGCTGGGTCATGGATGCCTGTCTCTGTAATTTAGTGCCATTTTTGGTTTATAACTAGCCATGTCGGCCCGGGTTCTCTGTCATATGGATGCTAGCGACACTATCATATACGTGTGCCAAAATGCGCAAACGGTCCCGGGCCAGGTAAGGTGGCACCCGTGGGGTTACCGTGCGTGAGGCCGCAAAGTGATATGACGTGTTACAGCTAGATCGGTGTGACTTAGGATCGGGGTCCTGACATCCTCAGTCTTCTCTAAGATGGATTTGAGGTTGGGTTACCATCAAATCAAAATCAAGAACGGGGACATTCCTAAAA
Organism: Secale cereale; assembly: GCA_902687465.1. Taxonomy (NCBI): domain Eukaryota; kingdom Viridiplantae; phylum Streptophyta; class Magnoliopsida; order Poales; family Poaceae; genus Secale; species Secale cereale. The sequence continues at coordinate 194,106,273 of LR738715.1, read as the reverse complement.
GGGCTTTTGTTACTCGTTATGGCCATTATGAGTACACCGTCATGTCCTTCGGGTTAACCAATGCCCCAGCCACCTTTTCTCGACTAATGATTTCTATATTCATGGAGTACTTGGATAAATTCGTCGTGGTATACCTCGATGATATACTCATTTACTCCAAGAACAAGGAAGATCATGCCGAGCATTTAAGGCTGGTATTGATGAAACTTCGAGAGCACCGCCTTTATGCCAAATTCTCTAAATGTGAATTTTGGTTGCCGGAAGTAACCTATCTAGGTCATGTGATCTCTGGCAAGGGTATTGCTGTCAATCCCGAGCGAGTTCAAGCCGTCCTTGATTGGACTCCCCCTGAATCGGTCAAGCAAGTTAGGAGTTTTCTTGGCTTAGCGAGCTATTGCCGACGCTTCGTCGAGAATTTCTCCAAGGTTGCTAAACCTCTAACTGAACTCCTCAAGAAAGATAAAAAGTTTGAGTGGACCCCACAGTGCGAGTCCAGTTTTCAGGAACTGAAAAGACGCCAGACATCTGCACCTGTACTGGTACCACCAGACTTTTCCAAGGATTTTATAATCTATTGCGACGCCTCGCGACAAGGACTAGGTTGCATACTCATGCAAGATCGTCAAGTGATTGCATACGCATTTGGACAGTTGCGTCCACATGAGGATAACTATCCTACACATGATCTAGAGCTTGCAGCTGTAGTCCATGCACTCAAAACATGGCGACATTACCTCCTTGGTAATCACTGTGAAATCTTCACTGATCATCAAAGTTTGAAGTACATCTTCACCCAACCGGATCTGAATCTCAGGCAAAGACGTTGGGTTGAGTTGCTCACAGACTACGAATTAGGAATCACTTATACCCCTGGAAAGGCCAATGTCATGGCTGATGCGCTAAGTCGTAAGTCTTATTGTAACAACTTAATGTTACAACAAGGGCAACCACTTCTCCACGAGGAATTTCGTAAGCTTAACCTTCACATTGTTCCTCGAGGATTCCTTTCCACCTTGGTGGCGAAACCTACCCTTATGGATCAAATCATAGTTGCCCAGCGGTATGATAAAGGCCAATCTCGGATCAAGGAGAACATTGCTAGAGGAGTTGCTAGAAGTTTCTCTATGAATGATCGAGGTGTTGTGTACTTCGAGAACCGCTTGGTGGTACCCAAGAAACAACAACTACGACAAATGATTCTTAAGGAGGCTCATGAATCTCCTCTCACGATTCATCCCGGTAGTACCAAAATGTATCAGGACCTACGTTAGAGATTCTGGTGGACTAGGATGAAGAGAGAAATCGCTCAATTCATTTCTAACTACGATGTTTGTCGTCGAGTCAAAGCAGAGCATCAACGGCCTCCTGGCACCCTTCAACCTTTAGCTATTCCTGAATGGAAATGGGACAAAGTCGGTATGGACTTCATTACCGGGTTTCCCAGGACCAGGAAAGGGAATAATGCTATCTTCGTCGTTATCGACCGCCTCTCTAAAGTAGCTCATTTCCTGCCTGTTTGAGAGAGTATTACCGCTAGCCAGCTAGCAGACTTGTATGTCTCTCGGATAGTATCACTTCATGGTGTGCCGTTGGAGATTAACTCAGACAGTGGAAGTCTTTTCACTTCATGATTTTGGGAAAGTTTCCAGAATGCTATGGGAACTCATCTCTCCGTCAGTACTGCCTTCCATCCCCAGTCAAGTGGTCAAGTGGAACGAGTCAATCAAATTCTGGAAGACATGCTTCGAGCCTCTGTCATCTCTTTCGGTATGGATTGGGAGAAGTGTCTTCCATTTGCCGAATTCGCTTATAACAATAGTTATCAAGCTAGCCTGGGTAAAGCCCCCTTCGAAGTTCTATATGGATGAAGGTGTCGAACACCTCTTAACTGGTCAAAAACCGGGGAAAGACAATTCTTTGGCCCGGATATGATCCAGGAAGCAGAAGAGCAAGTTCGCATCGTTCGTGAGAAATTGAAAACAGCCCAATCTCGCCAGAAGAACCAATATGATAGTCATCATAAGGCTGTGACTTTTGAAGTCGGCGATAAGGCATACCTTCGGGTTACTCCTCTTAAGGGAACCCATCGCTTTGGTATCAAAGGCAAATTGGCCCCTCGTTACATCGGTCCTTTTCGCATTCTTGCCAAACGAGGAGAAGTTGCCTACCAATTGGAACTACCTCCGCACCTATCCAGAGTTCATGACGTGTTCCACGTTTCTCAACTCAGGCGTTGCTTCTCGGATCCTATCCGCGGAGTGGACCACGAAACGCTTGATCTCCAGGACAATCTCACATATCGAGAATACCCCGTTCGTATTCTTGATCAAACCGAGCGCACCACTCGACGCCACAATATCAAGTTTCTCAAGGTTCAATGGTCACATCATTCCGAGAGTGAAGCTACTTGGGAAAGGGAGGATCGTCTTCGACTTGAGTACGCCACCCTCTTTCCGGAGGAACCCGAATCTCGGGACGCGATTCTTTTAAGTGGGGGTGAGTTGTCACATCCCTAGTTTAGCACTTGCATTAGGGCTAGCTAGAGTGTGCATCATGTTTACTTATCAAAGAAACTTGAAATGGGAATGACAGAAACCCCAGCACCCCTCTCCTAACAACTAGGGTTTGATAAAATCTTTTCCAATGTACCCAAAATGCCCTTCAAAAATGTTCATCATTTCTGCCTTGGTCCTAAACCTCTGCCAAAAATGGTGCACAATTTTCTAGGACATCTAAGGTTTTTGGATTAAATCATATGGTATTTGTATTTGGGCATTTAAATGCTATAAAATATTTTAAATGCTCAAATAATCATAAACTATAATGTTCCATACTGTTCATATTATATACAGTGGGCATGACTAGTTTTATGAGTTATAAAAATGTTCTGGCATTTTTAATAATTAAACAAAGCTGCAAAAGAAATGAAACAGAAAAGAAATAGGAAAAAGAAAGAGAGAGAGACAACTTACCTGGAGCCCAGCACTGTTGCAGGCCGGCCCAGCCCACCCAGCGCCGCTCCTGTCGCCTTCCTCCTCACGCCAGTAGGCAGCGCGCGTGGCCACCGCACGCCGGCACGCGCCCGGCCACCTCCAGCCTGCTTGCCTGCATCCCCGACGGCCTGGACGCCTCCATGCGTCGCCACGCAGCTACCCCAACCCCTCTCTCACTTCCCCTCGTCCTCATCTCCTTCCCCTGGCTCTCTCCCTCTCATCACCGAGGCCGCCCGTCGCCGCCGTTCGCCGTCGCCGCACTTAGAGCCTCCGCCTCGTCCCGTGAGAGTGTCCAGAAGGATCGCCGCGACGCTCTCTTCCTCCTCGCTGAGCCACGGATCGCCGGGAGCCCTGCAACGCCTTCACGCCGTCGTCCCCCTCCTCGGATCGCCAGAGCTCCTCGCCGTCGATTAAGGAGCCGCAGAGCGTCCCCGACCTCTCCGTCGAGCTCGCTAGCACCGCTGTGAGCCCCTACGCCGAATCCCTCCCTCCTCCGCTTCATTCGCGCCGTGTAGCTGCTGCTCCGTTGATCACCGAAACCCGCCGCCGCCGTGCTTGCCGCCGGTGATGCTCCGGTGACCATTTGGTCACGGACGCACGTCCATCTCGCTAGCCGCAGCACGTAGATGAGCTAGGTGCCACGCACGCATCGCCTAGGCCACCGCAGCCGCGTCTCCACACACGCCCGAACGCCGGCCGCCGCTGCCGAGCTCGTCGCCGTTGCCTTCGGCCACAACAGGCCCGGCGGCTACCACCTCTCGACGCGCGCCAGCAAGGGCTCTCCAACGCGCCCAACCGCGGCTTGAACCGTGCCCTGTAGGCGATTTCTGAAGCTCGCCGCCGCGTTTGGCCTCGCCGGCGTCACTTCGCCGGCGAGTTTGACTCGTTTGACCGGGGGGTTGACCACCCCTGGGTCACTGACGTGTGGGCCACCCCTCCCCTAATAAGCTAGTTTAATTAAGTAAATGCTAATTAAATCAGTTAGTTAGTTTAGTCACTGACCCGTGGGCCCAGACCCCACTGACAGCTAATTAGTTCCTAGCTTAACACTAATTAACTTTGCTAATTAGCTATGACACTGACATGCTGGGCCCACATGTCATGTTTGACCTGGACCAGCTCCTGTTGACCTGCTGACATCAGCATGAGGTCATGCTGATGCAGTAAAGAGTTTCTGGAATTAAATTTAAATCTTAAATGATTTATGAATTTCAGAAAATACCCAAAACTTCTAAAAATCATATAAAATCAACCGTAGCTCAGATGGAAATAATTTATATATGAAAAATGATCAGAAAAATCCAATCTTTCCAATGGCACTGGTTTCATGCATGTTTGAGCAAGTTAACCTTGCTGTATACATTAAAACATGATAATGCACTTAATTAAATAATAGCTAAAGTGCCAATTTGAATCTTTGATTCAAATAGGCTCAAACCCTTCTGGTTATAGCTGCATTATCCCAAAACACATGCATCTTGCCATGTCATGAGCATGCATCATATTGTTGCATTTGTTTGTTTAATGATTGTATCGCCGGTATTCTCCGTGTTAGGTCCTGCTCCCGAGGATACTGCTGCGTATCCAGCTGAAGAGCAGTACCCGACAACCACTTTGTCAGGCAAGCAATCATTGATCATTCCGATACAAACCCATCTTCTCGCTCCTGCTCTCTTTTACTGCATTAAGGCAACAGCGTGTGAACTGCTACTTCCTGCGGTAGTTGAACCCTATTCCCTTGCATGACCTGTCATTGCCACAGTAAATAGTTGAAACCCACTAGCATCTGTAGGAGTTGATTGAGCCATGTGATGTGTGATCCACCATGCTATTTGCTTATGTTGCCTGCTATGCTTAGAGTTGTGTCTGGTCTGGTTCATCTGGGTGATGGATCAGAGTGAAATGATCATACCGATAAAGAGAAGGAAGTGTGGAATACGCTTGGTAAAGGTATCGATGAAAGGCCATGTAGGAGTACATGGTAGGTTGTTTCATTGGAATCGTCCATAGGACCCGAGATCTGTATGTGTGGTTCAAGTTATAGCTACTACCACACATTGGGATCCTTAATTGACCCTCTCGGCTTATTAATTACCCTTGATCTCTGTCCAGGAGTTGCAACTAGTTTCTGGTGTTTATAGTTTTCTGGAGGTCGTGCACAGCGCTGACCCTTGGGGTGGGTTGTGATGCGACAGGTACGTGGCACGGTGTACCAGTTGCCTGTTTGGTGACTCGGGAACCCTGTACACATCGTTTGGGGCCGTGAGCGACACCCCGGCCGGATCTCCCCACGGATGGAACCCAAATAGGCGATAAACCTGGACGAGAGACTTTAGTAGTTAGTCAGGTCGTGGCCGACACCCTCGCTGGGCTTCCGCTTGAAGGTTGGCGAGTACATGTCGAGTAAACGGCGATAAGTGGTGGGAGCGTGTGTGAAGAGGTACGCCCCTGCAGGGTTATGAATCTATTCGAATAGCCGTTGTTCGCGGTACGGACTACTTGGTTACTCTTACAGTTCATAGACAAGTTGATGGATACTACTAAAAGCCTCAATATAAGTGTGAGTATCGTGGATAGCCCTTTCGTAGGATGACGAAGAGGATCCTCGGTGGTGTATTGTTGTGGTGAGTAGAGGACTCGTGTTCGTAATAACATCTTGCAATCCGTTGAGAGTTGTAGTATAGGTTAGCCAAGAGTCAAAGCTGGCTTTCTGCTATGAACTCCACTACCCCCTTTGATAATGTTGCATGTATGATAGGTTCTGTGGTAAGACTTGCTGAGTACCTTTGTACTCATGTTTGCTTAATAACTGTTGCAGAGGAGAACCCTGCCCCTGCTGATGGGTTCTACATAGACGTTGACGTCGACGAGTAGCTTGACACCCAGACGGAGATCTGGAGCTTGTGAAGGGCCTTGTAGATAGTCAGGCTACATCAAGCCTGTTTTATTTTCTAAGTTGTCTGTACTCAGACATGTAGCTTCCGCTTGTGCTTGTATGACTGTATGACTTGAGTGTTGGGTCATGTGACCCCTACCTGTATAGATATGCTATGTATGGCTCTTGGAGCCTCTTAAATAAAGTACTTTGAGTCATAGAGTTCTGTTGTGATGCAATGTTGTATTTGCACATATTGAGCATATTGTGTGTATGTTTAAAATGCTTGGTATGTGTGGGATCCGACACCTAGTTGTTTTCCTTTGGTAGCCCACCTTACAGGGAAATGCCTCCTAGTGATTCCAATGAGCCTTGGTAGCTTGCTACCGCTCGGAACACGTAGGCTGGCCGGCATGTGTCCTTCTTCGTTCCTGTGTCTGTCCCTTAGGGGAAATGTCACGCGTTGCTCCTTTAAGTCCATGTAGCTTGCTACGACTTGGGTTCATACGTTGATGACCGACACGTTCGTTGCTGGGTCATGGATGCCTGTCTCTGTAATTTAGTGCCACTTTTGGTTTATAACTAGCCATGTCGGCCCGGGTTCTATGTCATATGGATGCTAGCGACACTGTCATCTACGTGTGCCAAAATGCGCAAACGGTCCCGGGCCAGGTAAGCTGGCACCCGTGGGGTTACCGTGCGTGAGGCCGCAAAGTGATATGACGTGTTACCGCTAGATCGGTGTGACTTAGGATCGGGGTCCTGACAGTTTCCCCGTGGTGGCCCCGCATACTCCCCGTTTGGGACCAACACCATCAGCACTGGCCCCCCCTGCTATGTAGAATTAAGAACCCGGGGACGCGACCCCCTATGCAAAATTTAATTATTTAATTAAGTTGTTATTATGAGGCAAATTAAAACCAATGTTGGGCCTTGCTGGAGGAGTTTTATTCAAAGTCGAACTGTCAAGGGGTCCCCATCCACCCATCGTGTAAGGAACGCAAAATCAAGGAACATAATGCCGGTTTATCGACGCCTAAGGTGGCATGAGTGGAACAAAACACCGAGCAAAAGGCCAAGCCTTCCACCCATGCCCAGTATATAGGTGTGTTAATAATAATTATAGATATTGTGATATTCCAACAACAAGTTCCCACCTGGAACGAACTTCATCTTCACCTGCAACTAACAACGCTATAAGAGGGGCTGAGCAAGCGGGTAACATAGCCAAACAGTGGTTTTGCTAGGAAGGTTTCAAAGGTTAGAGGTTTCATGGCAACAAGGAGAGGCTGACATAAAAGATGGGTAGCGTGACATGTAACGATAGCATCGAGACAACTAAGCATGGCAATGGTAGTAAAGGTATCCAAGGGTATGATCATCTTGCCTGGGATTCCGCAAGGGAAAGAACGGGTCCGTGAAGTGGACGGAGCAACAAAGTTGAGCGAATCCTCACAACTCCGGAACGAAACCGAAGCTAACAAGAGAAGCAACCGGAAAGAAGCAAATAACGCGGTAAACACACAAGCATAAACATGGCATACGATGCACATCCAAGTATGATGCATGTCCGGTTTAATTATGCATGGCATGGCAAGTGCACAAACAAAACTACAAGTTAAGTGGAGCTCAATATGCAACGAGTTGCATATTGACGAAACACCACATTTTAATTATTTAATCGACTCTCGTTTATATACAAGACAAGATTAAATGTTTGTTAACATAGCAAGATGTGAAGCAAAAACAAACTACACTATTTAGGCATTTAAATGAGGCCGGAAAATAACAACAACAATTCCGGAAAATCCCCATGAGCATGTTTAGCAATTTTTAGCAAACAATAATTCACACATTATAATGTTGTTAACATGATGCGGATGACATGATCAAGTTTATGCAATTTTTATTAAAGTTAACATGAAGATGATATGAAGTATTGTCACCGTGGTGGAAAGAAAAGGGTGCCACGACAACGATCCGAAAATGATGCAACGGCAACATCTCGGTTCCGGTAACTCGTTGAGAGACCGGTGCAAAAGCAAAGGTGGCGTGAGCGAGTCAAGCAAGAAGAAAGGTGGGGTGATCCCGTCACCGGGTTCCCACGAGTCGGCGACGAGGCAACTGAGGAGCATGACAAAAGACTAAACGGGCACGGTGCACACAAGGGAGCATTTCATACAACACATCAGGCATTCCACGGTGCACATCGCCTCGGGGTTATACCTTCGGAACATTTGTTTCGGGGCGGTTCGAGTCGTCGAGGGACGTAGTGGAAGTAGACGTGCACGTGGTCGTCGAGGGAAGTAGTTGTACACGAGGCATCGAGGTCGTCGTGGTACACGTTCGTGGAGGGAAGTAGCCGAACACGTTTCCGAAGAGGTACTCACCAGCGGGGTACTTGTCGAGTCGTCGTTGACGTAGGGGTACACGTTTATGTAGAGGTACTTGCGGTCTCGGCGACGGTAGTTGTTCACGTTCGTAGATGTACATGTCATCGGTAGGGGTACTTGTGGTCTTCGGACTTGCTGGTCTCGATCTCGCGTAGTCGTTGTACTCGGTCGTCGTGGTACTTGGTGAATCCAGGGGTGCATCTTGGCGACACTTGTACAACAGAGACGGTCATGTAGTTGAACTTGGTGTATCCTCGAACTTGACACTCCAAAGTCCTTTGGACTTGTTCTGGCATGTGACAACAGGCAGAAAGGCAAAGCAGCGGCGGCAGAAGACGAACTAGCCGGAGGAGACGACCATGGAAGGTAGGCGATGTTGCTCGGGGTCGAGGATGGCCGGCGGTCGCACGGATAACGATAGGGCCGGGGAGGTTTGGCGATGGAGGCGAGGCTAGGGCCAGCTGCTGCCTGGCCGAGGGAGGACGGGGCGCGGCACGGCGCAGAGGAGCGGCGCCCGGAGCGCGGAGCAGAGGCCCGTGGTGGCGGACGTCGCTGGTGAGGAGACGAGGCAGAGCCGCGGTGGCCTCGCTGGACGGCGGAGGGAGCTCCAGCGCGATGAGGATGGGCCTGCGTGATACAACGGCGATGGCTACAGGCCAGATCACGGGGAGGGACGCCAGGGTGCGTCGGGACGAGGGGAGGGACGCCATGGCGCAGAGAGAGAGGTGAGGGGCGCTGCGGCGGCTGCTCGAGGGGCGCTGGGGACCGGCGCTCGAGGACGGAGACGGAGGGAGAAAGGGGATCAGGCGGCAGGGACTTGGGGGCGGACGACGCTGTGGGAGAAAGGGCTGCGGGGTGAGCGAGGGGAGAGCGAGGGAAACGGGATCGAGCGGGCGGCGAAGGGAACGAGGCTGGCGGCGCGACAGGGGGAAGAGCGAGGAATGGTGCGGTCGGGCTAGGGTTTGGTGTCGGTTGGGCCAGGGAGGAGATGGGCCAGGAGGCTGATGGGCCAGCTGCTGGAGGGAGAGTTTGGGCCTGGCCTGGCGGCTGGGCCTCAGCTCCTCTCTCTCTATTAAACTCTTTTCTTTAGCAGAATAAAAAAATAGAGAGAGTCAAAATTAATAAGAAAAGAGGCAAAGAACAAGAATAAAATGATGGAACATTTTTGTAAGGCTTTAAGGAATATTACCAACCCAACAAAAATGGTTCCAACAAAATAGGGAAAAGCAAACTAAAATAATTAGCTTGCCTTAAGAAGTTTGAAAGGAGTCTAGACTTTAGGAGGAGCCTCGATACAACGGAAAAATTATAGACAAGGTTTGGAGGCAAGGAATAAGAAAGAGAAGGCACGGGGAAAAAATATGCAAGTGTGTTGGGTTAATTCCAAACAAATGGAATATTTAATATAGCTCCCTAATAATATTGAGAGGCTTTTATATGTTATAAAGAGAAGTCATCCTTCCCTCGATTTAAATGGACCGAAGGTCCACACGATTTATTTGGTTGAGATGCAAAAGAAATATGACATGATGGCATGATGACAATGCAATGCAAAAAAAAATAACACAAGCACAAAAGAAACACACGAAAGAACCCGGAACATCTGGAATCTTCTGGAATCTTCTGGGACGTCGGTCTTCGGGCGTCACAACTGGCCCTGTTCCCCGGAGCGGGGCCAAGCATTTCTCAGGAAGCCTACGGCGCGGACCGACAATAGTCCACCTCAGGAGGGAGGCTGTCCCACGACCTCATAACCCTCACGAAGACAGGGAAGATCTAGATAAGGCGCTACAACAGCTAAGCTAGAAAGGCTTGAGGACACACGCCTCAGGTTCGGATTCAATCACCAAACAAAAAGGAAGAAAACGGAATACTGATTTACACACATAGGGGGCTTCCCCCGTCAAAATGCTCTCATACTCCATGGGGCCCTTTGCAAGGTTACACGTACAGGATCAGGTCAGAAGAATACGAGCTCAATTGGACTTGTCACTCGTCGAGCCGTCCGAGCCACCCTCATATGCGCCGCCAATGCTGTTGCTGGACACATCTCTAGCGTCTTCGACCACGCCTCCTTCATCCACCACGACCACAGCATCATCATCATCGGTGGCGAAGGCCTGGACTAGGGCATCCACGTAGTCGTCCACCCAATGCGTCATGTTGTCTCGGACAGCTCCGGGCACGGGGGCGATGGTAGCATCGAAGTCGAAGTCAGGATCAATGCTATGGAGGTAGCTGAAGACCCGGGAGAAAGCACGACCCAGGAGGCCCCGACTTTTCTCCTCAACAAGGAGGCGAGCCCTCACGACCCGGTTCTCCAGGCGCGTCACGATCTCGATGAAGAAAACAAGATGACCGGTGTAGTCCTCCACGTGGGGGTCGGGGGCGTTCTCCTCGCAGATTGCTCCCAGCGCCCGGTTCGCCCTTGTCCGAAGGGTCCGCAGCATGGGGCCATGCTCGTACTACAGCACGAGTCGACGGCCGGCCTTGTCCTCGCTCTGTCGTGCAAGGGACGCGGCCTCATCAACCCGCCTCCGGAGCGAGGCCAACTATGCCTGCGCAAAGGCCAACTCGGCCTGGGCAGAAGACTGGGCTGCCGCGGCAGCCCTCTCGCGCAGCTCTGCCTCTCTCAGTCGCGTCCTGAGGGCGGCAGTCCTCCCGTCGGCCTCCGCTCGTTGGAACTCCAACTTAAAGTTATACCTGTAATGCCCCGGATGTAATACTTTCCCGTTTTGGCAATATATAGCTTTGGCTTCATCAGTTCCATTCCGGGTTCTTTGTCTTTAGGGTTTTTCGTCGTTTTGTCGTGTGCGTGTGTACATTCATCCATGCCATGTTGTCATGTGCATTGCATTGCTTTTGTGTTGTCGTTTGCATCCGGTCCCACTCGTTCCTTCCCGTTGTCTGTTTCGAGTTCCGACGCTCTCACACGTGCCTGTAGCTTCCCGGAGTCCTTCTTTTGTGTTTGGCCGTGTAACATTTCCGGTTTGGCATGAGACTTGTCGTGCGATGTTGTTTTGATACGCGTAACCCGCCTGTCAAGTTTTGTCGCGTTTGGAGTTTGTTTGGTGCTCCAACAGTTATCCTCGTGGGCTAAAAGTACCTCCTCTTTGAGGCCCAAGACCCCCCTACAACAGCCCACCAACCCAGCTCAAACCCTTCCCTTCATCTAAGCCGTTCAATTGAGATCTCGTGGCCGAAAACCTATCCTAATTTGGACTACCCTAGCTCCTTGTGCCTATATAAACGTCCACTCCCCTCCAATTTTGTGTCCAAAACCCTAGTGTTTCCACCTCTGCCGCGCAGTGCTTCCACCGTTGCCGCGCCGTGCTTCCATCGTTGCCGAGCTGTGCTTCCACCGCCACCGCACCGTGTTTCCTCCACCGCCGCGTTGCGCTTCCACCGACCACCGCATGTGCTTCCCTCCTCGCCGCGTGGGCCCGCTCGGCCCGAGGCCAGCCCGCCAGCCCACCAGATCTTGTCGAGCCGCCGGCTTCGTCTTCCTCCGCAGTTCTCGCCCGCCGCCGTCGGAGGTCGCCTCATCGCCTCGGCCGCAGTGCCCCTCGCCGCCGGCCACCTTTCCCCGCCGCCGGGAGCTCACTCGCCGGCGTCTCGCCGCCGCCCTTCGACCACCTCGCCGCCAGGCCGCAGGAGCGCCGCCGCGCCGGCCCCTCACCTCCTCGCCGGCCAGCCGCCGCCTCCCGACCCCCTCGCGACGGCCGCCTCGCCGAGAAGGCCGCCGCCCCGAGCCCCTCAGGCCGCCGGCCGCCGAGCCTCGATCGAGCGCCAGTCCCGATCGGATTTGGGCGCCAGGCGCCGAACCCTAACGGGCTGCGGGTCCGCCCCGACCCGTTGACCGCCCGATCCACGCCCGTTGACCGCCCGACCCGCTTCTCCGACCCGATCCGCCAGATCCGCCCCGACCCGTTTGACCGCCTGAGGTTGACTTTGTTTTTCCCTCTAAGTCCTTAGATTTCAATGTCTAATGCATTTTTGTGATGAGGATAACTTTTACTGTGCATGTCCGTTTCGTGTGTATGATATGTCAAAATGATCGTGGTGACTTGTACTATGTTTTGTTCCATTGTGCCATGCATGTTTGAGGTCATCTAGATGTCTTAATCTTCATGAGAAGAGTGCTACTTATTATAAACTGCTGCTAGTAGTTGTTTTCATGCCATGTTTGCAATGTGATAACTTGTTGCATGTTTATCCAAATGAAGCAAATGATATGTCCACATGTTCATCATGAGATGCTCTACATGTTGGTTGTTTTAGCTTGCATGATAGAATTCATCTTGCCATGTTTATCTCCTTTGCAAAAGTGCTTGTGGCTGTTAGGTTGTTAAACTTGTTACGAGATGCCTAGTTGAGGAGCTCGTTGCTATTGATGTGGTTGTCCCCTTGTTGCATGCTTATATGTTTTGGACTCCCCATCATGTGTACTTTGATGTGGTGTAAACCACTTGCCATGTTATGCTTTGAGGTGACTTAAACTTGCTCACAAACATGCCATGATAAAACTGCTGTTTTATCACTTAGTGAAATTTCATTAAGTCTGGAATCTGTAATTTCCAGATGCCATGTTTGCTTGTTGTTCTAGGCAAATCCATGATAGTTTTGGGGTGACTATTGATGATTCTATGTTGTATATGTCGTTGGATATCCATTCATGCTCTCACATGCTCATTTGGGTGGCTGTAGCATATTTAACTTTTGCTCCCAAGTTGCTATAAATTACTGCTGTCAGGTTTTTGTTGTCATGTTCAAAATGCGATAGCTTGTTGCTATTGATCCATGCCTCCTATGGAGATGCTCCAGTGGAATTGTTTGCTGTAGGTTATGTCTACTTTATGTCCATGCTTCTTGTCATGATGTTTGAGTGCTGTAGAGTATATATTTCTTGCTCCGAAGTTGCTATGTGGCTGTTTATTTTTCAGCTTTGCATGTTTCTTGTTTTGGGTGTATCTTTTAGCCTGTTGCTCCGTTTTGAGCAAGTCCTATATGAAACTTGTGTGGTTTTGCATGTAGATTAATAATATCCTCTTGATAACATGTTTTGAAGTATTTTTCTTGATGCATATTGTGATGTTCCTTGTGTTGTACCTCTGTGTTTCCTATGTTGTCTTTCTGTGCATCCTTAGTGCATCAGCAGTGCTTCCTTAGTGCATCAGCCATGCATCCTGTGGTTTGCGCATTACATCTTGTTGATTTCGTGCCCCGTGTGTTTTGTGTTGAGTAGAGCCGGAAGCCTAGTACGAGTACGAGAACGAGGTTACTACCGAGGTTGAGAACGAGGAGCCCGCTTACGATCCCATCGACGACTCAACAGGCAAGATGACCTGACCCAGATAACATTACTATCTTTGCCTATTGCTAGAAGTCTCACTCCATAGCTTTTGCCTCGATGCCCATGTTTTCCTGTCAGCCTCTATTGTAACCATGAATCTGTTTAACCACCCTACCTATGCAAACCTTTGATTGGCTAAGTAAGCTTCGCTCAGCCCCTCTTATAGCATTGCTAGTTGCAGGAGAAGATTGAAGATTCTTGCTTCTTGTTGAAGCTTGTTGGGATATCACACTATATTAAATCTTAAATGAAATCATCTATATATTGGTAATGGGTGGAAGGCTAAGCCTTTTGCTTGGTGTTTTGTTCCACTCATGCCGCCCTAGGAACCGTATAAACCGGTGTTATGTTCCTTGATTATGCGTTCCTCACACGGTTGGGGTTATGGGACCCCCTCGATAAACCGCTAAGTGCTAAGTCTTTTCCAACAAGTCCCAACATTCGTACTATTTGCCTAATAACTAAAACTTGCATAGGGCTTTGCAAACCCGAGTTCTTAATCAACAACCCGGGCCAGTGCTCCTCATGAGTGTTGGTCCAACCTGGGGAGTCTGCGGGGCCACCACGAGGAAACTCGAGGATTGGTACAAACCTGTAGAATCGCCCATCCGATCGTGGCCTGAGACTAGATACGCGCGGATATTGTCAGGGTGTCGGCACGCCGGGAGGATTTGCTGGATTAGTCTTACCTTAGTCGGAGTATCTTGAGCACGGGATTCCGAGGATACTCGGGCCTTCCCACCTTGGAGTTGCGACTCCGCGGATCGTGGGCTTGTCATGGGCCAAGTTGGAACACCCCTGCAGGGTTATGAACTTTCGAAAGCCGTGCCCGTGGTTATGTGGCAGATGGGAATTTGTTAATATCCGGTTGTAGAAAACTTGACACCATGTGCAGAATACACTACCAGCGTGAGTACCGTGACGGTCATTTTCCGAAAGGAGTCCGGGAAGTGAACACGGTGGGGTTATGTTTGACATGCTTAGTTAGGATCACTTCGTGATCATCTTTTCGTCCGTGGCACTTCTCTTCTCGCTCTCTTTTACGTAAGTTAGTGCTAGTGCTGCTGCAACCTCTTATTCTTTCTTCAGCCTTCTTCCACACCCAAGGCTTGGATAGTTGTGTTACCCGGGAACGGGATTGCTGAGTCCTCTGTGGCTCACAGATTCTACTCCACACCAGATGCAGGTACTATGGTGAGCTACACAGGCAATGGCACCGAGTTAGACTGGGAGTACGACGAGGAACGTAGCCGTTACTATGTGAACTATCCTGTTGATCAGTAGAGGTTTCTACTAGGGGCGATCCAGACCTGTGGATTTATGTTATGTTTGGTATCTTTCATTTGGATCTTCACCCGTAGACGGGTTGTGATGTTATTTGAATGATGTTTGGATATGTAATGAATTGTGTGACGTGGCGAGTGTAAGCCAACTATCTTTTCGCTTCCATCCCTATTTTTATATGACATGTGCAAAGATACCAAACTTGAGATCATTCCAGAATGGGCTTATACCTTTAAGTCGTGCCTCGACACATAGGAGGTATTACAAGTTGGTATTCAGAGCCTTCTCCGACCTAGAAGCCCCCACTGATTGATCGAATCGTTGACGGTTGAGTCTAGGCACACACTTAAAATGTTTTGAGTCCTATATTTATATCGGAGAGTAGGATTTATTTTGCTCCTCATCTCTTTTCACTCTGGTGAGGACTCCTGACGATTACTCTTGCCTCTTCTACTTTCAAAAATTGCACCAAATTTTTTTAGGAATCTCTCGAGTATTGTTTGGATTGTTTCGATGTCTTTGTGACGAGAATATTGTTCTCGATGCCTCCTGTCATTAGGGGTTGTGGCAGTGTCCCGGGGAGTTGAGCTCCGAGTTGTTGTCGTCACAAACATATCGCGGCAGTTCTAGAATACTTAAGACGGCCGACATCGAAAACTCTCCTACGCGGTTAGTGGCAAGATAACCCCGACATCACCCAGTACTGGGGAGGTAGTTCGGGAGTATTGCCATATCTTGTATAGTGGATGCGTTTCGAAGGTCCGAGGTAGACGGTTTCCGAAAATAACTGGTTATGTGTTGAAGGATGGATACAGCTGGATGTAGGATTAGAGTTGAGTGCGCGATGCTTCCCCTGTATCCCCAACACCTGACTGCATAACTGGAAACTTTCGGAAATTAATAGGTGGGTTCATCTAGTAGCTCGTAGGCATTCTTCCAACGAATACAGGATATGGAGTTCGGGGTTCTACATTGAGTGAAGTAGTTTTATGGCCGTTGTTCCGATCGGGAGTTGCATCTCGAAGGGTCCTTGGCTATGCTGATCCGGGGATTGCAAAACCCTTTCGTAACACGTTCCATAAGCTTTCAGCACGAATATGTCGAACGAAGCTCCTATCTTGTATTTGTTCCATCTGCACCTTGTTGTTTTTCTTATTTACCTTTTGTCTTCCAAGTGGCTTCTCGTGAAGATTGTTGTTATCATTAAACTGAGAATTTCATTCGTTCCTCTTGTTTGAATGATTCTTGTGAAGACTATGTTGCAATTTCTATCCGTTGTTTCAGCTTATATCT
Organism: Secale cereale; assembly: GCA_902687465.1. Lineage (NCBI taxonomy): Eukaryota > Viridiplantae > Streptophyta > Magnoliopsida > Poales > Poaceae > Secale > Secale cereale. Next base: position 194,090,082 of record LR738715.1, on the reverse strand, counting down.
TCTTTCAATCAAATGGCTAATGGTGGTCATCTCTTTCAGGATGGCTCCTAAAAAGGTTCCCAACGCTAACCCAAAGGGTGAAGAGGTTCCTGATCGTCCTCCTTCCCCTCCTCCTCCGTCTGAGGCCTGGAGAGCAATTATGCAGACTACGAACCAGAACACCCAGATGCTTATGCAGATGATGCAGCAAATGCAAGATAATCAAGCAAATCAGGGTGCTCATAGGAACCAAGGCAATTTGTTCAACCAACAGCACTTTGCTACGCTCAACCAGTTCTTGGCAAATCAACCAAAGGCTTTCAGTTACTGCGTGGACCCTCTCGATGCTGAAGACTGGATAACGGATATCAAGAAGCATTTTGAGTGCAGCAACGTAAGGCCCGAGGACTATGTGAAGTTTGCAGCCTTCCAACTCAAGGACCAAGCAGCTGATTGGTGGCAGCAGTACAAAGACTCCAGAGCAGGGCGTGAAATCTCCTAGGATGACTTCTGCAAGGACTTTCGCTCTCACCACATTCCAACAAGTGTCATCGAGGGTATGCGTGAGCAATTCCGCAACCTGAAGCAAGGCTCAATGACTGTCTACCAATATAATGTCAAGTTCTAGAACCTTGCCCGCTATGCTAAGCAAGACATCCCAGATGCCAAGAGCAAGATCTATCAGTTCCGTGGTGGTCTGAAGGATGAACTTCAACTTGCTCTCACCTTGTTCGGGCCTGATGAGTTTGACAAATTTTATAATATGGCACTTAAGCAAGAGGCAGCCCAGCTCAAGAAGGAAGCTTCCAAAAAGAGGATCAGAGACGCTGTCCACTCCTCCTCATCTTCTCAAGTGGTCGCGAAGCAACAGAAGTTTTGGCTTCCACCTCCTCCAGTGTTCCGAGCTCCCTACAACAACAACAACAACAACAACAACAACAATAATGCTGGTGGCCGTGGTTTCTCCCACCCACCCAACCAAGGCAATCAGTCCAAGTCGCAGTTCCAAGCTCGAAGACCAAGTGTTCCTCCTCCTCGTCCACTTTCTGAGGTCACGTGCTACAAGTGTGGCCAGAAGGGTCATTATTCCAACAAGTGCACCAACCCAAGGCGCCTTCCGCCTCCTCCACCTGTCAGCACAGCTATTGTCAAGCATAATCCAAAGGCAGCAAGAGTGAATCTGATGAATGCAGCTCAAGCAGAGAATTCTTCAGATGTGATACTTGGTAACCTTCCAGTTAACTCTTTTCCTGCAAAAGTGTTGTTTGATTCGGGTGCTTCATGTTCTTTCATGTCATATCCATTTGCATCCAAGCACAATGTTATCACCAAGAATCTACCCAAGAAGTTGCAAGTGGTTACTCCGGGCAGGATAATGACTTCTAGTGTGTATGCTCCGGATGTATCTATTCGCATGGGCGATTACCGCTTTCTGGCTAAACCGGTTGTTCTCGGCAACTCCGACATTGACCTTATCCTCGGGATGGATTGGCTTTCTCAGCATGATGCTCACATTGATTGTGCAAATAAGGAAGTCAAGATTACTCATTTCGATGAAGATGTGATTATCTTCGCCTCTCGGGATAACACAATCAGGCTTTTCTCTCTCAATGACAAGGGCGAGATTAATGCCATCTCTCAAATTCCGGTGGTTAACGAATACGAAGATGTTTTTCCTGAAGAACTTCAAGGCATGCCTCCACATCGTCAAGTTGAATTCGTCATTAAACTCGAGCCTGGTACTGAGCCAGCATGCCGGCATCCGTACAAGCTCTCCCCTGAAGAGTTGAAGGAGTTGAAGAAACAGCTTGATGTACAAGAGCGTATGGGTCTCATCAGGCCTAGTACGTCTCCTTAGGGCTGTGGTGTCTTATTTGTCAAGAAGAAGGAAGGCACGAAGCGCCTTTGCGTCGATTACCGGCCATTGAACAAGAAGACAATAAAGAACAAGTATCCGCTCCCCAACATTAATGAATTGTTCGAGCAGCTCAAAGGAGCTAAAGTGTTCTCAAAGCTCGATCTCCGAATGGGTTATCACCAAATTCGCATTCGTGAAGAAGATATCCACAAGACTGCCTTCAGAACGAGCTATGGCTCCTATGAGTATACAGTCATGTCTTTTGGCCTCGCTAATGCTCCACCTACCTTCTCGAGAATGATGCACTACATTTTCAACCCCTACACCAACGAGTTTGTGCTTGTGTATCTGGATGACATCTTGGTATTCTCCAAGAATGAAGCGGATCACGAAAAGCACCTCCGTCTGGTTCTCGACAGACTCCGTGAACATAAGTTCTATGCCAAGTTCTCCAAGTGCGAATTTTGGCTCGATAAGGTCTTGTATCTGGGCCATATCATCTCCGCTGACGGTATTGCTGTGACCCCCGAGAAAGTTGAAGCGATTGTCAACTGGGAACCTCCTCAGAACGTCAAGCAACTCCGAAGCTTTCTTGGCCTTGCTAGCTATTGCAGAAGGTTCGTTGAGAACTTCTCCAAGATTGCGAAGCCTCTTTCCAACTTGTTGCAAAAGAATGTCAAGTACAACTGGTCTCCAGACTGTGATGTGGCATTCAAAACTCTCAAAGAAAAGCTCATCTCTGCTCCAGTTCTTACCCCTCTAGATGAGTCCAAGCCCTACGAAGTATTCTGTGATGCTTCTCTTCAAGGACTTGGTGGTGTGCTAATGCAGGACAAGAAGATTGTGGCATACACTTCTCGTCAACTGAAGCCAAGTGAGAAGAACTAACCCACACATGATCTCGAACTAGCAGCTGGGGTACACGCTTTGATTACGTGGAGACACCTTCTGTTGGGCAGAAAAGTTGACATCTTCACCGATCACAAGAGCTTGAAGTACATCTTCACACAGCCGAACCTGAACCTCCGCCAGACTCGTTGGGTTGAAATGATCCAAGAGTACGATCCAAGCATCGAATACACACCTGGCAAGGCGAATGTGATTGCAGATGCTTTGAGCAGAAAGGCATATTGCAACAGTCTCCTTATCAAGCCGTTCCAGCCTGAGCTTTGTGAAGCATTCAGGAAGCTCAACCTCCAAGTTGTTCCGCAAGGCTTTCTTGCAAATCTTCAAGTTGCTCCTACCTTGGAAGATCAGATTCGTGAGGCCCAACTCAGTGATGCTATGGTGCAGAAAGTGAAACATGGTATTGCAAAGGGTACTCCCAAATACAAGTGCTATCGCGTTGATGAGAGAGATACTTTGTTCTTTGAGGAAAGACTTGTGGTTCCCAAAGGTGATCTCAGGAAGCTCATAATGAACGAAGCACATGATTCCCTCCTTTCGATTCATCCTGGAAGTTCCAAGATGTACCAAGACCTCAAGCAATCTTACTGGTGGACTCGCATGAAAAGGGAGATTGCCCAATTCGTGAATGAATGTGATGTCTGCAGAAGAGTGATGGCAGAGCATCAACGTCCAGCCGGTCTTCTCCAACCTCTTCCTATTCCCGAGTGGAAATTCGACCACATTGAAATGGATTTCGTCACTGGCTTTCCTAAGTCCAAGAGAGGGAATGATTCTATCTTTGTGGTGATTGACAAGCTTACCAAAGTCACTCACTTCCTTCCAGTCAAAGAATCCATCAATGCAGCTCAACTCGCAGAATTGTACACTTCCAGAATTGTGTCCTTACTTGGCATTCCTCAAGTTATCTCCTCAGACCGTGGAAGTTTGTTCACTTCCAAGTTCTGGGACTCCTTTCAGTCTACTAAGATCCGTTTCAGCACTGCATTTCACCCTCAGACTAGTGGTCAAGTCGAGAGAGTGTATCAGATTCTAGAAGACAAGCTCAGAGTCTGTGTCATATCTTTTGGCATGAAATGGGAAGATTGCCTTCCATTTGCCGAGTTCTCTTACAACAACAGCTTCCAAGCAAGTGCCGGCAAATCTCCGTTTGAAATCCTCTATGGCAAAAAGTGTCGTACCCCTCTCAACTGGTCCGAGACTGGTGAACGTCAAGTTCTTGGCAATGACTTGATCTCTGAAGCCGAAGAAATGTCCAAAGTCATACGTGAGAATCTCAAGGCCGCTCAGTCGCGTCAGAAGAGCTATTATGACGGCAAGCATCGTGATTTGGCCTTCAACATTGGGGATCATGTCTATCTCCGTGTTTCTCCTATGAAAGGCACCCAAAGATTCGTTATCAAAGGAAAGCTTGCTCCTAGATACGTGGGCCCTTTCAAGATCCTTGGCAAAAGAGGCGAACCAGCCTATCAACTTGAGCTCCCTTCCAACTTCGCTAATGTTCATGATGTGTTTCATGTGTCTCAACTCCGCAAGTGCTTCAAGACACCTGAACGCACCATTCCGTTTGAGGAGATTGATCTTCAACAAGACTTGTCTTACCGAGAGCACCCCGTTGCTATTCTCGAAGAAACCGAGCGCAAGACCCGCAACAAGTCAATCAAGTTCTTGAAAGTCAAGTGGTCACACCATACCGACCGAGAAGCTACGTGGGAACGAGAAGATCACCTTCGTTCTGAGTACCCTTCCTTCTTCCAGTCCTAGATCTCGGGACGAGATCTTTTCGTAGTAGAGGAGAGTTTGTAATGCCCCGGATGCAATACTTTCCCGTTTTGCCAATATATAACTTTGGCTTCATCAGTTCCATTCCGGGTTCTTCGTTTGCCGGGTTTTTCGTCGTTTTGTCGTGTGCGTGTGTGCATTCATCCATGTCATGTTGTCGTGTGCATTGAATTGCTTTTGTGTTGTCGTTTGCATCCGGTCCCACTCGTTCCTTCCCGTTGTCCGTTTCGAGTTCCGACGCTCTCACACGTGCCTGTAGCTTCCGAGAGTCCTTCTTTTGTGTTTGGCCGTGTAACGTTTCCGGTTTGGCGTGAGACTTTTCGTGCGATGTTGTTTTGATACGCGTAACCCGCCTGTCAAGTTTTGTCGCGTTTGGAGTTCGTTTGGTGCTCCAACAGTTATCCTCGTGGGCTAAAAGTACCTCCTCTTTGAGGCCCAAGACCCCCCTCCAACAGCCCACCAACCCAGCTCAAACCCTTCCCTTCATCTAGGCCGTTCAATTGTGATCTCGTGGCCGAAAACCTCTCCTCATTTGGACTACCCTAGCTCCTTGTGCCTATATAAATGTCCACCCCCCTCCAATTTTGCGTCCAAAACCCTAGTGTTTCCACCTCTGCCGCGCAGTGCTTCCACCGTTGCCGCGTCGTGCTTCCACCGTTGCCGAGCCGTGCTTCCACCGCCACCGCACCGTGTTTCCTCAACCGCCGCGTTGCGCTTCCACCGACCACCGCCTGTGCTTCCCTCCTCGCCGCGTGGGCCCGCTCGGCCCGAGGCCAGCCCGCCAGATCTCGTCGAGCCGCCGGCTTGGTCTTCCTCCGCAGTTCTCGCCCGCCGCCGCCGGAGGTCGCCTCCTCGCCTCGGCCGCAGCGCCCCTCGTTGCCGGCCACCTTTCCACGCCGCCGGGAGCTCACTCGCCGGCCTCTCGCCGCCGCCCTTCGACCACCTCGCCGCGAGGCCGCAGGAGCGCCGCCGCGCCGGCCCCTCACCTCCTCGCTGGCCAGCCGCCGCCTCCCGGCCCCCTCGCGCCGGCCCCCTCGCGCCGGCCGCCTCGCTGGGAAGGCCGCCGCCCCGAGCCCCTCAGGCCGCCAGCCGCCGAGCCTCGATCGAGTGCCAGCCCCAATCGGATCTGGGCGCCATGCGCCGAACCCTAACGGGCTGCGGGTCCGCCCCGACCCGTTGACCGCCCGATCCGCGCCCGTTGACCGCCCGACCCGCTTCTCCGACCCGATCCGCCAGATCCGCCCCGACCCGTTTGACCGCCTGAAGTTGACTTCATTTTTTCCCTCTAAGTCCTTAGATTTCAATGTCTGAAGCATTTTTGTGATGAGGATGACTTTTACTGTGCATGTCCGTTTCGTGTGTATGATATGTCAAATGATCGTGGTGACTTGTACTATGTTTTGTTCCATTGTGCCATGCATGTTTGAGGTCATCTAGATGTCTTAATCTTCATTAGAAGAGTGCTACTTGTTATAAACTGCTGCTAGTAGTTGTTTTCATGCCATGTTTGCAATGTGATAACTTGTTGCATGTTTATCCAAATGAAGCAAATGATATGTCCACATGTTCATCATGAGATGCTCTACATGTTGGTTGTTTTAGCTTGCATGATAGAATTCATCTTGCCATGTTTATCTCCTTTGCAAAAGTGCTTGTGGCTATTAGGTTGTTAAACTTGTTACGAGATGCCTAGTTGAGGAGCTCGTTGCTATTGATGTGGTTGCCCCCTTGTTGCATGCTTATATGTTTTGGACTCCCCATCATGTGTACTTTGCTGTGGTGCAAACCACTTGCCATGTTATGCTTTGAGGTGACTTCAACTTGCTCACAAACATGCCATGATAAAACTGTTGTTTTAACACTTAGTGAAATTTCACTAAGTCTGGAATCTGTAATTTCCAGATGCCATGTTTGCTTGTTGTTCTAGGCAAATCCATGATAGTTTTGGGGTGACTATTGATGATTCTCTGTTGTATATGTTGTTGGCTATCCATTCATGCTCTCACATGCTCATTTGGGTGGCTGTAGCATATTTAACTCTTGCTCCCAAGTTGCTATAAATTACTGCTGTCAGGTTTTTGTTGTCATGTTCAAAATGTGATAGCTTGTTGCTATTGATCCATGCCTCCTATGGAGATGCTCCAATGGAATTGTTTGCTGTAGGTTGAGAACGAGGAGCCCACTTACGATCCCATCGACGACTCAACAGGCAAGATGACCTGACCCAGATAATATTACTATCTTTGCCTATTGCTAGAAGTCTCGCTCCATAGCTTTTGCCTCGATGCCCATGTTTTCCTGTCAGCCTCCTATTGTAACCATGAATCTGTTTAACCATCCTACCTATGCAAACCTTTGATTGGCTAAGTAAGCTTCGCTCAGCCCCTCTTATAGCATTGCTAGTTGCAGGAGAAGATTGAAGATTATTGCTTCTTGTTGAAGCTTGTTGGGATATCACACTATATTAAATCTTAAATGAAATCATCTATATATTGGTAATGGGTGGAAGGCTAAGCCTTTTGCTTGGTGTTTTGTTCCACTCATGCCGCCCTAGGAACCGTATAAACCGGTGTTATGTTCCTTGATTATGCGTTCCTCACACGGTTGGGGTTATGGGACCCCCTCGATAAACCGCTAAGTGCTAAGTCTTTTCCAACAAGTCCCAACATTCGTACTATTTGCCTAATAACTAAAACTTGCATAGGGCTTTGCAAACCCTAGTTCTTAATCAACAACCCGGGCCAGTGCTCCTCATGAGTGTTGGTCCAAACCCGGGAGTCTGCGGGGCCACCACGAGGAAACTCGAGGATTGGTAAAAACCTGTAGAATCGCCCATCCGATCGTGGCCTGAGACTAGATACGCGCGGATATTGTCAGGGTGTCGTCACGCTGGGAGGATTTGCTGGATTAGTCTTACCTTAGTCAGAGTATCTTGAGCACGGGATTCCGAGGATACTCGGGCCTTCCCACCTTGGAGTTGCGACTCCGCGGATCGTGGGCTTGTCATGGGCCAAGTTGGAACACCCCTGCAGGGTTATGAACTTTCGAAAGCCATGCCCGCGGTTATGTGGCAGATGGGAATTTGTTAATATCCGGTTGTAGAAAACTTGACACCATGTGCACAATACACTACCAGCGTGAGAACCGTGACGGTCATTTTCCGAAAGGGGTCCGGGAAGTGAACACGGTGGGGTTATGTTTGACATGTTTAGTAGGTCATTTGATCAGTAGAGGTTTCTACTAGGGGCGATCCAGACATGTGGATTTATGTTATGTTTGGTATCTTTCATTTGGATCTTCACCCGTAGACGGGTTGTGATGTTATTTGAATGATGTTTGGATATGTAATGAATTGTGTGACGTGGCGAGTGTAAGCCAACTATCTTTTCGCTTTCATCCCTATTTTTACATGAGATGTGCAAAGATACCAAACTTGAGATCATTCCAGAATGGGCTTATACCTTTAAGTCGTGCCTCGACACGTAGGAGGTATAGTCCCATCCTGTGCATTACAATACCCCTCGACGAGGTCCGCGCGGGAATTCGCCACCCTCTGATCGATCTCCTCCTGGACCCTGGACTCGCGAGCGGAGACGACGTCCTCAGCCAGGGTCACGTGGCGCTCCCTCGCCTCCAGCCGCTCAAGCTCCAGGTTACGCTCCGTGGCCTCCAGCATCAGCGCCTCCTCGCGCCTCAAGACCTCCGCCTCCTCTAGGGGCATTCCCCGCATCGACGCAAGTCGGCCCTACGCACCTCAGCGCGGTCCTCCAGGTCGGCATTCAAGACCTGAAGCTCCAGGAAGCGCCTCTCCGCGTCCTCACGATAGGCGTCAGTTTCCTGGGCCTCCTCCGTGGCTTGGGCGCAGGCCTCTCGCGAGGCAGTGAGGGATGCGTCTGCCTTCGTGCTGGTGCTCTGATGCTCGAGGCGCCCGAGGTTGATGGCCACCCTTAGCCGGCGCCACTCGTCCTGCAGTTGAAGACCTTCAGCCTCAAGACAAGCGTCAGCCCCATCAAGCTTCTTCCCAAGCCAGCCCAACGCGTCCGCCGCCTCCCGGAGAAGCTCGCGGCGGGCAGCACCACGCCTGTGCATCGACTCGAGCAGGAGGCCAGGGCCATCCTCGGCACCAGGAGCAGTTGAAGAAGTCTGAGGAGACCCGTCTTCCCCAGAGACGGAACCGGGATCTCCTCCTCCCCAGGTGTCTCCCGGGCCTCGGCCGGGGCCCAGAGGGGCTGGGACCGACCACCTGAAGAAGATGCTAGAGCCGAAATGGCCTCGGCGAGTTCAACGACCATGGGGGGAGCCCTTGGCACACTCCCGAGCCCCCAGGCGGGGTCGCGACAAAGGAATGGCAAGAACGCAAGGTTGAGGCGCCAAGCAGGTGCGCTCGGCCTCGTGGATGGCCTCACGGCCAGGGAGGCACATTGCCCAAGGGCACCCCGAGCAGGCGAAAGGCTCGGGGCCGCAGGGGCCCGCTCCTTGGTGGGTGTCGTAGTCTTGGCAGACGGGGTCCTGAGGAATCACAGTCAGGACGGAAGGCGACACACAAGATGTCACAAGGGCAAGCTACTCACTCCTTTATGGCGATGAGATTCCTCAGCTTCAGCAGTCGGGGAGCAGCGTCGCCATCGCCAGGGACCCTCCCCCTCTTGCGGTGAACTTCGAAATTTGGCCAGAGCCGGCCGAAGCCCCGGAAGCGGTCGGCAACATCGGGCGCAACCAGGGCGCCTCCCGGTGAGGTGCCCTCCAAGGCACCAGCACCCCCCAAGGACGACGCGAAGAGCCCACGGGGGCTTCGGCCTCAGGAGCATCCGGCGGCACTTGCACTCCAACCACTCCTTCCGGGCAACTCCCTTGAACTCCGGAGGGCGGCACTTTAGGAACTCCAGGAGGTGCCGGTACAGAGGCAGCAGTACCACTAGCACTCGGCAAGAGTTGTCCCCCAGCACCCACCTCCAGGGCGACCGCCTCAACAGCAGCGAGCGAGGGAGCCACACAGACAGGGTTCTCGCGAGACCCAACAAGCACGGGCGGGCGAAGGCCCCATTCATCGAAAGAGGGCATCTGCCTCACAAACTCCATCTTGTTCGAGCAACAGTAGAAGAGACATCCCTCCTGCGGTAGGCGTGCTGGCGATGGATCACCTGTCAGGATCTTGAGCACTATGCGCCGTGCCTCGGGAGGAAGAGCGGGCGCCTGAAGCTTCATACGGTCCCCGTGACCGAAGAAGGCCCACATCAGCCGAGAATGGCGCTGGAGTGGAGCGACGCGGCACCGGATGAACTCCCTCACCACCATCGGCGCCGTCACACCAAGCCTCCGCAGCCCGGTGAATCGGAACCAAACAGGAGCTAGCTTCGGACTAGCAAGCCTCACATGGCCCAGCCAAAGCTCGGAGTGGCCGGGCTCCGGGGCGGGAGCAGCAGGGGGCTGCGCACCCCAACATCGATGAACACCCACTGCTTCCTGAAACCACCAATGATCGGCTCAAGGTCAAAATCTATGCCCGCGTTGTCCGTCGCCGTGATGGTTTGGAAGGACGCGCATCCGAAGCATTGGAGCGCGTCCGTCGGATGGAGCGGGAATTAGTGGCAGAACAAGGCCACGGAGGGAGCAATGCCCACCATGGCCTCGCAGACGAAGGCAAAAACGGCAAGGAGGATGACGGACTGAGGGTCAAGATGCATCACGCTGATTTGATAGTGCGATAGCACCGCGTTGAAGAAGTCGGAGAAGGGAGGAATCAGGCCAGCCCAAAGGGCGTGAAGATGAAGGGGGACCTCGGTAGTGGACCTGTCAATCGTGGCGCAAGAACAGGCCAGGCCACCATCGCCCCCACTCATTGGAGACGGCGGCAAGCGCCGGGCGCACCTTCTCCATCATCTCTTCATTAATCACCACCAACCGCTCGGTGGCGGGAATAAAGACGGGCGGCGAAGAAGCCGAGGCACTGGGCTCCGCTCCCCCTTCCCTCTCTCTACCAGAAGCCATGGCGGCGGAGGGATTCGGTGTTAGACCAGCCCGGGGAAGGAGATTTAGAAGACGAAGAAAACCGCTAGGCGCGCCGCTGACACAGGAAGCAAAGTTGAGCAGGTAACAGTGCTCGCCCGGCCGGGCAAAAATCGAGGCTATATGGGGAAGTGGAGACGCCCATGTCCCGTCAATCGCCACACGTCAGTCAGGACCGCAGGCTTTGGGGCCCGCAGCACTCTGCACTTGGCCCTTGGCTTCGCCGTGGAACCAAGCCCGAGCGCGCCTTGGGCCTGAGGGCTACTGTCGGTGTTCTGGGAACAGGGGTACCCAGACTTGCCTGCCTGCGGCCTAGAGCGTGGCTCGCAAGGCGGCCTGGTACGGCCCAACATCTTCGACAACCACTCAAGACCCTTGCGAGGGGCCTAGCCTCGCGAGGCGGACGACACAAGGAATCCTAGCCCCCCTAACGAAGTGCGATAGGAACACGACCCTCTCACCCGCCTACGGGACAGGAATCACCTGGTCCTGGGCGGGGACTCGGCGTGCGATGTTAGCAACGAGATAGCCCGTGCTCCGGAGATCCTCCACGGCCTTCTCAGTAACCGTGGAGGCCTCCCACTTGCCTTTGGCGCTGGATCCAGCCATTGCTGGGGAAGGAAGTGGTGGTTGAGGAACGGAGAACTGCGGGCGCAAGAGATGAGGATGCTAGGGATAGGAAGATTGGAGAGCTCGGGCTTGAGGAAGGCATGGGGCTGATGGAAGGGATTGATATCCTTTTATAACGCTGTGGATATAGAACGCCCCCCCCCCCACTTTAGCCATAAAAATCGCCGGTTCCCAAAGCGGTCGTGCGTAATGCGCGGTTTGGATGCTCATGTCACGTTGATAAGGATCCCATAATAAGCGGGCATGATCTCTGTTCTGATAAGACTTGTCAGTGAGGTTATACCTCGAAACGCAAAACTAGGACCAAATAAAACGGTTTGATATGTTAATGGGATTGACGTGACGCTTCATCGAAAAGTTGTCAGTAAAGACACATTATTCATTTTCTTTCAATGCCTTGCCTTCGAGGCTAAGGGTTGTATTAACCATGCACAGCCGGACACAATACACTTTTTGCAGAAGATATATTCGGAAGAAGGAACCCGCCTTGCAAGCCGAAGACTATAAGGAAGCCGAACTCATCGTCATCGAAGACGGGTTCAGGGGCTACTGAGGGAGTCCTGGATCGAGGAGTCCTCATGTGGCTGGATAACTCGTGGTGGGCCGGACTGGTGGGCCCTGAAGATGTCACAACCCTATAGCTTTAGCCTTCGCTTGACTCTGCATGTTCCTCATGTCATCATGTTTAAATTTTTTAAACTTGAAATGGGGATTAACCAACCCTAGCACCCCTTTGAAAAACTAGGTTCAAACAAATTTGATTTCAATTAAACCCAAAATGCCCTTCGCAAAATGTTCATCATTTTTGGTCTTGCCTAAAACCTCTGCCAAAAATGGTTTCATAATTTAGGGAGCCATTCTGGATCTTTGATTTAAGTCATAACTATTTGCATTTGGACATTTAAAATGCTATAAATATTTTTAAATGTCCAAATAAATCTGAAAGCAATTTTAGGGTATTGGAAATAATCTCAAAAGTGCTTCTGATTATTCTCAGGATTTTCCAAAGTGATTTAGTATTTTTACTAAATCAAAACACACTACAGAAACAAATGAAAAAGATAACAGAAACAAAAGAGAGAGAGAAAGGCCACTGGGCCACCTACGTGGCCTGGCCAGCTGAACGGCCCAGCCCACCAGGGGCTTTGTCCTTCTGGCGCCAGTGGATAGGGTGCATGCTCAAAGTGCGTGCACGGCCAGAGCGCCACGCCACCAGCTGCCTGCCTGCGTCCCCGGGACAGCGCAACACCGCAAGTATTCTCAGCGGTGCCGTCTGGATCGAGCCCGCCTCTCCTTTCTCCCCTCACCCTCTCCCTCGCTCTCTCCCGACGCCATGGCCGAAGTGTCGCTCGCTTGCCACCGTGAAACACGCAGCCACCGCCTCCCCCTCGCCTTAACGACGTGTCCTAGAGCTTCGCCATGTCGCCCTCGACCTCCTCGCCGAGCTACGCAACGTCGAATGCCGCCAAATGCCGTCGACGCCGTCATCTTCAACCTTCGGCTGTCCAGATTGCCGGAGATGCTCCGACGCAGTCCGGCCTTGTCACGCCCCAAGACCGACGCTCCAGAAGACTTCCAAACGTTCCGGGTTTCGCCGTGTGTTTTATTTGCTTGCTTCATTTTTTTGTGCTTGCATCATATCATCATGCCATCATGTCATAAATCTTTTGCTTCTCAAATAAAAATTGCATGGATCTTCGTTTTATTTAAATTGAGGGATACTCACTATGGTGACTTCTCTTTATAACATATAAAAGCCTCTCAATATTATTAGGGAGCTATATTATAATTATTCCATTCTTTCGAAATTAACCATATCACACTTGCATAATTTTCCGCATCTCTTTTCTACTCCTAGTTTAATCTCCAAACTTTTTCATAAATTCTTTCATCATTCTTCCCAAGATCCACAAAAATTCTCAATATTTTTGGACTCTCCAAAACCTTGATCCTGTTCAAATTATTTGAAATTTGAATTTAAACTTTCAATCATGCCCACTCCTATTTTTTTCATGGACCGTGCACATTTTGCGAGTCCAAGAAAAATAAACCCCATGCCATCTTCTCTCCTAACCTTCTTCTCTCTTTTCTTTCTTCCTATTTTTTGTCTGTAATTGAAAAGAGAAGAGCGGGAGAGAAGCAACCAAGCCCAGCCGAGACCCAGGGCCCAGTCAGACCTTCCTAAACTCTAGCGATCCCGGCGTCCCACCTCGCTCCCTCATCCTCTCGCTCGCGCCGCCACTCACGCCCGTGCCCCATCTCTCCCGATCCCCCCGATCGTTCTCTTCCTTCCCTCACTCGCTCCCTCAACCAGGGCCTCATGCCCTCCTTCTCCCCATTGCCCTCCTTCACACACACCCGCGCCTCCTACCCCGACGGACCCGACCACCCTGCCGCCCCGCGCCTCGGGCCCTGCTCCGGCCACCGCCCACGTCATCAAGCGCCGCCGCCCTACGCAGGGCCTCTCCTTCCTCAGTGCCCGACCCTATCCTCCTCGCCATCGTGTCGTCTTCCACCGCGCCGCCCACTCCTTCCTCGTCGGCCGACCCTGCGGCCTCCTCCTCGTCGCCCACCGCCGTCCCAACGCCGAGCCTCGCCACCGCTCGAGTCCGAGGGTGCTGCTCGCCGAGGCCTGCGGTAGCCTCTGCCCCGCCTCTGGTCGATCTGGCCCCAAGGCCACCTCGTGGTCGAGCCTACCACACCGTCAGCTCTCCTGGCCGCCACCTGCGGGGCGGAACCCTAAGGTGACCTTCCCGTCGCCGGACTTCACCAGCAGCAGCTCCAGCCTCCACTCGGTCCTCCTAGAGCTCCTCGCCATGGCCCTCTGTTCGGCTCTGTGTATGACTACACGAGGAGATGCCAAGTACCACAACAGCCAGAGTGCATTTTGTCAAGTTCATCTACGACACAAACGACTACACGATGTGATGCTAAGTACCACTACGACCGTGTGCCACTATCGTCGACCCTCGAAGACCTCCGAGATCGACTTCATGGACCGACAAGTACCACTTCCGTCGACCTCGTGGATGTCAAGTTCGACTACGAAAACGTGTACCCCTACGTCAACAACGACCCCGATGCCCCGTATACAACTACCGTCGCCGAAGACCCGGGTTGCAAAAACGCCAAGTTCCACTACCATCGACTCCGTGGACGTCAAGTTCCTCGTCGTGACCCCGAACATCTACGAAAAGAGTACCACTACCGCCGTCGAGGACTGATAGTACCACTACTTCCCTCGATGCCCCGTGAACGACTACTTCCGGTGAACTCGAACCGCTTCAAAAACACATGCTTCAAAGGTATAACCGCAGAGACGATGACCCGTGGATGAATGCATGAGTTGTACGAGATGAACCGTATGTTTGCACCGTGCCCGTATCGTCGCTTGCGAAGCCCCCTCGTTTCCTTGCCACCAACCCATGGGAACCCGGTAACCGGGAGCACCCCATCACCTTGCATGACACGCTCACGCCGCCCTTCTTTTGCACCGGCATCTCGACGAGTTGTCGGATCATTGGAACATTGCCGTGGCACCCTTTCCATTCTAGCCGCCGTGGCACCCCTTTCTTTCCACCACGGTGACAAATGCTGTGTATCTTCTTCATGTCAACTTTTATTAAAAATTGCATAAAACTTGCATTTGTCATCCGCATCATGATAAAAACATTTAAAATGTTTAAATTGTTGTTTGCTTAAAATTGCTATTTATGCATGGGGAGTTTCCGGAATTGTTGTTGTTATTTTCGTCCTCATTTAAAATGCCTATTGATGTGGTGTTTTGTCAAAACACCACATCAATTTTGACAAAACACCACATTTCCAGAATTTTTGTTGTTATTTTCGTCCTCATTTAATATGTACTCAACAATATTAAATGTTATTAACATGGCAAGAGGTGAAGCATGAGCAAACATAACCGAGAGCAAACTAAATAAATTGATGTGGTGTTTTGTCAATATGCAACTCGTTGCATATTGAGCTCCACTTAATTTGTAGTGTTGTTTGTGCACTTTGCCATGCCATGCATATTAAACCGGGCATGCATCATACTTGGTTGTGAATCATATGCCATGTTTATGCTTGTGTGTTTCCCATGTTATTTGCTTATTTCTGGTTGCTTCTCTCATTAGCTTCGGTTTCGTTCCGGAGTTGTGAGGATTTGTTTGGCTACTTCATGGACTCGTTCTTCTTCCTTGCGGAATCCCAGGCAAAATGATCATTCCCCGATATCACATCTATCTTTACCTATGCTAGTTGTCTCGCTCTTTAGTTATGCCTCGATGCCTATTCCTGTCTTGTCAGTCTCCTATGTTGCCTTGAAACACTCTAACCGCCTTCCTAGCTAACCATTGTTTGGCTAAGTACGCTTTTGCTCAGCCCCTCTTCTAGCGTTGCTAGTTGCAGGTGAAGTTGGAAGATTGCTCCATGTTCAGACTTGTTTATTGGGATAACACAATATATATCTTAATTAATTAATGCACATATATATTGGTAATGGGTGGAAGGCTTGGCCTTCTGCTTGATGTTTTGTTCCACTCATGCCACCTTAGGACCCGATAAACTGGTGTTATGTTCCTTGAGTTTGCGTTCCTAACACGGTTGGGGTTTATGGGCCCCCTCGATAATTCGCACTGCTTAAAGTTTTTCCAGGAAGGCTCAACTTTGGTACTACATTTGCCTACAACTAAAACTTGCCGAGGGAGTAATTAACCCGAGGATTTATTAATCAACCCCCGGGCCAGTGCTCGTTTTGAGTGTTGGTCCAACCTAGAGTCATGTGCGGTATCCCCCTTGGAAACTTGGGTCTTTGGTCACTGTACGCTGTGCTCATCCGGTCGTGGCCTGAGACGAGATACGCGCAGCTACTATCAGGGTGTCGGCACGCCGGGAGGTCTTGCTGGATTAGTTTTCCCTTTGTCGAAATATCTTGAGCATGGGATTCCGAGAATACTCGGGTCTTCCCAACATGGAGTTGCGACTCCGCAGATCATGAGCTTGTGATGGGCTAGGTTGGGACACCCCTACAGGGTTTTCAACTTTCGAAAGCCGTGCCCGCGGTAATGTGGCAGATAGGAATTTGTTAATATCCGGTTGTAGATAACTTGACACCATATCCTTAAGAATACACTACCTGTGTAAGTAACCGTGATGGTCTCTTTTCGAAGGGCTTTGGAAAGTGAACACGGTGGGGTTATGCATGAACGTGAGTAGCTAGGATCACTTCTTGATCAACTTGGCGACCGTTGGCACATATTCTCATCTCGCTCTGAACTCGTAAGCTAGTTGCTTAGTGCTTGCTGCAGCCACTTTATTACCCCTCCACACCTAAAGGCTTTGCTAGTTTTGATACCCGGGAATGGGATTGCTGAGTTCTTGTGACTCATAGTTTACAACACACACCAGATGCAGGTACAGTCGAGAATAATGCAGGAGATGGATCAGAACTTCACTCAGAGTTCGATGAAGGGCGTGGTCGTTTCTGTATTACGTATCCCGACGATGAGTAGTGGTTCCTACTAGGGGCGATCAGGACTGTGGTTGTGGTATCTTTTCTCGTTTGGATTTCATCCGTAGTCGGACCCTGTCTTATTTGGGTGAATGTATGCTATTGTAATCATTGTGTGACGTGGCGAGTGTAAGCCAACTATTTTTTCCTCTTTCATCCCTGAACTTTTACATGAGTTGTGCAAAGATACCACGCTTGAGATCATTCCAGAATGCGCTTATGTCTCTAAGTCATGCCTCGACACGTAGGAGATATAGCCGCATCCTGGGCATTACAAGTTGGTATTCAGAGCCTTCTCCGACCTAGGAGGCCTCTGATTGATCAAACCGCTGACGGTTGAGTCTAGACACACAGACAAAATGTTTTGAGTCTTATATATATATCGGAGAGTAGAATTTCTCTGTACTCCTCATCCCCTTCATCGCTCTGGTGAGGATTCCTGACATTGTTTTAACTTCACTATCCTCAAATTTCACCAATTTTTTAGGATCACGAGGGTACTGTGTGACGCCCGAAGACCGACGTTCCAGAAGACTTCTATATGTTCTGGGTTTCGCCGTGTGTTTCTTATTTGCTTGCTCTATTTTATTTGTGCTTGCATCATGTCATCATGTCATTAATCTTTTGCAACTCAACTAAATAAATTGCATAGATCGTTTGATCTATTTAAATCGAGGGAAGGATGACTTCTCTTTATAACATATCCTCCTAATATTTATGGAGCTATTATAATAATTATTCCATTTGTTGGAAGTAACCATAACACATTTGCATCGTTCTTCAATTTTCTTATATCTAACTCAACTTCTTCTTTTTCTTCCTTGAGGCCTTTAGTAAAATTGAGTTGCAATTTTACTTTATCCATGGATGTTCAGATTCTTCCCATAGATCATGCTATTAGACCGCCATTTCAAATATGATCTCTATTTAAATTGCTTCTAAATTCAAACAGTTTGAATTTTATTCAAACTTATTCGAATTGTATCTTCTAAAACCTTTCCAACCATTTTTATTAAACCCTCTATATTTTTCTGTCTCGAGGAAAATATGTCACTTGTGGGAATTCCACCTCTATCCTCTCCTTTTTGCCTTTCTTTTATTTTGAAAATGCGAAGACCTTTTATTTATTTATTTATTTTCCAGCAGGCCTCCTTGCTTTTCACCTCTCCCCTGGGCCATATCCCTCCTGGCCGAGGCCCAACCAACCGCACCGGCCCATCCCTCCCTAGGCACGGCCGCCTCCTCCTAACCCTAGGCCGACCGAGCCCTCTCGTCCTCCCCATCGCTCTTTTCCCTTGCACATCGACCGCCGCCACCCAGCTTCGACCTCGCCTTCCCCCCGATCCCATCTCCCCTGCCTCTCCTTCCCCCGCGCATGTCGCACGTCCTCGTCGCCCCGCGACCGCCGCCGGCCGAGCTGGCCTCGTTGTCGACTCCCTCCGGCGCCCGCGACGTCCAGCTGCACGACGCCTGTGCCTGGCTCGCCTCCTCCGGGGCCTCTCCGCGCGTTGCCTCCATGGACGCGCCCGAGCCCCGTCGCCGCCTCTCTCCCCTGCCGTGCGCCTCGTCCCGTTCCCCTGCACCAAGCCTCCGTCGCCGGCCTCAAGCCAGTCGCCGCCGCGCCATGGCGCCAGCCTGCTCCGCCCCTCCGGCCTCCCCGCGGTCCAGCCGTGCGCCGCCCCTCCGCCGGACCTCCTTCCTCTGCCCCATGATGACCTCAGGGTCCCATGCACGTCCGGTGCCATTGCTCGCCGCGGGATCAAGACTGCCACCAATCTGAGCATCCCCACGACCAGCACCTGGTTTATGCCTTTTGTCGTTGCCAAGTTCCTCGTCCGGTGCGCCAAGTACCAGGATGTGCAGGTTCATCTTCCCGTCAAGTCCATCTATGTGCGAGTACGACTACACGGATTCACCAAGTACCTCGACGCCCGATGCCAAGTTCGACTCCATCGCCGAGAACGACTACATGAGGACCTTGGTTAGGGCACCGAACAACCACAAGTACCCCTACGGTTCGTCGAGACCGGCAAGTCCAAAGACGTTGGATGCGACAAGTACCCCTACGGCAAGTACCATGACGACCCTCGAAGAGCTCGGACCCGTCAAGTTACACTACCACCGACATGTACAACTACCTTCGCAAAATGAGACCGGCAAGCTCGGAGACCCCAAGTACCACGACACGATGACCCCGAACATCTACGAAACGAGAACGACTACTTCCACGACGTCCGAGAATGACTACTTCCTTTTGGAAACGTGAACGACTACTACGACGACGACCCACGAGTACCACTACTTCCACTACCGACGAACTAGTACCCCCTCCGAAAATGAACGCTTTGAAGGTATAACCGCGAGACGACACCCGAGAACGTTTGCTTGTGTTGTATGAGATGCACTCGCTGTTTGCCTCGAGTCCGAGTGCCCCTCGTTTGCCTTCCCACCAACCCGTGGGAACCCGTAACGGGATCACCCCACATATCTCTTGCATGACACGCTCACGCCGATCCTTCTTTTGCACCAGTCTTCCGACAAGTTACCGGAACCGATATGATGTCGTGGCATCATTTTCGGTTATCGTCGCCGTGGCACCCCTTTCCACCACGGTGACAAGTGCTTCATATCTCTTATGTCAACCTTTAACTAAAATTTGCATAAAACTTGAAAATGTCATCCGCATCATGATAACAACATTTAAATGCTTAAAATTGTTGTTTGCTTCAAAATTGCTAATTATGCACATGGGAATTTTTCGGAATTGTTGTTTGTCATTCTGGCCTCATTTAAACTTGTCTAGATTAGGTAGTTTTCATTTGCTTCACCTCTTGCCATGATAAAAACATTTAATCTTGTCTTGTAAATAAACGAGAGTCAACTAAACAAATAAAATGTGGTGTTTTGTCAATATGTAACTCGTTGCATATTGAGCTCCACTTAACTTGTAGCTTTGTTTGTGCACTTTGCCATGCCATGCATATTTAAACCGGACATGCATCATACTTGGTTGTGCATCATATGCCATGTTTATAATATATGTGTTTACCGTGTTGTTTGCTTCTTTCCGGTATGCTTTTCTCGTTAGCTTCGGTTTCGTTCCGGAGTTGTGAGGAGTTGTTTGACTACTTCATGGTCTCGTCTTCTTCCTTGCGGGATCTCAGGCAAGATGACCTTACCCGGATATCACTACTATCGTTGCCTATGCTAGATGTCTCGCTCTTTAGCTTATTGCCTCGATGCCTATTCCTGGTTGTCAGCCTCCTATTGTTGCCATGAAACCTCTAACCTTTGACACCTTCCCAGCAAACCATTGTTTGGCTATGTTACCCGCTTGCTCAGCCCCTCTTATAGCGTTTTTAGTTGCAGGTGAAGATAAAGATTGCTCCATGTTGGAACTTGTTGTTGGAATATCACAATATCTCTTAAATATATTAACACACCTATATACTTGGCAATGGGTGGAAGGCTTGGCCTTTTGCTCGGTGTTTGGTTCCACTCATGCCACCTTAGGACCCGATAAACCGGTGTTATCTTCCCGGATTTTTGCGTTCCTAACAAGGTTGGGGTTTATGGGCCCCCCTCGATAACTCGCTTAGTGCTAAAGCTTTTCCAGCAAGGCCCAACTTTGGTTCTACATTTGCCTAACAACTAAAACTTGCCGCGGGAGTAATTAACCCAAGGATTTATTAATCAACAACTTGGGCCAGTGCTCCTCAGGAGTGTTGGTCCAAACTGGAGGTCCTGTGGGTCCACCTTGGGGAAACCCGAGGGCTAGTTTTACCTGTAGCATCGCCCATCCGGTCGTGGCCTGAGACGAGATACGCACGGCTACCATAAGGGTGTCGGCACGCCGGGAGGTCTTGCTGGATTAGTTTTACTTTTGTCGGAATATCTTGAGCACGGGATTCCGAGAATACTCGGGTCTTCCCACCTTGGAGTTGCGACTCCGCAGATCGTGAGCTTGTGATGGGCTAAGTTGGGACACCCCTGCAGGGTTTTGATCTTTCGAAAGCCGTGCCCACGGTTATGTGGCAGATGGGAATTTGTTAATATCCGGTTGTAGAAAACATGACACTCTATCCTTAAGAATACACTACCTGTGTGAGTTCCGTGATTGCCTCTTCTCGAAGGGGTTTCAAGAAGAAGAACACGGTGGGGTTATGTCTGACGTGAGTAGTTAGGATCACTTCGTGATCACCTGGCGATCGTTGGCACTTGATCTCTTCCCGCTCTAAACTCGTAAGCTAGTTGCTTAGTGCTTGCTGCAAACACTTTATTACCCCCTCCTCACCTAAAGGCTTTGTTAGTTTTGATACCCGGGAACGGGATTGCTGAGTCCTTTGTGGCTCACGGATTACTACACACACCAGATGCAGGTACATCCGAGAACAGTGCAGGAGGTGGGTCAAAACTTTAGTGGGAGTTCGATGAAGAGCGTAGCCGTATGTATGTGATGTTTTCGACGATCAGTAGTGGTTCCTACTAGGGGCGATCGGGACCTTGTGTTGCTTTATTTATGGTATCTTTCTTTTGGATCTTCGTCGGTAGTCCGACTCTGATGTTATTTGGATGATGAAAGGTTATGTAATGTATTGTGTGATGTGGCGAGTGTAAGCCAACTACTCTTTTGCAATTTCATCCCTCTTTTACATGAGTTGTGCCAAGATACCATACTTGAGATCATTCTAGTATGATATTATGCCTCTAAGCCGTGCCTCGACACGTGGGAGGTATAATCTCATACTGGGCATTACATATTGTTTGGATTGTTATGATATCTTTGTGACGAGTACAAGATACGTCCAAAACGTATCTATAATTTCTTCTTGCTCCATGCCACTTTTGGGTGATATTGCTATGATATTCATACACTTCCATACACTTTTGATCATATTTGGACTAACTTACTAATCCAGTGCACCCCAGTGCCAGTTTATGTTTTCGGCTGTTTTTGTATTTCAGGTTTTCACGTTTCGAGAACTGCCCAGAAAAATCCAGAAAAATTATATAAAAAATCAGCGATACGGAAACAACACTGCGTCCGAAGGGCAGCCTGGGGGGGCACAGGGGCTCCAGGCGCCCTGTCGGCGCGCCCACCCCTGGGCCGCGCCGGGGGGGCGCCTCGGCCCCCCGAGGACCCCCCGGTGCCCTACTTTGGCATATATTTAAAGGGTTCCCCGTAACCCTCGAAACAGGACTTTTTTTCGCGATCCCATCTCTGTTCCGCCGCTGCCGCCGCTTCCAAGATCGGGAGCACCAGGAGAACTCTTCCCGGCACCCTGCCGGAGGGGAGGATCACCACCGGGAGCCTCTCCACCACCATGGACGCCTCCCGGATGACTCGTGAGTAGTCTCCCTTGGACCATGAGTCCATGACCAGTAGCTATGTGACGTTCTCCTCTCGTTCTTGTGCTTCACTAATTAGTCCTCGTGAGATGCCCTACATGATCGAGGCACCTATGTAATCCTTATGCTGTTGCTATGTTGAGTTTGCTGGGATCCGATGGATTATGAGATTATGTTCAGATTGATCTTGAGTAATATATTTGATTCACCTCTTTTATATTTTAGTTCATAAGTAATTCTTGCATGTTCTCCGTTGTTATTTATTGCTTTGGCCGAGTAATAGGTAGTGACTCCAAGAGGGAACGTTATGCTCGATTGTGGGTTCATGCCCCTCGATGACTAGCTTGAGTGACAGAAACATGAGTCTAGGGGATGTGCTGTTGCCACAAGGGGGAAAACAACGGTGCTTGTGCCCGCGGGTGCAAGGATTGTTTACTTTACGCAAAGTTCTTTTAATGCAGTTGTCTATTGCATTGAGTTTACACTATGGGTAGGACTCGCAACTTAATACCAGCGAGATGTTCTGGATAGATATCTCAAGGTGGATGATTAGTAGTAGATATTGATGGATTTCGGTCTACTTACTTTGGCGTACCGCCCATCCTTTGAACCTCAACCTTTCTTGCAATGTAGTCAGCATTGGTTTGCGTTCGTGGTCCTGTCAATTGCCCAGCTATAATTCATTTACCTCACATAGCTGTTTTATCGTCTTTTGGGAGAGAGACATCACTAGTGAACATCATGAGACTCCGGTCCATATTACCATCATTGATCACATACACTATTTACTTTTCGCTATTTCATTTACTATTGCAAAAACTATCTATCACTACTATCATATTGCTTTTAACCCTTTGTGAGCTACAAGGCCGGAGAGATTGACAACCTCTCCGTACTCGTTGGGAGCAAAGTTATTTGTATCTGTGTGCAGGTCCACGTTGATTGCTAATTGCGCCGTTAGCAGTTGACACCTACTTGTTGAACCTAGGAGTCTCTGGGGATTCGATCATTGGCATCTTTGCTAGGGGAAAACACTTCTACTTACTGCATCTTACACCTTCCACTTTGGGTAACCAACGAGGGGTTCGAGGCCCATCAAGGAGTATTTTCTGGCGCCGTTGCCGGGGACTCCACTCTTCAGGATAGGGGAGTTGCATGCTATCTTTTACCTTTGCTTTTTAGTCTTGTTAGTTTACCTTTCAATTTTTGCTTTAGTTCCTTTTTATCGAAAATCACAAAAATAGTTATCTTGCTTGCTTGCTACTATGGGTTCCACCGAGAACACCAAGTTGTGTGACTTCACTAGTCACAACAACGATGACTTTATCAGCACACCTATCACTACACATGCCACTTCAGCACCTTCATATGAAATTAAACCTGCTTTACTGAACTTAGTCATTAGAGAACAATTCTCCGGTGCTGGAGATGATGCTGCTTTACACTTGAACAACTTTGTAGAACTTTGCGATATGCAAAAGTACCAAGAAATAGATGGTAATATTGTTAAGCTTAAGCTTTTTCCTTTCTCCTTGAGAGGAGGAGCTAAAATTTGGTTTCAGTCTTTGCCTAGAAATAGCATAGATTCATGGGACAAGTGCAAAGATGCTTTTATCGGAAAATACTATCCACCTGCTAAAATTATCCAACTTAGAAGTAACATAATGAATTTTAAACAATTGGATAATGAACACGTTGCCCAAGCTTGGGAACGTATGAAGTCTCTTATCAAGAACTGCCCTACTCACGGTTTGACTACTTGGATGGTTATCCAAACTTTTTATGCAGGCTTGAACTTTACCTCGCGGAACTTGTTAGATTTGGCCGCGGGAGGAACTTTTATGTCAACTACACTTGGTGCTGCCACGAAGCTTCTCGATGAGATGATGACCAACTATTCCCAATGGCACACCGAACGCGCTCCAACAGGTAGGAAGGTAAACTCAGTCGAGGAGATTTCCTCCCTTAATGAAAAAGTTGACTTGATCATGTCTCTACTTCCGAAGCAATCTACCGTTGATCCTCGTGATGTTCCTTTAAATTCTTTGATTGCTCAAGAACAAGTAGATGTGAACTTTATCTCTAGAAATAATTTTAACAACAATGCTAATAGGAGTAACTTTGGTAACAATTCTAGACCGTTCCCCTCTAACTCTTATGGGAACAACAATGCTTATCCTAGTACCAAGAACTCCAATACTGAACTAGAGACCATGCTTAGAGATTTCATCACTACCCAAAAAGCCTTTAATAAGAATGTAGAAGAGAAACTACATAAACTAGATGATCTTTCTTTTAAGGTAGACCACTTAGCCATTGAGTTAAAATTGCTAAAAATTGAAACTTCTCCTCTTAAGGAGAGGGAAGTCATCCCTATTAATGCTACTCAAGTGCAAATCAATGAAAACACTAGGATGATGGCTAAGCTTAAAGAGAGATGGGCTAGAGAAAGGGAGGAAGAGGAAAGAATTAAGAGCCTTCCTACCCACCACACTGTTGCTTCTATCCAAGTTATTGAGGATGTTCACACTCTTAGCACCCAATGTACTCCTGGTCCCAATGTACCTATTAATGGTGATGCTATAGAAACTACCAAACAGGTGAGCCTTAAGGACACCACTACCACTTTACTTGATGCTCGTGACCTTGGTTTTGATAATTGCACTCTTACCGAAGTTATTGATTTCCTTCACAAAATGTCTAGAGATCCCCGCACTAGCACGCTTAACCTTGCCTTCACAGAGCATATCACTAATGATCTCATCAAAGCTAGGGAGGAGAAACTTAGAGTAGAAGCCTCCATACCTAGAAAACTAGAAGATGGTTGGGATCCTATGATAAAAAATTATTTGAATGACTTCTCTTGTTATGCATTATGTGATGTTGGTGCTAGTACCTCTGTTATGCCCAAAAGGATATATGATATACTTAAATTGAAACCTTATGATTCTTGTTCTTTTGGTGTTCGTCTCGTTGATTCTTCCATAAAGAAACCTTTGGGGAGGATCGATGATGTTCTTATTGTTGTCAATGATAATTATGTACCCGTTGATTTCACTATTATGGATATTGAATGTGATCGTTCATGTCCAATTATTTTGGGACGTTCCTTTTTGCGCACCGTTGGTGCTGTCATTGACATGAAAGAGGGTAATACAAAATTTCAGTTTCCTCTCAAGAAAGGGATGGAACACTTCCCTCGTAAGAAGGTCAAGTTACCTTTTGAGTCCGTTGTACGGGCTAGCTATTCTTTTACTCTTGATAAAACTTGATCTATGCATTATGCCTAGCTTAAAGGCATAAAAGAAAGCGCTTTTGGGAGGCAGCCCACATGAATAAATTTTTTGCTTTTGTTGTGTCTTGATGTTTTTTACTGCTGTAGCATCATCATTGTATCTTTGCTTTTCATATTTGTGCCAAGTATAGCCTCTGATTGCTAGAAAGTTCAAAAGTTGTGAGGTGCTGTCCAGGAAACAGATTCTGTCCTTGGATAGAAAAATTCGTATAAAAGCACCAGATCATCTTTTTGGTCTGAATTTTTTCGACAGCGTTCTCTATATAATTGTCTTTCGTGCGTCAGTTCTGAGTTTGTTTATTTGAGTTGCAGAAGTATCCCGAACAGGTCAATTACTGCCTGTTGTTCTGTTTTTCACAGATTATGTCCTGTTTTGCCTTACCTTCACTTTGCAAATTGAGAACTTGCTTTTTCTTTGCAAAAACCTTTTGGCAATCTTGAGAAACAGTAGAAATTCAAGAATATCCTTATTTCCAGCAAGGTATAATTATTTTATTAAGGGTACTAACCTCGCTAATCAGATTATGATGAGTTGTGTATGAAGGGAGTTTTCAAGTGTGCGAGGGAAGATGATAAAAAGATTCAGGAGTGTCAAACGCTCAAGCTTGGGGATGCCCCCGTGCACCCCCAAGAAATATTCAAGGAGACTCAAGCGTCTAAGCTTGGGGATGCCCCCCATGCATCCCCTTCTCCATCAACATTATCAGTTCGTCTTTCGTTCCGCTATATTTTTATCACTTCATGTATTATGTGCTATGCTTGGAGCGTCTTGCTTTTAGTTTTCCTTTTAGTTTTTCATAACGAGTCGGAACCCATAATTCCTTTATGTGGGAGAGAAACACGCTCCACCTCTACCTAGAACATTACATAGAATTTTCATGTCTATCTATGCTGTGTATGTTCTTTGTCTTTTAAATAGCTACTATTGTGTTCTGCTCTTAGTATTCATGCTTACCTTTTCAAAGAGCTTTTATTTAGTTGGTTGCTTGAACTCTCTTTAATTACCATGCTCATCTTATTAAGAGAGTTTGCTTCCGTTGCATGGGTTAATGTGTCTATGATAAAGATGCTACTTTCATGATGGTGCTTAGTAGTTCAGGTTTCTTTTGGTTAATCTCAAATAGCTGGGGGGTTCCCAGTGTGTTATTGGAGTACCAACTTGATTTGTTTGCCTATGATGTGGTATGGTTTAGTAATATCTTCCTTCGAGAATTTATTTTGATTGACTTGGCGTATGCTCACGCATATTCAAGACTGTAAAGAAAGTCTGTCAAGCCTTGATGATCTTTTATTTCTGAGTAGCGATATAACTACCATGTCTGATTTAATATTGCTTTGTCGCTCTGCATGATTATGACCGTCATTGCTCTCTTAGTTGGTCGCTCCCAGTCTTTTTCTAACCCCCACCTGTACTAAGCAAACTAACCATGCAATACATAGCTCATGGGAAAGTAGCCTAAAAACTACTGTGGTAAAGAATATGTTGCTTATGTATCTTATTTCTTATGAGTTGCTTGCTGAGCGGTAACCATGTTTCTGGGGACACCATCAACTGTCACACTTTTGTTGAATATCATGTGAGTTGCTATGCATGTTCGTCTTGTCTGAAGTAAGGGTGATTTACCGTGGGTTGAATTAATATGCATATTGTTAGAGAAGAACATTGGGCCGCCAACCAAAGCCATGCATCATGGTGGAAGTTTTAGCTTGGACCTTAATCATCAATCTCTCACGAGAATATGCTTATGCATTAAAGAGGAGTCCATCATCTATTTTCTATGTTGTCCCGGTATGGATGTCCTCAAGTTGAGATCTATCAAAAACGAGAAATCAAATGCGATCTATCTCCTTGGACCTTTGTACAGGTGGCATAGAGGTACCCCTTTGTGACACTTGGTTAAAACATATGCAATGCAATAATAACCCATGGGGATCTGAGCTTATTAGGACAAGGAGCGAGCACTATTGGTATTCGATGCATGAGGCTTGCAACTTATAGGATGTTTTATGCATGACACATATGAAGTACTACTACCATTGACATAATTGCTTCCATGTTTCAAAATAAAAAGCTCTAGCACTTCAAGCACCAACTACTGAGAGCATGATTGTCATTCTGAGTGTAATGTGCATTGTCCCAAAGTAGCATTGTCTTTTGCATGATTGTGATATCGTTTATTCTGAAATGATTGTATCTAGTCATCACTTAAACCTTGAAGGTGCCCTTGCATTTATGTTTTGCATCACTAAAGGGGGCAAGCTAGATATCACTTGATCATATTTGCACATCATGTTCATTGCAAATCTTTTTGATGTTTCAGTTTCATGTTGTAAAACTTTCAGTCATTTGTGATTTTCTCTTGAGACGACTTAATTACTATAGAATCATTGTCTCAGTAAGCTTTTGTCATATGACTATGAGAAAGTCCTATATGGTTAATAGCATGTCACCACATAAATTATTCTTGTTATCATTTACCTACTCGAGGACGAGCAGGAATTAAGCTTGGGGATGTTGATACGTCCAAAACGTATCTATAATTTCTGCTTGCTCCATGCCACTTTTGGGTGATATTGCTATGATATTCATACACTTCCATACACTTTTGATCATATTTGGACTAACTTACTAATCCAGTGCACCCCAGTGCCAGTTTCTGTTATCGGCTGTTTTTGTATTTCAGGTTTTCACGTTTCGAGAACTGCCCAGAAAAATCCAGAAAAATTATATAAAAAATCAGCGATACGGAAACAACACTGCGTCCGAAGGGCAGCCTGGGGGGGGCCACAGGGGCTCCAGGCGCCCTGTGGGCGCCCCCCCCCCCCC
>LR738715.1:193919090-194061922 GCA_902687465.1 Secale cereale | reverse complement strand
GCGCCGGGGGGGGGCGCCTCGGCCCCTCGAGGACCCCACGGTGCCCTACTTTGGCATATATTTAAAGGGTTCCCCGTAACCCTCGAAACATGACTTTTTTCGCGATCCCATCTCTGTTCCGCCGCCGCCGCCGCTTCCAAGATCGGGAGCACCAGGGGAACTCTTCCTGGCACCCTGCCGGAGGGGAGGATCACCACCGGGAGCTTCTCCACCACCATGGACGCCTCCCGGATGACTCGTGAGTAGTCTCCCTTGGACCATGAATCCATGACCAGTAGCTATGTGATGTTCTCCTCCCGTTCTTGTGCTTCACTAATTAGTCCTCGTGAGCTGCCCTACATGATCGAGGCACCTATGTAATCCTTATGCTGTTGCTATGTTGAGTTTGCTGGGATCCGATGGATTATGAGATTATGTTCAGATTGATCTTGAGTAATATATTTGATTCACCTCTTTTATATTTTAGTTCATAAGTAATTCTTGCATGTTCTCCGTTGTTATTTATTGCTTTGGCCGAGTAATAGGTAGTGACTCCAAGAGGGAACGTTATGCTCGATTGTGGGTTCATGCCCCTCGATGACTAGCTTGAGTGACAGAAACATGAGTCTAGGGGATGTGCTGTTGCCACAAGGGGGAAAACAACGGTGCTTGTGCCCGCGGGTGCAAGGATTGTTTACTTTACACAAAGTTCTTTTAATGCAGTTGTCTGTTGCATTGACTTTACACTATGGGTGGGACTCGCAACTTAATACCAGCGAGATGTTCTGGATAGATATCTCAAGGTGGATGATTAGTAGTAGATATTGATGGATTTCGGTCTACTTACTTTGGCGTACCGCCCATGCTTTGAACCTCAACCTTTCTTGCAATGTAGTCAGCATTGGTTTGCGTTCGTGGTCTTGTCAATTGCCCAGCTGTAATTCGTTTACCTCACATAGCTGTTTTATCGTCTTTTGGGAGAGAGACATCACTAGTGAACATCATGGGACTCCGGTCCATATTACCATCATTGATCACATACACTATTTACTTTTCGTTATTTTATTTACTATAGCAAAAACTATCTATCACTACTATCATATTGCTTTTAACCCTTTGTGAACTACAAGGCCGGAGAGATTGACAACCTCTCTGTACTCGTTGGGAGCAAAGTTATTTGTATCTGTGTGCAGGTCCACGTTGATTGCTAATTGCGCCGTTAGTAGTTGACACCTACCTGTTGAACCTAGGAGTCTCTGGGGATTCGATCCTTGGCATCTTTGCTAGGGGAAAACACTTCTACTTACTGCATCTTACACCTTCCACTTGGGGTAACCAACGAGGGGTTCGAGGCCCATCAGTACATTGTTCTTGGTGCCTCCTGTCATTTAGGGGTTGTGGCAGTGTCCCGGGGAGTTGAGCTCCAGGGTGTTGTCGTCACAAATGTATCGTCTAGAATACTAGAGGTGGCCGACATCGAAAACTCTTCTATGCGTGTCTGGTGGTGAGATAACCCCGACGTCACCCTGTACTTGTGGGATAGTTCGGGAGTATTGCGACAGCTAGTATAGCGGATGCATTTCGAAGGTCCGAGGTTAACAGTTTCCGAAGGTGCCTGGTTATGTGTTGACGGATGGATACAGCTGGATGTAGGTTTAGAGTTGAGTGCGTAGTGCTTCCCTTGTATCCCCAACACCAGATTGCATAACCGGAAAGCTTCGGGAATTAATAGGTGGGATTCAAGTAGCTCTTAGGTAATCTTCCAACAGGTGCATGATATGAGGTTGGGATTCAACATTTAGTGGAGAGGTTATCATGGGCATTGTTGCATTAGGGGGTTGCATCTTAAAGGATCCTTGGCTATGCTGATCCGGGGATTGCAAGACCCTATGTAACACGTGCCATGGGGCATTCAACACGAACACGTGGGACGAAACCTCGATTATGTATTTGTTCCATCTGTACCTTGTTGTTTTAATCTATCATTTTGTTCTCCCAAGTGGCTTCTCGACAAGTTGATGTATCATTTAAGCTTATGAAATTCATTCGTTCAATTCTCTGTTCGAATGATATTGTGAATATTATGTTGCAAGATATCTATCCTTTGTTTTTGTTTTGATTGTGGTATCCGAGTTGCTTCGATGTCAAGTGTTGATTCCATACCATTCCTAATCGGTGATCTCATATTTCTATGGGAGTGCTAATCCTTCGTGATCATCGAGATTTTCATGTAAATTGTTTTTGAACCGGTGCGTTTCTCTTCAAGTTAACCCGATCCTTTTAATGCAAGACCAAGTCTTGTTTTTTTTCTCAACGGTGTCTATTTCATCCATTCCAAGTTGTCTTCTTTGTCCCCACCCTACTACCATCTTTCTTTATGAAGCCAGAGTCCTTAATCAAGTGTCCTTATATTCATGTGATGTATCTTCATTCTTTTCGTTCAATTTCATTATCCGGTGATTTCTCGTGAAAATGCTCAGGAAGATTCAAGTTCATCATTCTTCGTTCTCTGTTTCTTGTTTCTTCTTCGGTGGACTAAATCCAAGTTTCGGGGATGATCATATCTCTTCTTCTTGTTTCACATGATTTCCCATGTTGAAATTTCTTATCCGAAGTCTCTCTTGTTTATTCATCTCTCTCTATTCATATCCGAAGTGTACAAGATATTTCAGAAGATTCACGTTTCCATTCTTAATCCGTTCAAGCTATTTCAAGGTTTTTATTACCTCATCCATGTCATTTAATTCAACCGGTGCAATATCTTCGAAGCAATCTTTTCCAATGTTGTTTATTTTAAGTGGGCCCTAACCCACAGGTCTTTCCCAGGATCTTACATGACTCTTCTATTTTTTCCGGAGTTATTCTCAAATTCTTTTCAAATTTGGTGTAAGAATGGACCTCTCATCGGTCAAATGCATCCTCCAAGTTCGCTTTCAAATTATTTTCACCATTGGTCCAACCTTTTAATTCTTCATTCCTGAGTGCCTCAATAATTCATGGTGGTGTATCTCATCGTATTCTCGGATTTGAAGACCGAAGAAGAATTTCTCCTAAATCTTGGTCCGTTCTCTTGAAGATTCGTTGCTCTAGCTTCATGCATCCTCATAATTGTTTCGATCACGAGGAATCTTTTCATACCCATCCGAAGCATTTCATGAATTCTTTCCATTGTGATCCTCCGAAGGCCATCATTTCAGAAGATTTCTTCGTTCTCAGCTTTCAACTTCGTCCTCCAACTATTCTTAATTGATGCCTCTTCGTTCTTCTCCATAATTCTTTCGGTGCATCATTCAAGTACTCTCTACTCAGCTCGTGATCTCTTTGTTCCTTAGTATCTAAGTTTCCTCAAGGGCCTTTGTTCTTTTTCTAATTTTTCCCGGTGGTTTGTTCTCTTTCATCACTCGGTTTTGTTCCTACGGTGTTTCGTTTAAGATTTCCACTTCTGTTCTTATCATATCATTTCACTCGTTCTTCCCAAATCCTACCGGTGATTCGTTGAATACTTTCTCAAGTTTGTGCGAGATCTCTGCTACCTCTTGAGCTTGCGTTGTATTCCCTCGAAGAGGAAAGGGAGATGCAGCACAATAGCGTAAGTATTTCCCTCAGTTTTTGAGAACCAAGGTATCAATCCAGTAGGAGACCACGCGCGAGTCCCTCGCACCTGCACAAACAAATAAGAACTTCGCAGCCAACGCGATAAGGGGCTGTCAATCCCTTTACGGTCACTTACGAGAGTGAGATCTGATAGAGATAATAATTATATTTTTGGTATTTTAGTTTAATAAAACAGCAAATAAAAGCAGTAAAAGTAAAGTAGATGTAGATTGATATGTTGAGAATAGACCCGGGGGCCATAGTTTTCTCTAGTGGCTTCTCTCATGAAAGCGGTATTCTATGGCGGGTAAACAAATTACTGTCGAGCAATTGATAGAAAAGCGAATAATTATGAGACTATCTAGGCATGATCATTGTATATAGGCATCACATCCGAGACAAGTAGACCGACTCATGCCTGCATCTACTACTATTACTCCACACGTCGACCGCTATCCAGCATGCATCTAGTGTATTGAGTTCATACGAACAGAGTAACGCCTTAAGAAAGATGACATAATGTAGAGGGATAAACTCAAGCAATATGATGTAAACCCCATCTTTTTATCCTCGATGGCAACAATACAATATGTGCCTTGCTGCCCCTATTGTTACTGGGAAAGGACACCGCAAGATTGAACCCAAAGCCAAGCACTTCTCCCATTGCAAGAACTATAGATCTAGTAGGCCAAACCAAACCAATAATTCGAAGAGAATTGCAAAGATATTATGAGCACACATAAAAAGTTCAGAGAAGAACCAAATATCTTTCATAGATTACCTTGATCATAAACTCACAATTCATCGGATCTCGACAAACACACCGCGAAAAGAGATTACATCGAATAGATCTCCTCGAAGACCGAGGAGAACTTTGTATTGAGATCCAGAGAGAGAGAAGAAGCCATCTAGATACTAGCTATGGACCCCGAAGGTCTGTGGTAAACTACTCACAACTCATGGTGAGGGCGATGATGATGATGATGAAGGCCTCCGTGATGGATCCCCCTCCGGTGGAGCTCCGAAACAGGCTCCAAGATGGGATCTCCACGAGAACAGAAGCTACGGCGGTGGAATTAGGGTTTTCTCTCTGCGTATGGAGTTTCTGGGGTACGTAGGTATATATAGGAAGAAGGAGGGCACTGGGGGCCGTGTGGGCTAGCCTCGAGGCAGGGGGGCGCGCCCTGAGAAGGGGGGCGCGCACCCCACCCTCGAGGGCAGCCCAGCTGTCCCCTGACTTGGTCCTGGCGCTTTCCGTGCATGATTTTCGTCAAAAATATCTCTCGTGAAGGTTTCATTCCATTTGGACTCTGTTTGATATTCCTTTTCTGCAAAACTCTAAAATAGGCAAAAAAAACAGCAATCTGGACTGGGCCTTTGGGTTAGTAGGTTAGTCCCAAAAACGATATAAAAGTGAATGATAAAGCCCATTAAACATCCAAGACTTCATAAATAATAGCATGGAACAATCAAAAATTATAGATACCTTGGAGACGTATCAAGCATCCCCAAGCTTAATTCCTGCTCGTCCTCGAGTAGGTAAATGATAAAGAAAGAATTTTTGATGTGGAATGCTAACCAATATAGTTTTTCAACGTGATTCTCTTAATTGTGGCATGAATGTTCAGATCTGAAAGATTCAAGACAAAAGTCAATATTGACATAAGAAATAAATATACTTCAAGCAATACTAACAAAGCAATCATGTCTTCTCAAAATACTATGGCTAAAGAAAGTTATCCCTACAAAATCATATAGTATTGGCTATGCTCCCTTGTTATCACACAAAAATATTCATATCATGCACAACCCCGATTTCAGCCAAGCACTAGTTTTCATACTCTATTCTTTCAAACCTTTCAACTTTCACGCAATACATGAGCGTGAGCCATGGATATAGCACTATGGGTGGAATAGAGGTGGTTGTGGAGAAGACAAAAGGAGGGAGATAGTCTCACATCGACTCGGCGTATCAACGGGTTATGGATATGCCCATCAATAGATATCAATGTGAGTGAGTAGGGATTGCCATACAACGGATGCACTAGAGCTAAATATGAATGAAAGCTCAACAAATGAAACTAGTGGGTGTGCATCCAACTTGCTTGCTCACGAAGACCTAGGGCATTTGAGGAAGCCCATCGTTGGAATATACAAGCCAAGTTCTACAACGAAAATTCCCACTAGTATATGAAAGTGACTAAGCATGAGACTCTCTACAATGGAGATCATGGTGCTACTTTGAAGCACAAGTGTGGAAAAAGATAGTAGCAAATGTCCCTTTTTCTTTTTTCTTTTTTTTGGGCCTTTCTTCTTTCTTTCTTTTTTCTTTGGCCTTTCCTTTTTTTGCGGAGGGGCTTTATAGATTTAGCCTTTCCTCCCATGGGACAATGCTCTAATAATGATGATCATCACACCTTCATTACAACTTGATATTACAGCACGATACTACAACAACAAAGTATGACTCTATATGAATGCCTCCGGTGGTGTACCGGTATGTGCAATGAAACAAGAGTGACATGTATGAAAAGATTATGCATTGTGGCCTTGCCACAAATACGATGTCAACTACATGATCATGCATGGCAATATGACAATATGATGCATGTCATTTAAACGGAACGGTGGAAAGTTGCATGGCAATATATCTCGGAATGGCTATGGAAATGCCATGATAGGTAGGTATGGTGGCTGTTTTGAGGAACAATATGGTGGCTGTTTTGAGGAAGGATATATAGTGGGTTTATGGCACCGGCGAAAGTTGCGCGGTACAAGAGAGGCTAGCAATGGTGGAAGGGTGAGAGTGCGTATAATCCATGGACTCAACATTAGTCATAAGAACTCATATACATATTGCAAAAATTTACGAGTCATCAAAACAAAGCAATCAACTCATGCCCCTAGGGGGGGTTAGTAGGAGTTAACCATCGCGCGCCCCCGGCCTCCACACAAAGGTTGACACTCTACAAATACCTCATGCTTTAACTTAGTCACACAACGGTTCACCATACGTGCATGCTATGGGAATCACTAACCTTAACACAAGTATTTCTCAATTTCATAATAACTCCACTAGCATGACTCTAATATCACTATCCTTGTGTCTCAAAACAATTATCAAGCATCCAACATCTCTTTCTATTTAATGCACTTGATGTGAAATTTTTTACTACATTGACATTGGATGTTTATCATGTGAAGACTAGTTTATTTAGCCTAAACACTTTACCATGCTGTTTTAATAGACTCTCAAATATATATAAGTTAAGCACTGGATTTCAACAATTTCTACAAAATATTACCACCACCATGCTCTAAAAGATATAAGTGAAGCACTAGAGCAAAAACTATTCAACTCAAAAGATATAAGTGAAGCACATAGAGTGTTCTAACGATTTCTAGGCCATATTTAACTCTCTCAAATAGGTGTGTCCAGAAAGGATGATTGTGGTAAACTAACAAGCAAATACTCAAATTATACAAGATGCTCCAAGCAAAACACATAACATGTTGCGAATAAAAATATAGCTCCAAGTATAGTTACCGATGGATGAAGACGAAAGAGGGGATGCCTTCCCGGGGCATCCCCAAGCTTAGGCGTTTGATTATCTTGAATTTACTTGGGGTGCCATGGGCATCCCCAAGCTTAGGCCTTTTCTACTCCTTGTTCCATAGTCCATCAAAGCAATACTCAAAACTTGAAAACTTCACAACACAAAACTTAGTAAAAATTCTCGTGAGCTCCGTTAGTAAGAGAAAGCAAACCACTACTCAAAGGTACAGCAAGGAATTCATTCTTTGTTTTTATTGGTGTTAAACCTACTGTACTTCAAGTTCTATATGGTTCATATCCTCCAATATTACTCATAGATGCATCGGAATAAGCAAACAACACACGAAAAACAGAATCTGTCAAAGACAGAACAGTCTGTAGTAATCTGCGGGGTTCGCCTACTTCTGGAACTCCAAAAAAATAAAAAAAATTGGTAAATTTGCGCAATTTATCTACCAATAAGCAGCAGAAAGAATCAACTAAAAATCACGCTCCAGTAAAATCCCACGACTACTTTAGCAAGCGCTAACGATTCTGTTTTTCACAGCTAGATCATATAAACTTCACACAAGTCTTACCAAAGGTTCTACTTGGCACAAACACTAAACAAAACATGAAACCACATCTAATCAGAGGCTATATGCAATATTTATTCCCTAACAGCAACAAAAGCAAAAAACATAAAATTGGGTTGCCTCCCAACAAGCGCTATCGTTTTACACCCCTAGCTAGGCACGATACAAGATAGATCTAGGTATTGCCATCTTTGGAAGGCAATCTATAAGTGGCTCTCATGATAGATTCATATGGTAATTTGATTTTCTTTCTAGGAAAGTGTTCCATGCCTTTCCTTAACGGAAATTGGAATCAAATATTTCCTTCCTTCATATCAATAATTGCACCAATCGTTCTAAGGAAAGGTCTACCAAGAATAATAGGACATGAAGGATTGCAATCTATATCAAGAACAATGAAATCTACAGGAAAATAATTCCAATTGGCAACTATAAGAACATCATTAATTCTTCCCATAGGTTTCTTAATGGTGGAATCCGCAAGATGCAAATTAGAAGAACAATCATCAAGCTCATGGAACCCTAGCAAATCACACAAAGTTTTTGGGATAGTGGAGACACTAGCACCCAAATCACACAAAGCATAGCATTCATGATCTTTGATTTTAATTTTTATAGTAGGTTCCCATTCATCTTAAAGCTTTCTAGGTATTGAAACTTCCAACTCAAGTTTTTCTTCATAAGATTGCATCAACGCATCAACTATATGTTTAGTGAAAGCCTTATTTTGACTATAAGCATGAGGAGAATTTAGCACGGAATGCAACAAGGAAATACAATCAATCAAAGAGCAATTATCATAATTGAATCCCTTGAAATCCAAAGTAGTGGGTTCATCACTATGCAAAGTTTTAATCTCTTCGTTCCCACTTTTAGCAATTTTAGCATCAAGATCTAAAAACTCTGAATCATTGGGACACCTTAAAGTAGAATCATCTCCAATCATATTCTCATCAAGATTAATACTAGAAAACAAGGATCTAATAGGAGACACATCAATAACTTTCATATCTTCATCTTTATTTTCATGCTCTTCCGGTTTGGCAGCCATCCTATTGATCAAGGTGGACTGTTTATCGGAAATTTGGGCAATTAAGTTCTCAAGATGAGCAAACTGAGATTTAAAACCATAAAATTCCTTAGACATATCATCAAGGTCTTTATTCATATACTCCATAAACTTTTTCTGTTCTTTAAGCTCACTTCTAAAAAAGCCATTATGCTCCAATTGTATAGTCATAAAATGTCTATCATTGTTTTCAATCTCCTCCAGCCTCTTGAGGTGAGGGTCAAAACTAACAGGGAGAGCCATAGTGACAAGCAAGCAATCCAACACACACAAGCAAACAAGAGGCAAGCAAAAAAAAACATAGCGGGAGAAGGGCAAATAAAATGGCAAAGGTGAAGTGGGGGATAGGAAAATGAGAGGCAAATAAATGTAATGTGAAGGATAAGGGTTTGTGATAGGTACTTGGTATATAATTTTTGTGTAAGCCTCCCCGGCAACGGCGCCAAAAATTCTTCTTGCTACCTCTTGAGCTTGCGTTGTATTCCCTCGAAGAGGAAAGGGAGATGCAGCACAGTAGCGTAAGTATTTCCCTCAGTTTTTGAGAACCAAGGTATCAATCCATTAGGATACCACGCGCGAGTCCCTCGCACCTGCATAAACAAATAAGAACTTTGCAGCCAACGCGATAAGGGGTTGTCTATCCCTTTACGGTCGCTTATGAGGGTGAGATCTGATAGATATGATAATTATATTTTTGGTATTTTTAGTTTAATAAAACAGCAAATAAAAGCGGTAAAAGTAAAGTAGATGTAGATTGATATGTTGAGAATAGACCCGGGGGCCATAGTTTTCTCTAGTGGCTTCTCTCATGAAAGCGGTATTCTATGGCGGGTAAACAAATTACTGCCGAGCAATTGATAGAAAAGCGAATAATTATGAGACTATCAATGTAATGCCCCGGATGTAACACTTTCCCTTTATGGCAATATATAAACTTTGGCTTCATCATTTCCATTCCGGGTTCTTCGTCTTTTCGGGTTTTCATCGTTTTGTTGTGTGTGTGTGTGCATTTCATCCTTGTCATGTTGTCATGTGCATTGCATTGCATTTGTGTTCTCACTTGCATCCGATCTCACTCGTCTCTTCCCGTTGTCCATTTCGAGTTCTGACGCTCTCACACGTGCCCGTGGCATGCCCGAGTCCTTCTTTTGTGTTTGACCGTGTATCGTTTCCGGATTGGCGTGAGACTTGTCGTGGGATGTTGTTTTGGTACGTGTAGGCCGCCTGTCAAGTTTCGTCGCGTTTGGAGTTCGTTTGGTACTCCAACAGTTAACCTCGTGGGCTAAAAGTACCTCCTCTTTGAGGCCCAAGAACCCCTCCACAACAGCCCACCAACCTAGCCCAACCCTTCCCATCATCTCGGTCGTTGAATTGTGATTGCGTGGCCGAAAACCGCTCCTCATTTGGAGTCTCCTAGCTCCTTGTGCCTATATAAACGTCCACCCCTCCATTTTCGTCCAAAACCCTAGTCTTCTTCCTCCTCCATCCCTTTTTTTTCTTTTTTTTCCCGTGCCCCGCAGATCCACCGCGCGCCGGACGTGTCCATCCGCCTCGACCAGTGGCAGGCCGCCACGTGGCCATCCGCCTCCTCCCGCCGCCGCGGCCCGCGAGGCACGAGGCCGGCCCGCGCGAGCCCGCGCCCCTCCGCGGCTCCGCCCGCGTCACGCTCCCTCCGCCTCCCGCTTCTTCTCCGCCGCCGCCGCTGCCTCCGCATCGCCTGAAGAGCCGTCGGCCCCGAGCCCAGCTCCCGCCGCCGGTCGGGCCCCGGTTTTTCCTCCCGCCGGCCCCGGGCGCCGCTCCGACCGCCCCGCTCCCCCACGCCAGCCGCCGTCGTTCCCCGGCCTCTCGTCGGCCGAGATCGAGGCCGCCGCCGGCGAAGGCAGCCGTCGTGCTCCAGCGATCCAGATCGGCCTGCCCGATCCCGATCCAGCGCCAGTGCGGGTGCAAACCCTAACGGGTCGCGCCCGCGGACCCGCGGACCCGATCCACTCCGTTGACCGCCCGCGACCCGCGTTGACTCCAGAGAGGTTGACCCTCTGTTTTTGTCTAAGTCCTTTTAGTTTTTCATTGTCTGACGCAATTTTGTGATGATGATAACTTCTAATGTGCTTGTCCGTTTTGTGCATATAGTATGTCAAAATGATCGTGGTGACATGTACTATGTTTTGTTCCATTGTGTCATGCATGTTTGAGTCCATCTAGATGTCTTAATCTTCATGAGAAGAGTGCTACTTGTTATAAACTTCTGCTATTAGTTGTTTTCATGCCATGTTTGTGATGTGATAACTTGGTGCATGTTTATCCAAATGAAGCAAATGATATGCCCAAATGTTCATCATGAGATGCTATACATGTTGGTTGCTATAGGATGCATGTTAGAGTTCATATTGTCATGTTTATCTCCATTGCAAAAGTGCATGTGGCTGTTAGGTTTTGTAACTTGTTACGAGATGCTTAGTTGAGGAGCTCGTTGCTATTGATGTGGTTGTCCCCATGTTGCATGCTTATATGTTTTGGATTCCCCATCATGTGTTCTATGCTGTGGTGCAAACCATTTGCCATGTTATGCCTTGAGGTGACTTAAACATGCTCACAAACATGCCATGATAATATTGTTGTTTTAACACTTAGTGAAATTTCACGAAGTCTGGAATCTGTAATATCTGAATGCTATGTTTGCTTGTTGTCCTAGGCAAATCCATATTAGTTTTGGGGTGGCTATTGATCATTCATTGTCGTATATGTTGTTGTATATCCATCCATTCCCTCACATGCTCATTTGGATTACTGTAGCATATTTAATTCTTGCTCCCAAGTTGCTATAAAATATTGTTGTCAGGTTTTATTGTCATGTTCAAAATGTTGTAGCTTGTTGCTATTGATCCATGCCTCCTATGGAGATGCTCCAATGGAATTGTTTGCTGTAGGATATCTCTACTTCATGTCCATGCTTCTTGTCACCATGTTTGAGTGTTGTAGAGTATATATTTCTTGCTCCCAAGTTGCTATGTGGCTGTTATTTTCAGCTTTGCATTGTTTCTTGTTTCGGGTGTATCTTTTAGCCCGTTGCTCCGTTTTGAGCGTTCCCTACATGAAACTTGTGTGGTTTTGCATGTAGATTCATAATATCATCTTGTTAACATGTTTTGGAGTATGTTGCTTGATGTTTGGGTGCATCTGTCACCGTTGCCATGCTTATATTGTCTTGATCATATCTTCTAGACCGTAGCTCCGTTTTAAACAAACTTTATATGAAACTTGACTACAATTTCGTGTAGATTGTCATGGTGCATGTTAACTTGCTGTTTAACAACTTTAACTTAAGGTTTGTTCAGATCTGGACTAATTTCAAACTATGCATATGAGGACTTACTGGATTTGTCTTAAGTAGTTTCCGGCCTCATTTAAACCTGATGTTTCTTGTGTTGTTTCTCTGTGCTTCCTGCCTTGCCATGTTTCGCATCCTAAATGGACTTGTCTTGCATACTACTTGCTTGAGTATGTTGTCATGTTTCTTGTGCTGTTTCTCTGTGCTTCCTATGTTGGCTTGCTGTGCATCCTAAGTGCACCAGCAGTGCTTCCTTAGTACATCAGCCATGCATCATGTAGTTTGCGCATTGCATCTTGTTTGATTTCGTGCCTCGTGTGTTCTTGTGTTGAGTAGAGCCGGAAGCCGAGACCGAGTACGAGAACGAGGTTACTACCGAGGTTGAGAACGAGGAGCCCACTTACGATCCAATCGACGACTCGACAGGCAAGATGACCTGACCCAGATATCATTACTATCTTTGCCTATTGCTAGAAGTCTCGCTCTTTAGTTTATTGCCTCGATGCCCATGTTTGTTTGTCAGCCTCCTATTGTAACCATGAATCTGTCTAACCACCCAACCTATGCAAACCTTTGTTTGGCTACGTAGGCTTCGCTCAGCCCCTCTTATAGCATTGCTAGTTGCAGGAGAAGATTTGAATATTCTTGCTTCATGTTGAAGCTTGTTGGGATATCACACTATATAAACTCTTTAATGAAATCATCTATATATTGGTAATGGGTGGAAGGCTAAGCCTCTTGCTTGGTGATTTGTTCCACTCATGCCGCCCTAGGAACCGTATAAACCGGTGTTATGTTCCTTGAGTTTGCGTTCCTCACACGGTTGGGGTTATGGGACCCCCTCGATAAACCGCTTAGCGCTAAGTCTTTTCCAGCAAGTCCCAACATTGATACTCCATTTGCCTAATAACTAAAAACTTGCATAGGGACTAGCTATCCCCTTTTATTAATCAACAACCCGGGCCAGTGCTCCACATGAGTGTTGGTCCAAACCGGGGATTCTGCGGGGCCGCCTTGGGGAAACCCGAGGTATCTGGTATAACCTGTAGAATCGCCCATCCGGTCGTGGCCTGAGACTAGATACGCGCGGCTATTGTCAGGGTGTCGGCACGCCGGGAGGATTTGCTGGATTAGTCTTACCTTAGTCGGAGTATCTTGAGCACGGGATTCCGAGGATACTCGGGCCTTCCCACCTTGGAGTGCGACTCCGCGGATCGTGGGCTTGTCATGGGCCAAGTTGGATCACCCCTGCAGGGTTTTGAACTTTCGAAAGCCGTGCCCGTGGTTATGTGGCAGATGGGAATTTGTTAATATCCGGTTGTAGAAAACTTGACACCATGTTCAGAACACACTACCAGCGTGAGTACCATGACGGTCATTTTCCGAAACGGGTTCGGGAAGTGAGCACGGTGGGGTTATGTTTGACGTATTTAGATAGGATCACTTCGTGATCACTTTATCGCTCGTGGCATCTCTCCTCTCGCTCTTATTTACGTAAGTTAGTGCTAGTGTTGCTGTAACCTTTTATTCTTTCTTCAGCCTTGTTCCACACCCAAGGCTTAGATAGTTCTGCTACCCGGGAACGGGATTGCTGAGTCCTCCATGGCTCACAGATTCTACACCACACCAGATGCAGGTACTCAGGTGAACTATTCAGGTGACGGCACAGAGCTATACTGGGAGTACGATGAGGAACGTAGCCGTTACTATGTGCACTATCCCGATGATCAGTAGTGGTTTCTACTAGGGGCGATTCGGACCTGTGGCTTTATGTATGTTTGGTATCTTTCATTTGGATCTTCACCCATAGACGGGTTGTGATGTTATTTGAATGATGATTTGCTATGTAATGAATTGTGTGACGTGGCGAGTGTAAGCCAACTATCTCTTTTCCTTTTCATCCCTGTTTTTACATGAGATGTGCAAAGATACCGAACTTGAGATCATTCCAGAATGGGCTTATACCTTTAAGTCGTGCCTCGACACGTAGGAGGAATAGTCCCATCCTGGGCATTACAAGTTGGTATCAGAGCCTTCTCCGACCTAGAAGCCCCCACTGATTGATCAAATCGTTGACGGTTGAGTCTAGGCACACACTTAAAATGTTTTGAGTCCTATATATATATATATCGGAGAGTAGGATTTCTTTTGCTCCTCATCTCTTTTCACTTTGGTGAGGACTCCTGACGATTACTCTTGCCTCTTGTACTCTCAAAAATTGCACCAATTTTTTTAGGAATCTCGCGAGTATTGTTTGGATTGTTCCGATGTCTTTGTGACGAGAACATTGTTCTCGATGCCTCCTGTCATTTAGGGGTTGTGGCAGTGTCCCGGGGAGTTGAGCTCCGAGATGTTGTCGTCACAAATATATCGCAGCAGTTCTGGAATACTTAAGACGGCCGACATCGAAAACTCTCCTATGCGGTTAGTGGCAAGATAACCCCGACATCACCCAGTACTGGGGAGGTAGTTCGAGAGTATTGCCATAGCTTGTATAGTGGATGCGTTTCGAAGGTCCGAGGTAGACGGTTTCCGGAAATAACTGGTTATGTGTTGAAGGATGGATACAGCTGGATGTAGGATTAGAGTTGAGTGCGCGATGCTTCCCCTGTATCCCCAACACCTGATTGCATAACTGGAAAACTTTCGGAAATTAATAGGTGGATTCATCTAGTAGATCATAGGCATTCTTCCAACGAATGCATGATATGGAGTTCGGGGTTCTACATTGAGTGAAGTAGTTTTATGGCCGTTGTTCCGATCGGGAGTTGCATCTTAAAGGGTCCTTGGCTATGCTGATCCGGGGATTGCAAAACCCTTTTGTAACACGTTCCATAAGCTTTCAGCACGAATATGTCGAACGAAGCTTCTATCTTGTATTTGTTCTATTTGCACCTTGTTGTTTTATTTACCTTTTGTTCTCCCAAGTGGCTTCTCGTGAAGAATGTTGTTACTATTAAACTAAGAATTTCATTCGTTCCTCTTGTTCGAATGATTCTTGTGAAGACTATGTTGCAATTCTAGCCGTTGATTCAGCTAATATCTTCTTTCAATCAATGGCTAATAGTGGTCATCTCTTTCAGGATGGCTCCTAAAAGGGTTCCCAACGCTAACCCAGAGGGTGAAGAGGTTCCTGATCGTCCTCCTTCACCTCCTCCTCCGTCTGAGGCCTGGAGAGCAATTATGCAAGCTACGAATCAGACACCGAGATGCTTATGCAAATGATGCAGAACATTCAAGCAAATCAAGCAAATCAGGGTGCTCATGGGAACCAAGGCAATTTGTTCAACCAACCGCACTTTGCTACGCTCAACCAGTTCTTGGCAAATCAACCAAAGGCATTCAGTTACTGCGTGGACCCTCTCGATGCTGAAGACTGGATAACAGATATCAAGAAGCATTTCGAGTGCAGTAACGTCAGGACCGAGGACTATGTGAAGTTTGCAGCCTTCCAACTCAAGGACCAAGCAGCGGATTGGTGGCAGCAGTACAAAGACTCCAGAGTAGGGCGTGTAATCTCCTGGGATGACTTCTGCAAGGACTTTCGCTCTCACCACATTCCAACTAGTGTCATCGAGGGTATGCGTGAGCAATTCCGCAACCTGAAGCAAGGCTCTATGTCTATCTACCAATATAATATCAAGTTCCAGAACCTTGCCCGCTATGCAAAGCAAGACATCCCAGATGCCAAGAGCAAGATCTATCAGTTCCGTGGTGGTCTGAAGGATGAACTCCAACTAGCTCTCACCTTGTTCAAGCCTGATGAGTTTGATCAATTCTATAACATGGCACTTAAGCAAGAGGCAGCCCAGCTCAAGATGGAAGCTTCCAAAAAGAGGATCGGAGACGCTGTTCACTCCTCCTCTTCTTCTCAAGTGGTCGCGAAGCAACAGAAGTTTTGGCTTCCACCTCCTCCAGTGATTCAAGCTCCCAACAACAACAACAACAAGAATTCTGGTGGCCGTGCCTTCTCCCACCCACCCAACCCAAGCAATCAGTCAAAGAATCAGTTTCAAGCTTCCAAGTCAAGTGCTCCTCATTTCCGTCCTCTCTCAGAAGTGGTTTGCAACAAGTGTGGCAAGAAGGGTCACTATGCCAACAAGTGTACTCAAAGGCGCCTTCCGCCTCCTCCACCTGTCAGCACTGCTATTGTCAAGCATGATCCCAAGGTTGCAAGAGTGAATCTGATGAATGCAGCTCAAGCAGAGAATTCTTCAGATGTGATACTTGGTAATCTTCC
The DNA here is from genome assembly GCA_902687465.1 of Secale cereale. NCBI lineage: Eukaryota > Viridiplantae > Streptophyta > Magnoliopsida > Poales > Poaceae > Secale > Secale cereale. The sequence goes on along the minus strand of LR738715.1, from coordinate 194,045,581 downwards.
AGTCAATCTCAAGCCTGCTAAAGTGTTGTTTGATTCGGGTGCATCACATTCTTTCATGTCATATCCATTTGCATCCAAGCATAATGTGAACACAGCAGCTTTACCAAGGCAATTAGCAATTTCTTCTCCGACAAAACAGATGCATTCTAGCTTGTATGCTCCGGATGTATCTATTCGCATGGGTGATTACCGCTTTCTGGCTTCTCCGGTTGTTCTCGGCAATTCCGACATTGATCTTATTCTTGGGATGGATTGGCTTTCTCAGCATGATGCTCACATTGATTGTGCAAATAAGGAAGTCAAGATTACTCATCCTAACGAAGACGTGATTATCTTTGCCTCTCGTGATAACACAATCAGGCTATTCTCTCTCAATGACAAGGGCGAGATTAATGCCATATCTCAAATTCCGGTGGTCAATGAATACGAGGACGTTTTCCCTGAAGAGCTTCCAGGCATGCCTCCGCATCGTCAAGTTGAATTCGTCATTGAACTCGAGCCTGGTACTGAGCCAGCATGCCGGCGTCCGTACAAGCTCTCCCCTGAAGAGTTGAAGAAGTTGAAGAAACAGCTCGATCACAAGAGTGTATGGGTCTGATCAGGCCTAGCACGTCTCCTTGGGGCTGTGGTGTCTTGTTTGTGAAGAAGAAGGATGGCACGGAGCGCCTTTGCGTTGATTACCGGCCATTGAACAAGAAGACAACAAAGAACAAGTATCCGCTCCCCAACATCAATGAATTGTTCGAGCAGCTCAAAGGAGCAAAAGTGTTCTCAAAGCTCGATCTCCAGATGGGTTATCACCAAATTCGCATTCGTGAACAAGATATCCACAAGACTGCCTTCAGAACGAGCTACGGCTCCTATGAGTATACAGTCATGTCATTTGGCCTTGCTAATGCTCCACCTACCTTCTCGAGAATGATGCACTACATTTTCAACCCCTACACCAACGAATTCGTGCTTGTGTATCTGGATGACATCTTGGTATTCTCCAAGAATGAAGAGGATCACGAAAAGCACCTCCGTCTGGTTCTCGACAGACTCCGTGAACATAAGTTCTATGCCAAGTTCTCCAAGTGCGAATTCTGGCTCGATAAGGTCTTGTATCTGGGCCATATCATCTCCGCTAACGGTATTGCGGTCAACCCCAAGAAAGTTGAAGCGATTGTCAACTGGGAACCTCCTCAGAACGTCAAGCCACTCCGAAGCTTTCTTGGTCTTGCTAGCTATTGCTGAAGGTTCGTTGAGAACTTCTCCAAGATTGCCAAGCCTCTCTCCAACTTGCTGCAGAAGAATGTCAAGTACAACTGGTCTCCGGATTGTGATGTGGCATTCAAAACTCTCAAAGAAAAGCTCATCTCTGCTCCAGTTCTTACCCCTCCAGATGAGTCCAAGCCCTATGAAGTATTCTGTGATGCTTCTCTTCAAGGACTTGGTGGTGTTCTCTTGCAGGACAAGAAGATTGTTGCATACACTTCTCGTCAATTGAAACCAAGTGAGAAGAACTACCCCACACATGATCTCGAGCTAGCAGCTGTGGTACACGCCTTGATCACGTGGAGATACCTTCTGTTGGGCAGAAAAGTCGACATCTTCACCGATCACAAGAGCTTGAAGTACATCTTCACACAGCCGAACCTGAACCTTCGCCAGACTCGTTGGGTTGAAATGATCCAAGAGTATGATCCAAGCATCGAATACACACTTGGCAAGGCTAATGTCATTGCAGATGCCTTGAGCAGAAAGGCATATTGCAACAGTATCCTTATCAAGCCATTTCAGCCTAAGCTTTGTGAAGCATTCAGGAAGCTCAACCTCCAAGTTGTTCCGCAAGGCTTTCTTGCAAATCTTCAAGTTGCTCCTACCTTGGAAGATCATATTCGTGAGGCCCAACTCAGTGATGCTATGGTGCAGAAAGTGAAACATGGTATTGCAAAGGGTACTCCCAAATACAAGTGATATTGCGTTGATGAGAGAGATACCTTGTTCTTTGAGGACAGACTTGTGGTTCTCAAGGGTGATCTCAGGAAGCTCATAATGAACGAAGCACTTGACTCCCTCCTTTCGATTCATCCTGGAAGTTCCAAGATGTACCAAGACCTCAAGCAATCGTACTGGTGGACTCGCATGAAAAGGGAGATTGCCCAATTCGTGAATGAATGTGATGTCTGCAGAAGAGTGAAGGCAGAGCATCAACGTCCAGCCGATCTTCTCCAACCTCTTCCTATTCCCGAGTGGAAGTTCGACCACATTGAAATGGATTTCGTCACTGGGTTTCCCAAGTCCAAGAAAGGGAATGATTCTATCTTTGTGGTGATTGACAAGCTTACCAAAGTCGCTCACTTCCTTCCAGTCAAAGAATCCATCAATGCAGCTCAACTGGCAGAGTTGTACACTTCCAGAATTGTGTCCTTACATGGCATCCCTGAAGTTATCTCCTCAGACCATGGAAGTTTGTTCACATCCAAGTTCTGGGACTCCTTTCAGTCTACCATGGGCACTAAGATCCGTTTCAGCACTGCATTTCACCCCCAGACTAGTGGTCAAGTCGAGAGAGTGAATCAGATTTTAGAAGACATGCTCAGAGCTTGTGTCATCTCTTTTGGCATGAAGTGGGAAGACTGTCTCCCGTTTGCCGACAATAACAGCTTCCAAGCAAGTGCCGACAAAGCCCCGTTTGAAATCCTCTATGGCAGAAAGTGTCGTACTCCTCTCAACTGGTCCGAGACTGGTGAACGTCAACTTCTTGGCAATGACTTGATCTGAGAAGCCGAAGAAATGTGCAAAGTCATACGTGAGAATCTCAAGGCCGCTCAGTCGCGTCAGAAGAGCTACTATGACGGCAAGCATCGTGATTTGGCCTTCAACATTGGTGATCATGTCTATCTCCGTGTTTCTCCTATGAAAGGCACCCAAAGATTCGGTATCAAAGGAAAGCTTTCTCCTAGATACGTGGGCCCTTTCAAGATACTTGGCAAAAGAGGCGATCTAGCATATCAACTTGAGCTCCCTTCCAACTTCGCTAATGTTCATGATGTGTTTCACATGTCTCAACTCCGCAAGTGCTTCAAGACACCTAAACGCACCATTCCGTTTGAGGAGGTTGATCTTCAACAAGATTTGTTTTACCGAGAGCATCCCATTGCTATTCTCGAAGAAACCGAGCACAAGACCCGCAACAAGTCAATCAAGTTCTTGAAAGTCAAGTGGTCACACCATACTGACCGAGAAGCTATGTGGGAACGAGAAGATCACCTTCGTTCCGAGTACCCTTCCTTCTTCCAGTCCTAGATCTCGGGACGAGATCTTTTCGTAGTAGAGGAGAGTTTGTAATGCCCCGGATGTAACACTTTCCCTTTATGGCAATATATAAACTTTGGCTTCATCATTTCCATTCTGGGTTCTTCGTCTTTTCGGGTTTTCGTCGTTTTGTTGTGTGTGTGTGTGTGTGTGCATTTCATCCTTGTCATGTTGTCATGTGCATTGCATTGCATTTGTGTTGTCACTTGCATCCGGTCTCACTCGTCTATTCCCGTTGTCCGTTTCGAGTTCCGACGCTCTCACACGTGCCTGTGACATCCCCGAGTCCTTCTTTTGTGTTTGACCGTGTATCGTTTCCGGATTGGCGTGAGACTTGTCGTGCGATGTTGTTTTGGTACGTGTAGGCCGCCTGTCAAGTTTCGTCGCGTTTGGAGTTCGTTTGGTACTCCAACAGTTAACCTCGTGGGCTAAAAGTACTTCCTCTTTGAGGCCCAAGAACCCCTCCACAATAGCCCACCAACCTAGCCCAACCCTGCCCATCATCTCGGTCGTTGAATTGTGATCGCGTGGCCGAAAACCGCTCCTCATTTGGAGTCTCCTAGCTCCTTGTGCCTATATAAACGTCCACCCCTCCATTTTCGTCTAAAACCCTACTCTTCTTCCTCCTCCATCCCTTTTTTTCCTTTTTTTCCCGTGCCCCGCAGATCCACCGCGCGCCGGACGTATCCGCCGGCGCCGGACACGTCCGCCGCCGCCCCCTCGACTAGTGGCAGGCCGCCACGTGGCCATCCGCCTCCTCCCGCCGCCGCGGCCCGCAGGGCCCGAGACCGGCCCGCGCGAGCCCGCGCGGCTCCGCCCGCGTCATGCTCCCTCCGCCTCCCGCTTCTTCTCCGCCGCCGGCCGGGCGACAGGCCGCCGCCGCCGCCTCCGCATCGCCTGAAGAGCCGTCGGCCCCGAGCCCAGCTCCCGCCGCCGGTCGGGCCCCGGTTTTTCCTCCCGCAGGCGCCGACCCCGCCGGCCCCGGGCGCCGCTCCAGCCGCCCCGCTCCCCCACGCCAGCCGCCGTCGTTCCCCGGCCTCTCGCCGGCCGGGATTGAGGCCGCCACCGGCGAAGGCAGCCGCCGTGCTCCAGCGATCCAGATCGGCCTGCCCGATCCCGATCCAGCGCCAGTGCGGGTGCAAACCCTAACGGGCCGCGCCCGCGGACCCGCGGACCCGATCCACTCCGTTGACCGCCCGCGACCCGCGTTGACTCCAGAGAGGTTGACCCTCTGTTTTTGTCTAAGTCCTTTTATTTTTTCATTGTCTGATGCAATTTTGTGATGATGATAACTTCTACTGTGCTTGTCCGTTTTGTGCATATAATATGTCAAAATGATCGTGGTGACATGTACTATGTTTTGTTCCATTGTGTCATGCATGTTTGAGTCCATCTAGATGTCTTAATCTTCATGAGAAGAGTGCTACTTGTTATAAACTGCTGCTATTAGTTGTTTTCATGCCATGTTTGTGATGTGATAACTTGGTGCATGTTTATCCAAATGAAGCAAATGATATGTCCAAATGTTCATCATGAGATGCTCTACATGTTGGTTGCTATAGGATGCATGTTAGAGTTCATATTGCCATGTTTATCTCCATTGCAAAAGTGCATGTGGCTGTTAGGTTTTGTAACTTGTTACGAGATGCTTAGTTGAGGAGCTCGTTGCTATTGATGTGGTTGTCCCCATGTTGCATGCTTATATGTTTTGGATTTCCCATCATGTGTTCTTTGCTGTGGTGCAAACCATTTGCCATGTTATGCCTTGAGGTGACTTAAACATGCTCACAAACATGCCATACTAATATTGCTGTTTTAACACTTAGTGAAATTTCACTAAGTCTGGAATCTGTAATATCCGGATGCTATGTTTGCTTGTTGTCCTAGGCAAATCCATATTAGTTTTGGGGTGGCTATTGATCATTCCTTGTTGTATATGTTGTTTTCTATCCATCCATGCCCTCACATGCTCATTTAGATTGTTGTAGCATATTTAATTCTTGCTCCCAAGTTGCTATAAAATGTTGCTGTCAGGTTTTTATTGTCATGTTCAAAATGTTGTAGCTTGTTGCTATTGATCCATGCCTCCTATGGAGATGCTCCAATAGAATTGTTTGCTGTAGGATATGTCTACTTCATGTCCATGCTTCTTGTCACCATGTTTGAGTGATGTAGAGTATATATTTCTTGCTCCCAAGTTGCTATGTGGCTGTTATTTTCAGCTTTGCATTGTTTCTTGTTTCGGGTGTATCTTTTAGCCCGTTGCTCCGTTTTGAGCGTTCCCTACATGAAACTTGTGTGGTTTTGCATGTAGATTCATAATATCATCTTGTTAACATGTTTTGGGGTATGTTGCTTGATGTTTGGGTGCATCTTGCACCGTTGCCATGCTTATCTTGTCTTGATCATATCTTCTAGACCGTAGCTCCGTTTTAAACAAACTTTATATGAAACTTGACTAGGATTTTGTGTAGATTGTCATGGTGCATGTTAACTTTCTGTTTAACAACTTTAACTTAAGTTTTTTTCAGATCTGGACTAATTTCAAACTATGCATATGAGGACTTACCGGATTTGTCTTAAGTAGTTTCCGGCCTCATTTAAACCTGCTGTTTCTTGTGTTGTTTCTCTGTGCTTCCTGCCTTGCCATGTTTTGCATCCTAAATGGACTTGTCTTGCATCCTACTTGCTTGAGTATGTTGTCATGTTTCTTGTGCTGTTTCTCTGTGCTTCCTATGTTGGCTTGCTGTGCATCCTAAGTGCATCTGCAGTGCTTCCTTAGTACATCAGCTATGCATCATGTAGTTTGCGCATTACATCTTGTTTGATTTCGTGCCTCGTGTGTTACTGTGTTTAGTAGAGCCGGAAGCCGAGACCGAGTACGAGAACGAGGTTACTACCGAGGTTGAGAACGAGGAGCCCTCTTACGATCCCATCGACAACTCGACAGGCAAGATGACCTGACCCAGATATCATTACTATCTTTGCCTATTGCTAGAAGTCTCGCTCTTTAGTTTATTGCCTCGATGCCCATGTTTATCTGTCAGCCTCCAATTGTAACCATGAATCTGTCTAACCACCCAACCTATGCAGACCTTTGTTTGGCTACGTAGGCTTCGCTCAGCCCCTCTTATAGCATTGCTAGTTGCAGGAGAAGATTTGAATATTCTTGCTTCATGTTGAAGCTTGTTGGGATATCACACTATATAAACTCTTTAATGAAATCATATATATATTGGTAATGGGTGGAAGGCTAAGCCTCTTGCTTGGTGATTTGTTCCACTCATGCCGCCCTAGGAACCATATAAACCGGTGTTATGTTCCTTGATTTTGCGTTCCTCACACGGTTGGGGTTATGGGACCCCCTCGAGAAACCGATTAGCGCTAAGTCTTTTCCAGCAAGTCCCAACATTGGTACTCCATTTGCCTAATAACTAAAAACTTGCATAGGGACTAGCTATCCCCTTTTATTAATCAACAACCCGGGCCGGTGCTCCATATGAGTGTTGGTCCAAACCGGGGGTTCTGCGGGGCCGCCTTGGGGAAACCCGAGGTATCTGGTATAACCTGTAGAATCGCCCATCCGGTCGTGGCGTGAGACTAGATACGCGCGGATATTGTCAGGGTGTCGGCACGCCGGGAGGATTTGCTGGATTAGTCTTACCTTAGTCGGAGTATCTTGAGCACGGGATTCCGAGGATACTCGGGCCTTCCCACCTTGGAGTGCAACTCCGCGGATCGTGGGCTTGTCATGGGCCAAGTTGGAACACCCCTGCAGGGTTTTGAACTTTCGAAAGCCGTGCCCGCGGTTATGTGGCAGATGGGAATTTGTTAATATCCGGTTGTAGAAAAATTGACACCATGTTCAGAACACACTACCAGCGTGAGTACCGTGACGGTCATTTTCCAAAAGGGGTTCGGGAAGTGAACACGGTGGTGTTATGTTTGACGTATTTAGATAGGATCACTTCGTGATCACTTTATCGCTCGTGGCATCTCTCTTCTCGCTCTTATTTATGTAAGTTAGTGCTAGTGCTGCTGCAACCTTTTATTCTTTCTTCAGCCTTGTTAAACACCCAAGGCTTAGATAGTTCTGCTACCCGGGAATGGGATTGCTGAGTCCTCCATGGCTCGCAGATTCTACACCACACCAGATGCAGGTACTCAGGTGAACTATTCAGGTGACGGCACAGAGCTATACTGGGAGTACGATGAGGAACGTAGCCATTACTATGTGCACTATCCCGATGATCAGTAGTGGTTTCTACTAGGGGCGATTCGGACCTGTGGCTTTATGTATGTTTGGTATCTTTCATTTGGATCTTCACCCGTAGACGGGTTGTGATGTTATTTGAATGATGATTTTCTATGTAATGAATTGTGTGACATGGCGAGTGTAAGCCAACTATCTCTTTTCCTTTTCATCCCTGTTTTTACATGAGATGTGCAAAGATACCGAACTTGAGATCATTCCAGAATGGGCTTATACCTTTAAGTCGTGCCTCGACACGTAGGAGGTATAGTCCCATCCTAGGCATTATAATCTAGGCATGATCATTGTATATAGGCATCACATCCGAGACAAGTAGACCGACTCCTGCCTGCATCTACTACTATTACTCCACACATCGACCGCTATCTAGCATGCATCTAGTGTTTGAGTTCATACGAACAGAGTAACTCCTTAAGAAAGATGACACGATGTAGAGGGATAAACTCAAACAATATGATGTAAACCCCATCTTTTTATCCTTGATGGCAACAATACAATACGTGCCTTTCTGCCCCTACTGTCACTGGGAAAGGACACCGCAATATTGAACCCAAAGCCAAGCCCTTCTCCCATTGCAAGAATTATAGATCTAGTAGGCCAAACCAAACCAATAATTCGAAGAGACTTGCAAAGATATTATGAGCACACGTAAAAACTTCAGAGAAGAACCAAATATCTTTCATAGATAACCTTGATCATAAACTCACAATTCATCGGATCTCGACAAACACACCGCAAAAAGAGATTACATCGAATAGATCTCCTCGAAGACCGATGATAACTTTGTATTGAGATCCATAGAGAGAGAGAGAAGAAGCCATCTAGATACTAGCTATGGACCCCGAAGGTCTATGGTAAACTACTCACAACTCATGGTGAGGGCGATGATGATGATGATGAAGGCATCCGTGATGGATCCCTGTAATGCCCAGGATGGGACTATATCTCCTACGTGTCGAGGCACGACTTAAAGATATAAGCCCATCCTAGAATGATCTCAAGTTTGGTATCTTTGCACGACTCATGTAAAAGAGGGATTAAAATGCAAAAGGAGATAGTTGGCTTACACTCGCCACTTCACACAATACATTACATAAGCAACCATCATTCAAAACAACACAACCCGACTACGGGCGAAGATCCAAAAGAAAGATACCAAAACAACATAAAGCCACAGGTCAGGATCGAATCCTAGTAGAAACCACTACTGAACGTCGAAACGTCACAAGCAAACGGCCAAACTCTTCATCGGGCTCCCGGTGAAGAACTTGAACCAGCTCCTGCATCAAACTCGGCTGAACCTGCATCTGGTGTGGTGTAGTAACTGTGAGCCACGAGGACTCAGCAATCCCATAACCATGGGTAACAAGACTAGCAAAGCTTTGAGGGTAGGAAGAGGTAAAGTGGTGAGGCTGCAGCAGCGGCTAAGCAATATATGGTGGCTAACTTACGAGTACCAGAATAAGAAGAGCATCTACGCAAACGGTCGCAAAAGTAGTGATCGCTAAAGATCCTAACTACATACGATTCAAGCATAACCCCACCGTGTTCTCTTCTCAAAGTGAAAAGAGACAGTCACGGTTACTCACACAGTTGTGTGTTTTACTTCGGATCCTCTGTCAAGTTTTCTACAACCGGACATTAACAAATTCCAATCTGCCACATAACCGCGGGCACGGCTTTCGAAAGATCATAACCCTGCAGGGGTGTCCCAACTTAGCCCATCACAAGCTCTCACGATTAGCTGAAGTGATAAATATAATATCATCACCCCTTATCTTAGGGAAAACCGATCAGGCTCGGCATCCCGGTAGCACAAGTCATTTCGACAATGGTAAAACAAGTCCAGCAAGACCTCCCGGCGTGCCGACACCCTGATAGTAGCCGCGCGTATCTCGTCTCAGGCCACGACCGGATGAGCACAGCGTACAGCAACCGAAGACCCCAGGTGACTGGGTGGCACCGCACACGACTCTATTTGGGACCAACACCATCAGCACTGGCCCCCCTGCTATGTAGAATTAAGAATCCTCGGGGACATGACCCCCTATGCAATTTAATTAATTATTAAGTTGTTATTATGAGCAAATTAAAACCAATGTTGGGCCTTGCTGGAGGAGTTTTATTCAAAGTCGAACTGTCAAGGGGTCCCCATTTCACCCATCGTGTAAGGAACGCAAAAATCAAGGAACATAATGCCGGTTTATCGGCGCCTAAGGTGGCATGAGTGGAACAAAACACCGAGCAAAAGGCCAAGCCTTCCACCCATGCCCAGTGTATAGGTGTGTTAAATAATAATTATAGATATTGTGATATAACCAACAACAAGTTCCCTCCTGGAACAGACTTCATCTTCACCTGCAACTAACAACGCTATAAGAGGGACTGAGCAAGCGAGGTTGAGCAAGCGGGTAACATAGCCAAACAGTGGTTTTGCTGGGAAGGTGTCAAGGTTAGAGGTTTCATGGCAACAAGGAGAGGCTGACATAAAAGATGGGTAGCGCGACATGTAACGATAGCATCGAGACAACTAAGCATGGCAATGGTAGTAAAGGTATCTAAGGGTATGATCATCTTGCCTAGGATTCCACAAGGGAGAAGAACGGGTCCACGAAGTAGACGGAGCAACACTGACGAGAGAATCCTCACAACTCCGGAACGAAACCGAAGCTAACAAGAGAAGCAAACGGAAAGAAGCAAACAACACGATAAACACACAATCATAAACATGGCATACGATGCACAAACAAATCTACAAGTTAAGTGGAGATCAATATGCAACGAGTTGCATATTGACGAAACACCACATTTAAATATTTAGTTGACTCTCATTTATTTACAAGACAAGATTAAATGTTTTTAACATGGCAAGAGGTGAAGCATAAAGAAACTACACTATTAAGGCATTTTAAATGAGGCCGGAAAATAACAACAACAAATCCGGAAAATCCCCATGAGCATGTTTAATAATTATAAAGCAACAACAATTAAACATTTTAGTGTTGTAAACATGATGCGGATGACATGATCAAGTTTTATGCAATTATTAAAAGGTTGACTTAAAAGAGATAAAGATGATAAGGAGAATTAGTCATCGTGGTGGAAAGAAAGGGTGCCACGGCAACGATCCGAAAATGATGCAACGCATCATATCGGCTCCGGTAACTCGTTGAGAGTCCGGTGCAAAAGATGACGGAGAACGAGTCAAACGAGATGAAAGTGGGGCGATCCCGTTACCGGGTTCCCACGGGTCGGCGACGAGGCAACCGAGGAACAAGACAAACGGACGAAACGGCACGAAGCACACACGGGAGACATTTCATACAACACAACAAGCATCTCACGGGTCACGTCACGGGGTTATACCTTCGAAACACTCGTTTCGGGACGGTTCGAGATCGTAGAGGAAGGAGTCGTTCACGTTTCCGAAGAGGAAGTAGTTGTTCACGAGGCGGTAGTTGTACTCGGGTGACGGTAGCGGAAGTAGTGGTTCCGCTCGTAGTCGTTCGGGTCGTCGTGGTACTTGCGACGTCGGGGTACTTGGTCGAAGACGTTCCGTAGGGGTTCACGGGCGACAGTAGGGGTACTTGGGGTCTCCGAGTAGTCGTTCTCGAGCTCGTAGTTGTACATGTAGTAGTCGGACTTGAGCATCGGAGAGGCACTTGGTCGTATAGGCGTTTACGCGTTCCCTGTCAAGGTCAACACAAGCATGCACGAAACAAAACAAAACTACAGCAACTAAACTTCCAGCAAGGCAGCACGGGCGACGGGAACGGAGGCAGAGCAGCGGCAACTTGGCGAGGTGAGGACGGATGGGGCCGCCGGCTCTGTGCGCTGGAGGGACGAGGTCGCGGCCTTGGAGGCGCGTCGGTGCTGCAGGAAGAAGCTCCAGCGCGGAGGATGGAGGCCGGAGGCGCGCCGGTGCGGGATGGAGGCAGGAGATGGCTCGGGGAGCTCCGGCGCGGGGAGAGCCCGCGAGCTCCGTCGGCTCGAGAGGAAGGGCGCCCGACGCCCGGCGCTGGAGGCGCGAGGCAGGGGCGCGGTGGAGGCAGCGCCGGCTTGGAGAGGAGGGAGCAGTAGGGGAACTGGAGGCAGCAGGGAGCGGTGCAGGGCGCCCTGGTGCTGGCGAAGGCGGGCGCTCGGGGATGAAGGCCGGGCGCGGGGAGCTGCTGGAGGGGACGCCAGGCAGGGGCGCTGCGGACGGCGCGGTCAGCGGGGGAAGGCCAGAGGCTCGGGCTGCCTGCTGCTGGCGACTCCCATGGCGAGGCAGCGCTCGGGGCCGCGGGGAAGAGGCGAACGGCCTCGGGCGCTCGAGGGGGAAACGGGCAGAGAGAGCGTCGAGAGGAAACGGGATCGGGGGGAACGAGGGTTACGGCGGCTGAGGGAAGGGGCGAGGGGAGAGGCTCCTGGCTAGGGTTAGGACAGAGGTGCGGGCTGGAGTGGGCCTGGTGGGGGAGACTTGGGCCTTGAGGCCTGGGAAGGGAGGAGATGGACCAGGAAAGGCTGGAGAGAGGCCCAAGAGGCCTAGAGGCTGCTCTGCTTATTTTTATTTCTTAGCAGAAAATAAAAATAAAAGGAGAGAGCCAAAAATAAAAAGAAAAGAGGCAAAGAACGGAAAATAAAAGATGGGACATTTTTGTAAGGCTTTACGGGTTATTACCAACCCAACAAAAATAGCTCCAACAAAAGGGAAGTGCAACTAAAACATTTAGGTTGCAAAAAATAAAAGGAGTTTGAACGGAGTCTAGATAAATGGAGGAGCCTCGAAACAACGGAAAGAATTATTGGCAAGGTTTTAAGGAGAAACTCGAAGTGGAAAGACATGGGGAAATTATGCAAGTGTGTTATGGTGATTCCGAAGCAATGGAATAATTAATAAATATAGCTCCCTAAATATTGAGAGACTTTTATATGTTATAAAGAGAAGTCACCTTCCCTCGATTTAAATGGACCGAAGGTCCACACAATTTATTTAGGTTGAGATGCAAAATTAAATGACATGATGACATGATGACATGATGCAATGCAAAAATAAAAACACAAGCACAAAAGAAACACACGGGCAATCCTGAACATCTGGAATCTTCTGGAATCTTCTGGGACGTCGGTCTTCGGGCGTCACAACTCTCCCACACTAACAGAGGGTCTCGACCCGAGATCCTAGAGATATCGCCGGGTAAAAACGGAAGAGGAAGAGGTAAAACAAAGTTGCTTCTTTGACAGACGAGTGAAACCAAATTACCTTAAGAGGTTAAACAAACTTGAAAGAAAGAATAGAATGGAGATGAACGAAGTTAAGAGCACTCCGGTAAGCAGGAGGAACATGGAACAATATCAGAACCTTGAAGGTTGAAAGACATGAAACAAGAGCTCACGGACCAAAAGAAAATGAAACTGCAATGGTATAGCCAAGAAATAAGAATGACAAAATTCGGACAGCACTCCGTCTGAAAATGGAATGAATTGAACAAGAACTTGAGGAGATGGAATGATATTTGATGAAATCAACAGCATATTGCCTCTGAAACAATTAAGAGAATGGCACAAGGGGTAAGAAGGATTTCAGACAGCACTCCGGTTAAAAGAGAGTTAAAACTTGATAAGATGAGGGAACTAGAATGAAGAATACCACACTCCGGTTAAATGATAAGCAAGGGAAAGAACATGATCTCGATAAAAACGAGATGATGGTTAAAGAAAACAACAACACAATGCCTCCGGAATGAAAGAATAGCATATAATCAAAGAAAGAAATGAATGGAGAAGAAAAAGACAACTTCTCCCACGAATGCATTTGAAAGAGCATCCTTACGAAGAAGGGTTGAACGGAGTTGTTGGAAATTCAACAACGAAAGAATAAGCTTGATGTGGGCTTATGGAAAACATCTCAAAATTATGAGGTGACAACCAGCCACTAACTTAAACAATTGATTGCATTGAGATCAACAAGGAGATGAAAAACTTATCTCACCGGAATGATAAATGAAGAACTTGGGTCATTTATAAGCACCATAATAGCAACAATCCTTAGGGAAAGCTTTTAGGTGAAATACAACCCAAGATAACTCCAACAAATAATTGAATGGTTGGAAAGATCTCCTGAACAAGGAAAAAAAATGATGGTTTTAAATATCTCATTCTTGATAACTCGTGAATCATGAAACATGAAGGAATTGTCAAGAATGACATAACACCATCTCAAAAGATAAGGGAGAAAGAATTGCACTTGGAAAGCATGATGAAAATGCTTGAGCTTCAACAAGAATCTTGATGAAGACTTCGAGGATGAATTAAAACATGATGAACCACCAAGAGAACTCCGGTAATGAAAGCATGAGAAGTGAAAGATGAAAAGAATAAGATTCAAGGCCTGCGAAGAATTAGATGGAGCTTGGAATGATATAATTGAAATAACTTGAAACTCCGGAAAACAAGATGAACAACTTAGAACTGAGAATATGATATGATGAACAAGCTCCGAAGGAAGTGATTAAATCACCTTAAAGGAATAAGAATAAGAATTATGTCATGCATCTCATTCACCAATTAAATTGATGACAACCAAAGGATTTGGCATACTACTTATTCTCGTTGGAAAGAATTAAAGAGGGATCTAGCACAAGCTTGGGTAAATATTTAACGAACCACCGGTATGATTGTGAAAAGAACAAATGAATTAAAACGATAACAACGGAAGGGTAAACTTGAAAGAACCACCGTAAAATAGAAGACGAACGAAGAGGCATCAAAGAAGAATATTTGGAGGACAAAGTTGAAACTAAGAACGAAGAAATCTTCTGAAATGATGGCCTTCGGAGGATCACAAGGAAAAGAATTCATGAAATGCTTCGGATGGTTATAAAAGAATTCCGAACAATAATGAGGATGACATGAAGCTAGAACCACGAATCTTCAAGAAGACGGGCCAAGATTTAAGAGAAACACTTGTCCAGTCTTCAAATGTTGAGAATGAAGACGAGAAATGCCATGAAGAATTGTTGAGCACTCCGGAATGAAGAATTAAAAAGGTTGAACCAATGATGAACAAGAATTTGAAAGCGATCTTGGAGAAGGCATGTGACTGATGGGGATCATTCTTACGTCACACTTGAAAAGAATTTGAGTATAACTCCGGAAAAGAAGAGTCAGGTAAGATCCTGGGAAAAGACCTGTGGGTTAGGGCCCACTCAAAGAAATCACCGTTGGAAAAGATTGCTTGAGAGATATTGCACCGGTTGAATTAAATGGCTTGAGTAAGATAGCAATCTCAAAATATCTTGAACGGATTAAGAATGGAATTATGAATCTTCAGCACTCCGGATATGAATAACCAGAGGAGAATTAATAATTGGAGCACCGGAATAAGAAAGCATTGTGAAAAGACGAAAAGGATAAGATCAACACCGAAATCTTGAATTACATCCACCGGCAGAATTAGAGAACAAAAGAATGATGAACTTGATGCTCTTGAGCATCTTCAAGATAATTCACCGGATAAGAACATTGAAGGAAAAGAATAAAGAAACATCACATGAATAAAATGGATACGTCATCTGAGAATTCTTGCTCTGAGAAGAAGAAGGGTGGGAGGGTGGGGAAAACAAAGACAACTTGGGATGAAAGAATACAGACAATCGTCAGATTTCTGAACGGCGTCCGTATGGAATAACTTGAAGAGAAAGCACACCGGTTGGAAAGGATTAACATGAAGATCTTGATGATCAAGAAGAATTAGCACTCCCATAGAAATATGAGAACACCGATTAGGAAGGTATGGAATCAACATTTGACATCGAAGCAACTCGAATACCAGAATCAAACAAAACAAATGATAGACATCTCGCAGCATGATCTTCACAATATCATCCGAACTAAGAATTGAACGAATGACTTCCGCAGGTACATCAACTCGACTTGAAGCCACTTGGAGAACAAAAGATAAATAAAAAAGGAACAAGGATCAGATAGAACAAATACAAGATAGAAGCTTCGTTCGACATCTTCGTGCTGAAAGCTCATGGAACGTGTTACAAAAGGGTTTTGCAATCCCCGGATCAGCATAGCCAAGGACCCTTTAAGATGCAACTCCCGATCAGAACAAGTCCATAAAACCACTTCACTCAATGTAGAACCCCAAACTTCATATCGAGCATCCGTTGGAAGAATGCCTAGAACTACTAGATGAACCCACCTATAGATTTCCGAAAGTTTCCAGTTATGCAATCAGGTGTTGGGGATACAGGGGAAGCACCGCGCAATCAACTCTAAACCTACATCCAGCTGTATCCATCCTTCAACACATAACCAGTCTTTCTCGAAAACTGTTTACCTCGGACCTTCGAAACACATCTACTATACAAGCTATGGCAATACTCCCGAACTACCTCCCCAGTACTGGGTGATGTCGGGGTTATCTTGCCACTGGCCGTATAGGAGAGATTTTCGATGTCAGCCGTCTTAAGTATTTAGTACTGCCGCGATGGATTTGTGACGACAACACCTCGGAGCTCAACTCCCCGGGACACTGCCACAACCCCTAATGACAGGAGGCACCGAGAACAATGTTCTCGTCACAAAGACATCGGAACAATCCAAACAATACTCGCGAGATCCTAAAAAAAATTTGGTGCAATTTTTTGAAGTAGAAGAGGCAAGAGTAATCGTCAGGAGCCTCACCAGAGAGAAAGGGGATGAGAAGCAAAGAAATCCTACTCTCCGATATAATATAGGACTCAAAATATTTTTCAGTGTGTGCCTAGACTCAACCGTCAACGATTCGATCAATCAGTGGGGGCTTCTAGGTCGGAGAAGGCTCTGATACCAACTTGTAATGCCCAGGATGGGACTATATCTCCTACGTGTCGAGGCACGACTTAAAGATATAAGCCCATCCTAGAATGATCTCAAGTTTGGTATCTTTGCATGACTCATGTAAAAGAGGGATTAAAATGCAAAAGGAGATAGTTGGCTTACACTCGCCACTTCACACAATACATTACATAAGCAACCATCATTCAAAACATCACAACCCGACTACGGGCGAAGATCCAAAAGAAAGATACCAAAACAACATAAAGCCACAGGTCAGGATCGAATCCTAGTAGAAACCACTACTGAACGTCGAAACGTCACAAGCAAACGGCCAAACTCTTCATCGGGCTCCCGGTGAAGAACTTGAACCAGCTCCTGCATCAAACTCGGCTGAACCTGCATCTGGTGTGGTGTAGTAACTGTGAGCCACGAGGACTCAGCAATCCCATAACCATGGGTAACAAGACTAGCAAAGCTTTGAGGGTAGGAAGAGGTAAAGTGGTGAGGCTGCAGCAGCGGCTAAGCAATATATGGTGGCTAACTTACGAGTACCAGAATAAGAAGAGCATCTACGCAAACGGTCGCAAAAGTAGTGATCGCTAAAGATCCTAACTACATACGATTCAAGCATAACCCCACCGTGTTCTCTTCTCAAAGTGAAAAGAGACAGTCACGGTTACTCACACAGTTGTGTGTTTTACTTCGGATCCTCTGTCAAGTTTTCTACAACCGGACATTACCAAATTCCAATCTGCCACATAACCGCGGGCACGGCTTTCGAAAGATCATAACCCTGCAGGGGTGTCCCAACTTAGCCCATCACAAGCTCTCACGATAAGGTGAAGTGATAAATATAATATCATCACCCCTTATCTTAGGGAAAACCGATCAGGCTCGGCATCCCGGTAGCACAAGTCATTTCGACAATGGTAAAACAAGTCCAGCAAGACCTCCCGGCGTGCCGACACCCTGATAGTAGCCGCGCGTATCTCGTCTCAGGCCACGACCGGATGAGCACAGCGTACAGCAACCGAAGACCCCAGGTGACTGGGTGGCACCGCACACGACTCTATTTGGGACCAACACCATCAGCACTGGCCCCCCCCTGCTATGTAGAATTAAGAATCCTCGGGGACATAACCCCCTATGCAATTTAATTAATTATTAAGTTGTTATTATGAGCAAATTAAAACCAATGTTGGGCCTTGCTGGAGGAGTTTTATTCAAAGTCGAACTGTCAAGGGGTCCCCATTTCACCCATCGTGTAAGGAACGCAAAAATCAAGGAACATAATGTCGGTTTATCGGCGCCTAAGGTGGCATGAGTGGAACAAAACACCGAGCAAAAGGCCAAGCCTTCCACCCATGCCCAGAGTATAGGTGTGTTAAATAATAATTATAGATATTGTGATATAACCAACAACAAGTTCCCTCCTGGAACAGACTTCATCTTCACCTGCAACTAACAACGCTATAAGAGGGACTGAGCAAGCGAGGCTGAGCAAGCGGGTAACATAGCCAAATAGTGGTTTTGCTGGGAAGGTGTCAAGGTTAGAGGTTTCATGGCAACAAGGAGAGGCTGACATAAAAGATGGGTAGCGCGACATGTAACGATAGTATCGAGACAACTAAGCATGGCAATGGTAGTAAAGGTATCCAAGGGTATGATCATCTTGCCTGGGATTCCACAAGGGAGAAGAACGGGTCCACGAAGTAGACGGAGCAACACTGACGAGAGAATCCTCACAACTCCGGAACGAAACCGAAGCTAACAAGAGAAGCAAACGGAAAGAAGCAAACAACACGATAAACACACAATCATAAACATGGCATACGATGCACAAACAAATCTACAAGTTAAGTGGAGATCAATATGCAACGAGTTGCATATTGACGAAACACCACATTTAAATATTTAGTTGACTCTCATTTATTTACAAGACAAGATTAAATGTTTTTAACATGGCAAGAGTTGAAGCATAAAGAAACTACACTATTAAGGCATTTATAAATGAGGCCGGAAAATAACAACAACAAATCCGGAAAATCCCCATGAGCATGTTTAATATTTATAAAGCAACAACAATTAAACATTTTAGTGTTGTTAACATGATGCGGATGACATGATCAAGTTTTATGCAATTATTAAAAGGTTGACTTAAAAGAGATAAAGATGATAAGGAGAATTAGTCATCGTGGTGGAAAGAAAGGGTGCCACGGCAACGATCCGAAAATGATGCAACGCATCATATCGGCTCCGGTAACTCGTTGAGAGTCTGGTGCAAAAGATGACGGAGAACGAGTCAAACGAGATGAAAGTGGGGCGATCCCGTTACCGGGTTCCCACGGGTCGGCGACGAGGCAACCGAGGAACAAGACAAACGGACGAAACGGCACGAAGCACACACGGGAGACATTTCATACAACACAACAAGCATCTCACGGGTCACGTCACGGGGTTATACCTTCGAAACACTCGTTTCGGGACGGTTCGAGATCGTAGAGGAAG
Source organism: Secale cereale (assembly GCA_902687465.1). Taxonomy (NCBI): domain Eukaryota; kingdom Viridiplantae; phylum Streptophyta; class Magnoliopsida; order Poales; family Poaceae; genus Secale; species Secale cereale. The sequence goes on along the minus strand of LR738715.1, from coordinate 194,026,689 downwards.
GAGTCGTTCACGTTTCCGAAGAGGAAGTAGTTGTTCACGAGGCGGTAGTTGTACTCGGGCGATGGTAGCGGAAGTAGTGGTTCCGCTCGTAGTCGTTCGGGTCGTCGTGGTACTTGCGACGTCGGGGTACTTGGTCGAAGACGTTCCGTAGGGGTTCACGAGCGACGGTAGGGGTACTTGGGGTCTCCGAGTAGTCGTTCTCGAGCTCGTAGTTGTACATGTAGTAGTCGGACTTGAGCATCGGAGAGGCACTTGGTCGTATAGGCGTTTACGCGTTCCCTGTCAAGGTCAACACAAGCATGCACGAAACAAAACAAAACTACAGCAACTAAACTTCCAGCAAGGCAGCACGGGCGACGGGAACGGAGGCAGAGCAGCGGCAACTTGGCGAGGTGAGGACGGATGGGGCCGCCGGCTCTGTGCGCTGGAGGGACGAGGTCGCGGCCTTGGAGGCGCGTCGGTGCTGCAGGAAGAAGCTCCAGCGCGGAGGATGGAGGCCGGAGGCGCGCCGGTGCGGGATGGAGGCAGGAGATGGCTCGGGGAGCTCCGGCGCGGGGAGAGCCCGCGAGCTCCGTCGGCTCGAGAGGAAGGGCGCCCGACGCCCGGCGCTGGAGGCGCGAGGCAGGGGCGCGGTGGAGGCGGCGCCGGCTTGGAGAGGAGGGAGCAGTAGGGGAACTGGAGGCAGCAGGGAGCGGTGCAGGGCGCCCTAGTGCTGGCGAAGGCGGGTGCTCGGGGATGAAGGCCGGGCGCGGGGAGCTGCTGGAGGGGACGCCAGGCAGGGGCGCTGCGGACGGCGCGGTCAGCGGGGGAAGGCCAGAGGCTCGGGCTGCCTGCTGCTGGCGACTCCCATGGCGAGGCAGCGCTCGGGGCCGCGGGGAAGAGGCGAACGGCCTCGGGCGCTCGAGGGGGAAACGGGCAGAGAGAGCGTCGAGAGGAAACGGGATCGGGGGGAACGAGGGTTGCGGCGGCTGAGGGAAGGGGCGAGGGAAGAGGCTCCTGGCTAGGGTTAGGACAGAGGTGCGGGCTGGAGTGGGCCTGGTGGGGGAGACTTGGGCCTTGAGGCCTGGGAAGGGAGGAGATGGACCAGGAAAGGCTGGAGAGAGGCCCAAGAGGCCTAGAGGCTGCTCTGCTTATTTTTATTTCTTAGCAGAAAATAAAAATAAAAGGAGAGAGCCAAAAATAAAAAGAAAAGAGGCAAAGAACGGAAAATAAAAGATGGGACATTTTTGTAAGGCTTTACGGGTTATTACCAACCCAACAAAAATAGCTCCAACAAAAGGGAAGTGCAACTAAAACATTTAGGTTGCAAAAAATAAAAGGAGTTTGAACGGAGTCTAGATAAATGGAGGAGCCTCGAAACAACGGAAAGAATTATTGGCAAGGTTTTAAGGAGAAACTCGAAGTGGAAAGACATGGGGGAATTATGCAAGTGTGTTATGGTGATTCCGAAGCAATGGAATAATTAATAAATATAGCTCCCTAAATATTGAGAGACTTTTATATGTTATAAAGAGAAGTCACCTTCCCTCGATTTAAATGGACCGAAGGTCCACACAATTTATTTAGGTTGAGATGCAAAATTAAATGACATGATGACATGATGACATGATGCAATGCAAAAATAAAAACACAAGCACAAAAGAAACACACGGGCAACCCTGAACATCTGGAATCTTCTGGAATCTTCTGGGACGTCGGTCTTCGGGCGTCACAATCCCCCTCCGGTGGAGCTCCAGAACAGGCTCCAAGATGGGATCTCCACGGGAACAGAAGCTGCAGTGGTGGAATTTGGGTTTTCTTTCTGCATATCGAGTTTCTGGGGTACGTAGGTATATATAGGAAGAAGGAGGGCACTGGGGGGGCGTGTGGGCCAGCCTCGAGGTAGGGGGCGCGCCCAGGGAAGGGGGGCGCACCCCCACCCTCGAGGGCAGCCCAGCTGTCCCCTGACTTGGTCCTGACACTTTCCGTGCGTGATTTTCTCCAAAAATATCTCTCACGAAGGTTTCATTCCGTTTGGACTCCATTTGATATTCCTTTTCTGCAAAACTCTGAAATAGGCAAAAGACAGTAATCTGGACTCGGCCTTTGGGTTAGTAGGTTAGTCCCAAAAATGATATAAAAGTGAATGATAAAGCCCATTAAACATCCAAGACTTCATAAATAATAGCATGGAACAATAAAAAATTATAGATACGTTGGAGACGTATCAGCTCACTTGATGAATGGGGAACCCAGGCTTACGAAAATGCCAAACTGTTTAAAGAAAAAGTTAAAAGATGGCATGACAAAATGATACAAAAGCGGGAGTTTAACGTAGGTGATTATGTCTTGCTATACAACTCTCGTTTAAGATTTTTTGCAGGGAAACTTCTCTCTAAATGGGAAGGTCCTTACGTTATCGAGGAGGTCTATCGTTCCGGTGCCATAAAAATCAACAACTTCGAAGGCACAAATCCGAAGGTGGTGAACGGTAGAAGAATCAAACATTATATCTCAGGTAATCCTATAAATGTTGAAACCAATGTTATTGAAACCGTAACCCCGGAGGAGAACATAAGGGACACTTTCTAGAACGATTCAGACTCTGAAAAGGAAGAGGTGTGTGGTACGGTAAGAAAACCGACTCCAAAACGGTTCTAATGGCAATTTTTCTCCGTTTAGGAATATTTAGAAAAATAGAAAAATAAGAGGCAGTCCGGAAAGGACACGAGGCGTCCACGAGGGTGGAGGGCGCGCCCTACCCCCCTAGGCGCACCACCCTTCCTCGTGAGCACCTCGTGTGCTTCCCGGACTCCGTTTCTTGCATGTTACTTCTTTTGGTCCGTAAAAATTCATTATATAATCTCCCGAAGGTTTTGACCACCGCACCACGCGAAAATTCTCTATTCTTGTTTAGAGCTATTGTTTCTGCTAGATCCAGATCATCATGATGTCTTCCAACACCCCCAAGCAAGTTCTTCGAGAAGGTCATCAACCCCTACCTCGCGGAGGTGCTGCAACACCCTCAAACCATTGAGGTGCGTGAGGGGTGCTGCACATCCGCGACATTGAGGGACCAAGGAGGACCAGAAGCGTGGAGACAAGACTCGAAGCAATGGAGCAGCAAGTTTTCAAGTTCCAAGGTATGGTGGAACGAGGACTCAACGCCAACCACATGATGTTCACGGAGTTCACCAACAACCATAAGCTGGACACCAAGATCATTGGGGGGCATCTTCAAGCTCCAAGAGAAAATCAGGCATCTCCAAGCCCAAATCTATGACCTGCAAAACCAAAATTGTGAGTATGAATATAGATTCAAGAAGATGAGTTTGGCTGCAGATCTGAGGATCCCGGAGACTCGTTCATCCTTCTACGATGGTGAGCCCATGCCTTGGAAGATGGACGACAAGCCTACGTCATCAACAACTCCTTCATCACCATCTCCGAAGAAAGAGACATAATCACATGGGTATGGGCACTCCCCTTGGCAACTGCCAAGCTTGGGGGAGGTGCCCCGGTATCGTATCACCATCACACTCCTATCTTTACCATTTTTCTTAGTTCGATCCTTTTGGTAATATCTTGATTTAGTAGAATAAAGTTTAGTATGGTCTAGTCGTGAGCCTTGCTTTATGATCCTTATTTTTGTAATCGAGTCCGTGAGCTATATATAATAAAGATTAGTTTTGAGTCAAGGGCTTGATTATCTTGCTATGATCATGAGAGAAGAAAAGAAAATGTAAAAAGTACCAAGAGATCATATTTATCTTATGGATAGTAATGACTTCACATATAAAGAGTATGATGAATAAAAGTTGTTGAGAGTTGACAAACATAGTTTTGGTCATCGTTGCAATTAATAGGAAGTAATAAGGAAAGAGAGGTTTTCACATACAAATATACTATCTTGGACATCTTTTGTAATTGTGAGCACTCATTAAAATATGACATGCTAAAGAGTTGATGTTGGACAAGGAAGACAACATAATGGGTTATGTCTTCTTATATCTAAAATAAAGTATATTGTCATGGATCATCCAACATGTTGAGATTGCCTTTCCCCCTCATGCTAGCCAAAACTCCTGGCACCAAGTATAGATACTACGTGTGCTTCCATACATCCTTAAACCAAGTTTTGCCATGAGAGTCCACCATACCTACCTATGGATTGAGTAAGATCCTTAAAGTAAGTTGTCATTGTTGCAACTCTCTTAATATGTATGATCTATTAGTGTGGAGATAATAAACTTTATACGATCTTGTGATATGGAAGCAATAAAAGCAATGGACTGCATAATAAAGGTCCATATCACAAGTGTCAATATAAAGTGATGTTCTTTTGCGCTAAGATTTTGTACATCCAACCATAAAAGCACATGACAACCTCTGCTTCCCTGTGTGGAGGGCCTATCTATTATTCTTACCTTATAAGAGTCATGGTGATCTTCACCTTTCCTTTTTTCATTTTATCCGTTGGCAAGCACATTGTGTTGGAAACGTAATGACATATATACCCAATTGCATGTAAGCTATCATGATCTATTATTGTTGACATTACCCTTGAGGTAAAAGGTTGGGAGGCAACACTATAAGCCCCTATCTTTCTCTGTGTCCGACTAAAACTCCTTACCCATAAGTATTGCGTGAGTGTGAGCAATTGTGAAAGACTATATGATAGTTGAGTATGTGGACTTGCTGAAAAGCTCTTATTTTGAATCTTTCCGATGTTACGATAAATTGCAATTGCTTCAATGACCGAGATCATAGTTTGTTAGTTTTCAATGAAGTTTATGATTCATACTTGACATTGTGAATAGATTGTTACTTTAGCATCAGAATCATATGACAATATATATATATATATATATATATATATATATATATATATATATATATATATATATATATATATGTTGTTGTTATAAGATTGATCATGATGCCTTCATGTCCGTATTTTATTTTATCGACACCTCTATCTCTAAACATGTGGACATATTTTTCGATATCGGCTTTCGCTTGAGGACAAGTAAGGTTTAAGCTTGGGGGAGTTGATATGTCCATTTTGCATCATGCTTTTGTGTTGATATTTATTGCACTATGGGCTGTTATTACACTTTATGTCACAATACTTATGCATTTTCTCTCTTATTTTACAAGGTTTACATGAAGGGGAGAATGCCGGCACCTGGAATTCTGGGCTGGAAAAGGAGCAAACATTGGAGACCTATTCTGCACAACTCAAAAAGCCCTAAAACTCCATGAAACTCCGTTTCAGAAAATATAAAAAATATCTGGCGAAAGAGGTACAGGAGGGGGGCCACCACTGTCCACGAGGGTGGGGCGCCCCCCCTTGGGCGCGCCCCCTGCCTCGTGGGCCACCTGGCAGCCCCCCGATGGCCATCTTCTGCTATATGAGGTGTTTTGACCTGGAAAAAATCATAAGGAGGCTTTCGGGATGAGTACTGCCGTCTCGAGGCGGAACCTTGGCGGAACCAATCTAGGGCTCCGGCGGAGCTGTTCTGTCGGGGATACTCCCTCCGAGAGGGGGAAATCATCACCGCCGTGGATACTTCTTTTGTAGTTGCGGATGCTTGCAATAGAGGTTACTCATAAGTGGGATGCTTGTCCAATTAAGGGCGGCACCCAAGCACCGGTCCACCCACATACCGAATTATCAAAGTAACGAACGTGAAGCATATGAACGTGATGAATACTAGCTTGACGATAATTTCCATATGTCCTCGGGAGCGCTTTCCTTCATATAAGAGTTTGTCCAGGCTTGTCCTTTGCTACAAAAAGGATTGGGCCATCTTGCTGCACCTTATTTACTTTTACTATTTGTCACTTTTTACTAATTACCTTATCACAAAACTATTTGTTACCGATAATTTCAGTGCTTGCAGAAAATACCTTACTGAAAACTGCCTATCATTTCCTTCTGCTCCTCGTTGGGTTTGACACTCTTACTTATCGAAAGGACTATGATAGATCACCTACACTTGTGGCTCATCAATATGGCATTAATCTCGCCCTTGTCATTGAGAGAGAATAGCCTGATTGTGTTATCTCGAGCTGCGAAGATAATCACATCTTCGGAAGGATGAGTTAGATTCACCTATTTGTTCGCACAATCAAGAAGAGCATCATGCTTAGAGAGCCAATCCATTCCAAGAATGAGATCAATGTCTGAATTGCCGAGAACAACTAGGGAAGCTAGAAATTTATAATCGCCCATCTTAATGGAGACATCCGGAACCATGAAGCGAGAATTCATTTGCAATCCCGGTGAAACCACAGTTAAGGATCGAGGCAACTCTTGAATGACCGATTCATGCTTGGCAACAAATGGGCTTGAAATGAAAGAGAGCGATGCACCAGAATCAAATAAAACTTTGGCAGGAGTTGAGTTTACTGGAAGTGTACCCATGATCACTTGAGAGGAATCCTCTGCTTGAGCTGCGTTCATTAGGTTGACTCTTGCATACTTGGTGTTATGCTTGACAATAGAATTGCTTGACGACTTGATAGGAGGAGGTGGTGGAAGGCACCTCTGGTTGGTACACTTGTTGGCATAGTGACCTTTCTGAGCACACTTGTTGCACGTAACCTCAGAAAGTGGTAGGTGATAAGGACCGCTTGGCATTGGCGCTTGGTACTGAGACTTGTTCTGGTTGCTTGGGTTGGGTGGGTCGGAAAACCCACGACCACCTGAGTGCTTGTTCTGACTTGGAGGACGGAACACTGGAGGCGGCGGAAGCCAGAACTTCTACTGCTTAGCAACCACTTGTGAGGAGGAAGAGGAGCTGACTACATCTCTGATTCTTTTCTTTGAAGCCTCACACTTGAGCTGGTCAGCTTCTTGTTTGAGAGCCATGTTGTAGAATTGATCAAATTCGGCTGGCTCGAAGAGAGTGAGAGCAAGCTGGAGTTCATCTTTTAGACCGCCTCGGAATTGGTAGATCTTGCTCTTGGCATCGGGAATGTCTTGCTTAGCATAACGGGCCAGATTCTGGAACTTGACATTTTACTGGTAGACAGACATGTTGCCTTGCTTGAGGTTGCGGAATTTCTCACGCATGCCTTCAATGACACTGGTAAGGATGTGATGAGAACGAAAATCACGGCAGAAGTCAGTCCAAGAGATCTCACGACCCGCTCTGGAGTCTTTGTACTGTTGCCACCAATCTGCGGCCTGGTCTTTCAGCTGAAAGGATGCGTACTTGACATAGTCCACTGGGTTGATATTATTGCACTCAAAGTGTTTGTTGATGTCAGTGAGCCAATCCTCGGCATCGAGCGGATCGACACAGTAGCTAAAGGACTTGGGCTGATTTGCAAGGAATTGATTCAGAGTAGCAAAGTGGGGCTGGTTGTTGAAGTTAACTTGGCCTTGATTCCCTTGGTTGTTCTGATTGTTCTGAATAGCTTGAAAAGCTTGCATCATCTGAGTATTGGCGATGGTGGCTTGCATCACAGCCTGCCATGCCTCAAGCGGAGGAGGAGGGGATGGTGGTGGTTCATCATCAACCTTCGGGTTCTGGTTAGGAACTCTTTTAGGTGCCATCCTGGAGATGACGACAACTGTTAGAATACCAATTGCAACATAGATAAGCTGAATCAAAGGCTAGACATGTCACAACATAAATCTTCACAATATCATCCAAACAGAGCAATGAACGGATGAATTCCATAAGCCTAAATGACACATCAACTTGTTGAGAAGCCACGTGAATAGATTGAAGAATAAACCAACAAGGTAACAGCTGGAACAAATACATGATAGACCCCAACCTCATATCATGCATCCGTTGGAGGATTTCCTAAGAGCTACTTGAATTCCCACCTATTAAGTCCCGAAGCTTTCCGGTTATGCAATCTGGTGTTGGGGATACACGGGAAGCACCACATATCACACAACTAACAAGTCCTACATCCAGTTGTATCCATCCATCAACACATAACCAGGCATCTTTGGAAACCTCTTACCTCGGACCTTCGAAAAGCATCCACTATACTAGCTGTGCCAATACTCCCGAACTATCCCCCGGTACAGAGTGACGTCAGGGTTATCTCACCACCAAACACGCATAGAAGCGTTTTCGATGTCGGCCACCTCTGGTATTCCAAAAATGCAACAATACTATTGTGATGACAACACCTCGGAGCTCAACTCCCCGGGACACTACCACAACCCCTAAATGACAGGAGGCACCAAGAACAATGTTCTCGTCACAAAGATATCGAAACAATCCCAACAATACTTGCGTGATCCTAAAAAAATTAGTGGAAAAGAGGGTAGGAAGACAAAACTTCTACGTCAGGAGTCCTTACCAAAGCGACGAAGAGGATAAGGAGAAAAAGAATTCCTACTCTCCGATATATATAATCCTAAGACTCAAAACATTTTTTAAATTCTAGAGTCAACATTGGCAGCGGTTCGATCAAGCAGGGGTTCCTAGGTCGGGGAAGGCTCTGATTACCAACTTGTAACGCCCAAGATGCGACTATATCTCCTACGTGTCGAGGCACGACTTAGAGGCATAATCGCATTTTGGTATGATCGCAAGATGGTCATCTTCACACATTCCCATGTACAAGAACAAAGGGAAAATACATAGTTGGCTTACAATCGCCACTTCACACAATGCATAAATAAGTCATACATTCATCCAAGTACCATCATGGTCCGGCTACGGACAAACCAAAATGAAAAGAAGATAACCACCCACTATGCCCGATCGGCCCTAGTAGGAACCACTACCGATCATCGGGAAACGTCGCGTACATACGCCCACGTTCTTCATCGAACTTCCACTTGAGTTCCTGGCCATCAACTGAATCATACTCGGTTGTACTTGCACATGTGTTTGTAGTAAACTGTGAGTCACGAGGACTCGACAATCCCGTTCCCGGGTATCAAAACTATCAAAGCCTTTGGGTAAGGAGAAAGTGTATAAGTGGGCTGCTACAAGCGTTAAGCGTAGATGAGGTGGCTAGCTTACGTATCATCAGAGCGAGAAGATAAGTGAAATCCATTTGTCGGGAACTAAATCAAGATCACTAAACAATCATGTCTACCTACGAGTCATCCATAACCCAGCCGTGTTCTCTTCCTGAACTCCCTCGAAAAGATACCATCACGACTACTCACACGGTAGTGTATTATGTTTGAGCTTTGTGTCAAGTTATCTACAACCGGATATTAAAAACTTCCAATCCGCCACATAATCGCAGGCATGGCTTTCGAAAGATCATAACCCTGCAGGGATGTCCCAACTTAGCCCATCACAAGCTCTCGTGATCAACAGAGGTTAAAAGAACCTTATCTTAGGGACAACCCGATCAGACTCGGAATCCCAGTGTATAAGATATTTCGACAATGGTAAAACAAGTCCAGCAAGACCTCCTAGCGTGCCGACACCCTGATAGGAGCCGTGCGTATCTCGTCTCAGGCCACAATCGGATTGTCCAAACTTCCGGTAGGCCAAACCAAAGTTGCCCCTGGTGGCCACCGGCGGTTGACAAGTGTGGACCAACACTCATGTGGAGCACTGGCCCGGGTTGTTAATTAAGTCCTCGGGTGCTAGCCGGTCCCTATGCAAGTTTTTAGTTATTAGGCAAATGGTAAAACCAAAGTTGGGCCTTGCTAGAGGAGTTTTATTCAGAGCGAACTATCAAGGGGTCCCCATATACCTAACCGCGTTAGGAACACAAAAATCAAGGAATATAACACCGGTTTATCGGTTCTTAAGGCGGCATGAGTGGAACAAAACACCGAGCAAAAGGCCAAGCCTTCCACCCATTGCCATGTATATAGGTGCATTAATGTAATAATAGATATTGTGTTATTCCCAAAACCCAATCCTCATGGAGCAAACTTCGTCTTCACCTGCAACTAGCAACGCTATAAGAGGGGGCTTGAGAAAAAGCGTAACTTAGCAAAACAACGATTTGCTAGGTGGGTAGTTAGAGGTTTCATGGAAAGGTGGGGGTTGACATGCAAAAGGATAGGTATCGCGACAAAGCAATAGAGCGAGGCATCTAGCATAACAACAATAGAGGTGATATCAAGGAATGGTCATCTTGCATGGTAAGTCTTCGGTGTAATCGGGACCTTGCTCTTCGTAATCGTGCTCAGCGATTGTCTCGAACTCGTCTCCCGATGCTACCCAACATAAACAAGCATCCAAATAAACACACTTGACAAGTAATAACACATGCTATGCAAGAGAGATGCAAGTATGATGCTACGGAGCTACCGGTATGAAAGGAGATGAAGCAGGGAAGGACATGTGAAAACATGATGGATGTGGGCAAGATCTTGGCAAACCAAGCATGCCACTGGATAGATTGAAAGATTTCGATCGAAGTAGATATAAAGATCATTGGAATCGGATGCACGGTTTGCAAATAACAAGCAAAATAAGATGCAATGCAAAATTGAAGTTGAGAGCAATATGGCATCTTTGGAGCAAGGTTTAAATATGCTACAGCAACCAACCATGATGGCAAAAGGAATGGATGTGAAGGAGACTTGATTCTCAACATAAATGCACTCGGATCACACCCAAAAACTTACTGGAACACAACTAAACTAGCATGGCAAGATTCAATAAGTTAACAGATTTTTAGACTTGGTGAAAATTACTAGACATGCAACCAGGAACGATATCTTGCTGCCTTTGGAGGCACATAACGACAAGCAAAACAATTATACCAAGCATCAGAATTACATGAGCATGAAGAAGACATAATATACTTCCAATTCATCCAAAGCAACAATTCATTCCATGCAAGGGTTGATTAACATGAGCTTTGCCAAAATGAATGTTCTGTTAACAGGCTGGCAGTTTAGATTTCAAGCATTTTGAGAGCAAGATAACAACAAGCTACAACAGGGCATAAATGCAAACAAAGGCATGTGTTGATATACAAATACATGGACATCAATACATGCTCACTGGTTATTCCAAAACATGCATGGAAAAGATTGTGGCATCAAGTTTACATGGCAACATGTTATAACAGATTCCATACTTAGCATTTTTACACTAAGTGTAAAACAACAACAATGACATGGCATGTTTACAAACTTGTTCAAGTCACCACAGGGCATATCATGAAAAACCAAATACACCACTTCAAAGATAACATGATTATGCTCCTAAGACATGTTGACATGTGGCTCAAAAGAAAATCACAAAAATGCTACGAAAAAGACAAATCATCAAGTTATAACAATTTCAGCATCTTAACAGCAACAAACACTTTTGTAAGAGGGATAAACATGGTGTATGCAAATGCATCCATCATGAAGAGCATCACAAGACGAACATTTTGACATATCATACACTCCATTTGGAGCAACATGCACAAAGATACGACCTCTCAAACATGCTAACATATTGTTGACAAACAACTAGAGCTGACCAGTAACATCACATAGCAGTTTTGCAACAAATATTAAGACATCTAGATGGATCACAACATGCAAAAAAAACTCATGCCAACACGTAGAGCACTTCGAGACGAACATTTCCATATATCATATGCGCGATTCGGAGCTACATGCATGGAGATATGACATGGCAAAGGAGGCAACATAATATCACGGATCTGGGACTTAGTGAAAATTATACCAACAAGAAACGAGATGGGGAGGAACAGGATCGCGCGGATCGGGACGAGCCGGGCGTTGTTTGGATGGAGGGAGTGGTGGATCTAATCCCAGATGAGATCCCGATCTTGATCTGGCCAGAGAAGCGGCCGACAGCGGAGGGCTCGCCGAAGGAGTCGAGGTCCGGCGGCCGGTGGGGGTCAGAGCGGGACCGGCTGGCGTTGACTCCCCGCGCGGCGGCGCCGGAGCTCGAGGCAAGGGCGGCGGCATTGCGTGGCCCGAGGCGGCGGCGTTGAAGATGGCAGCCGGCGGTAGCGCTGAAGATGGCAGGCGGCGGCGGTGACCGGCGGACGAGGCAGGGAGGCCGCAGCGGGGAACGGGATCGGCGGTGAGCACGGCTTGCGGACCCGGCCTGCGGAGCACGGGCGCGCGGTGGCGGCTGTCTGGGACGGGCGGGCCAGCCCCGGGCTCAGCGGGCTACGGTGGGACGTGGCAGATGGAGATGCGCAGGTGGCGGCGCCCGATTGGCTACGGCCGGCGGCGTGATGACGTGGCAAGGCCTGATTGGCCCGGGTGGCAGTGGACGCGTTCGGCTGTCGGCCGACGTGTCCGGCGGCGCGGGGAGCTCGGATCTAGGGTTTTTGCCCGAAAAATGGATGTGGGGTTGTTTATATAGGAAGAGGGAGCTAGGAGAGTCCAAATGAGGTGCGGTTTTCGGCCACGCGATCATGATCCAACGGCGAAGAGCATGAGGGGGTTTTGGATGGGCTTGTGGGCTGTTGAGAAGGGGTGCTAGTCTAAAATAGAAAAGGCTTCCGGCTGTTAACGCGGTTAACCGTCGGGGCATCAAACGATCTCCAAATGGAACGAAATTTCACAGGCGGTCTACCGGTGATATACAAAGACAACTTGAAAACTCTCAGCCCATTCCAAGGATGTTTTTATCTCGCTCACGAAACAAGGCTTGAGAGGTGCAACGGGTGCCGTGTGAGAGAGTCGGAAACCGAAACGGACAACAGAGAGGACGGAGTCGGTGCAACTACTCACGGATGCAAATGAGACTATGCCAATGCAATGCACATGATGAAAATGACATAACGATATGCAACACATGCTCAATGCAAAAACACAAATTACCCGAAATGAAGGAGGAGCCCATAATGGAATTGATTAAGTCAACGATGAATATATTGCCATAAAGGGAATCGTTACATCTGGGGCGTTACATATACCCGGTCCTTGTGAAGGTAAAAACAGCACACTTGACGAAAAATCGTTGTGGTTTTGTATGCGTAGGTAAGAACGATTCTTGTTAAGCCCGTAGCAGCCACATAAAACTTGCAACAACAAAGTAGAGGACGTCTAACTTGTTTTTGCAGGGCATGTTGTGATGTGATATGGTCAAGACGTGATGAGTTATACGTTATTGTATGAGATGATCATGTTTTGTAATTTATCAACAACCGGCGGGAGCCTTATGGTTGTCTTTGTATTGTATGAATTGTGAAGGCCATGTAATTGTTTTACTTTATCACTCTGAGTTAGTGATAGTAGTAGTAGCAACAGTTGGCGAGACGACCATGACGCTACGATGAAGATCATGGTGTCAAGTCGGTGACGATGGAGATCATGACGATGCTTTGGAGATGGAGATCAAAAGCACAAGATAATGATGGCCATGTCAAGTCACATATTTTGATTGCATGTGATGTTTATCTTATTATGCTTCTTATTTTGCTTAGTACGGTGGTTGAGGGAGTCGTGGATTGAGGGGTCCTCATGTGGCCGGATAACTCGTGATGGGCCGAACTGGTGCGCCGTAAAGATCATCGCTGAAGATCATCTCTCGTATCCGGATAGGACTCCTATGTGCGTATAATGCCAGGTTTTAGGTTCAGGTGTAATCTTTCCTTCCTCTGCAAGATGGTCATGTACAAACCCTAGGGCCCTCCGGTGCATATATAAACTGGAGGGTTTAGTCTGTAGAGGTTGAACAACAACAGAATCATATCTCATAGGGTAGACTTCTAGGGTTTAGCCATTACGATCTCGAGGTAGATCAACTCTTGTAACACATATTCATCAAGATTAATCAAGCAGGAAGTAGGGTATTACCTAGATCGAGAGGGCCCGAACCTGGGTAAAAATGGTGTCCCCAGTCTCCTGTTACCATCAATCCTCAGACGCATAGTTCAGGACCCCCTACCCGAGATCTGTCGGTTTTGACACCGACATTGGTGCTTTCATTGAGAGTTCCACTATGTCGTCGACTGAAGGACCGATGGATCGCTTCGTCAACAACAACGACACCACCGCCGAGGAGATCTTCCCTCCCGGCCAGCTTTTTGTGTTTGGCGGCTTCACGCTCCTTGCGAACACAGAAGGCCACCTCGAGCAGGTTGAGAGCTACGCCCCTGGCCATCAGGTCAGGTTTGGAAGCTTGAACTACGTTGCTGATATCCGCGGAGACTTGATCTTCGACAGATTCGAGCCCATGGCGACCGCTCCCTGCCACCACGATGAACATGACCTAAATATGTCATTAGACCACATCCAGGGGATAGCACCCGTAACCGCTCTGGCCCTAGATCCGGAGCAGGTCACGTCATTCGAGGACGGGAAGCTCAACCCCGCCACGGAAGTCGCAGACTCAGCGGCGCTGGAGCCGCACACAGACCCAACCTTGAGCGAGATATGTGTTACCGGAACTTTGGACTCGTCTCCGGCTACAGGTTCCGAACCATGTGCATCTGCGTCCTTCGAGCTTGATCAGGCGCCTATCATCGAATTTAGCTCCGCAGATATCTTCCGGCAATCACCTTTAGGCGATGTGCTAAACTCTTTAAAATCCCTCTCCTTAGCAGGGGACTCACACCCGAATTATATCCAGTTTGAACTGGAGGATAATGATGGAGAATTTTGTTTCCCACCCACCTCCCACTTGGTAGCCACGGTCGAAGATTTAATCGATCTACTAGACTACACTTCTGAGGACTTCGAATGGATGGACCTCGAAGCCGAAGCAGATCAAGACCAAGACCCGCCCGTAACTGAGAGATGGATGGCTATGTCCTCATACGATGTGTATATGGTGGACACACCTAAGGAGAAGGAGGAGGACGGTGATAATGATCCCAAAAAGGATAAGCCCGTCGATGAACCTCCAAAGAGTCGACGTCTGAAGCGCCGATCCCGACCTCATAAAGGGAAAGATAGAAACATTGTCACTAACGACGGTGATAGTCCTGACCAAGCTGATGACCTTGCAGATCCAGCTATGGAGAAGGACGAATGAGAGGATGGCGAACACAGTCCGGGACCGCTACCTCATCACAGCGATGCTGAAGATAGCAATTATCAACCTATCTCCGAAGAGGATGTTAGCCTGGGCGACGACAAATTCATCGTCCCAGAAGAACCCTTAGAACAAAAGTGCTTCCATCTGAGGCTTATTGCCACCGCAAGGAGCCTAAAGAAGCAGCAGCGACAGCTTAAAGCCGCACAAGACACGCTCAATGAAAGATGGAACGACGTGCTAGACGCTGAGGAAAAATATGGCTGCAGTTGCCAAACAAAGAGCTATCCTCAGCGTAAACTGCTGCCCGAATTTGACGATGAGGCTATTGCGCCTGTACCGTCGAAGAATAACACCGCCGCTAAGCCGGACCGACCACCTCGTGGACGGGACTGAGTGGCTAGCAACGGCGTACACAAGCCCACACCCCCTCACCGTAAAGGAAAGGAGGCCGCGGCTCAGGGCCAGAAACACAATCTACGTGAGGACCTGAACAAAAATGCTGGCAAGACCAGATCCATCTACGGATCCAGGGACCGTGCTCCTGCACGGGACGGCTGTTATCAAGCCAAATATGTCGGTGATATACCAGTTCGAAGCCAATACCGAACATCACAACCGTCGGACCTACGTCACGACATAGCAAAATACAGGGGTGCCCGCACACCCTGTGTGCTTCACCGATGAGGTGTTGAATCATGACTTTCCAGAAGGTTTTAAACCCGTAAATATCGAGGCGTATGATGGAACGACGGATCCTGCTGTCTGGATAGAAGACTTTATTCTTCACATCCACATGTCTCGTGGAGATGATCTCCACGCCATCAAATACTTACCCCTCAAGCTGAAAGGACCAGCTCGGCGCTGGTTGAACAGCCTCCCAGAAAACTCCATTGGAAGTTGGGAATTACTTGAGGATGCTTTTCGGGCCAATTTTCAAGGGACCTATGTCCGGCCCTCGGATGCTGACGATCTAAGTCACATAATCCAACAATCCAGGGAGTCATCCCGTAAGCTTTGGAATTGGTTTTTCACTAAGAAGAACCAAATCGTCGACTGCCCGGATGCCAAAGCCTTAGCGGCCTTCAAGCACAGTGTCTGGGGCGAATGGCTAGTTAGACACCTCGGCCAGGAAAAGCCGAGGACAATGGCAGCCCTAACTACACTCATGACCTGTTTTTGCGCGGGCGAGGCCAGCTGGTTAGCTCGTAGCAGCACCAGCGACCCTGGCACATCCGAAGTCAGGGGTAATGGAAAGCCACTACGTAACAAAAACAAACGTCGAAATAATGATGGAAGCCTAGATGATACAACGGTAAATGCCGGATTCAATGGCTCCAGACCCAGTCAACAGAAGACACCATTTGAAGGCAACAAAGATAGTCCATCTAGCCTGGACAAAATATTAGACATGCCCTGCCAGATCCATGGCACCCCGGCTAAACCTGCGAATCATACCAACCATAGTTGTTGGGTCTTCAAGCAGGCCGGCAAGCTCAACGCCGAACACAAGGGAAAGGGACTTCAGAGCGAAGACGAGGATGAACCTCGCCAGCCGAACACAAGGGGACATAAGAAATTTCCACCAGAGATCAAAATAGTGAAAATGATCTATGTCAATCATATCCCAAAGAGGGAGCGCAAGCACGCACTCCGAGATGTCTATGCCATCGAGCCTGTCGCCCCCAAATTCAACCCATGGTCGGCCTGCCCGATCACCTTTGATTACAGGGATCATCCGACTAGTATCTGTCATGGGGGTTTGGCTGCCCTAGTGCTTGATTCAATAATCGATGGATACCATCTCACTCGAGTCCTTATGGACGGCGGCGGCAGCCTCAATCTGATATACCAGGACACTGTCCGCAAGATGGGGATAGACCCATCAAGAATCAAGCCAGGCAGCACGACCTTTAAAGGAGTGATACCGGGCGTAGAAGCCCGCTGCACGGGCTCTTTAACATTAGAGGTCGTATTCGGCTCTCCTGATAACTTCCGAAGCGAAGAGCTAATCTTCGACATAGCTCTGTTCCGAAGTGTCTATCATGCACTACTCGGAAGAATGGCCTTCGCCCGCTTTAATGCAGTCCCGCATTATGCTTATTTAAAGCTCAAAATGCCTGGACCACGTGGCGTCATCACGGTCAATGGATGGAGCGCTCTCTCCGTGCGGAGGAGGACACTGCGGCCCTGGCAGCCGAAGTACAAAAAGGCCTATTCAAGCCGAGCAACTCATTGGTCATTAAGACCACGGACACAGCTAAACGTGTCCGGCATACGCCTCAGTGCGGCAGCTTAGATGAACCTGAGCTCGATTAGCAGCTACGCCCCCATCGACAGCCCCATAAGGTGGTAGCATACGTACCTCGGGTACACAATTATGCCCTTAAAATCCCTTGGGCGGCGCTGGGGGCACACTGCATACAAATAGTCCATAGTTCGGCTCGACCCTATTCGGACTCCAAAATTATCTTTCAAGGTTCATTAAATGAACCAGCTTTATTTACGGCCACACTGGATTCTTTTCCAGGTTTTTTTCTTTTTCTTTCCTTTTTACAGATGGCCGTCACACTTCCCCCTTCAAGGACACATCACAAAGGAGAAAACGGCACAGACGTGCAGCAGGGCCCCGCACTATGGTTTATTTTTAGATTAAGACCCTGTGTAAACCTTTTATCTCTTTTTATTTTATACTTTTTGGCATGTAAAATGTCCAAGGAAGTTATCGGCATTATCTGTAAGTATACGGCTCGCCGTACTAGAACGGGATATTATAGAAACAGCTTGGTTCATATTAATGTTTGGAGTTTTATTCTCTCACCACCTGTGTTCTCTTCCCATGTCAGATTGCCGCATGTGCCTTGACAACAGGGTCCATTACCAGAGGCTATATTCAGCCCGGTATATGTTTAAAAGTTCAAACACCTATAGGGAGTGTTCGGCGTCCTGGATATTGCTTTATATGCATCAGTTCCGAAACATGTCTTGGGTCAATAGTTGGGTTGCCCGGCTCCTGTGCTTACCCCTACGTTCCCGATTGTTCGGCTAGGGTGTAAAGGGAGAACTACTGCGATTACACTTCTGGTTCGTCCGGTCAAGTACCGCAGTAGAGAAAGCCGAAAACTGACTGTCATGATAGGCGAGAATCTGGTCTGCGATCCGGTGACTTAGTGTCACACTACGATCGATGGAGATCTACCCCGTGTTATACGAAGGGTTGGGTTTTTGCCCAGCCGCGTACAAATGGATACCTCAATTCGGAAACACCATATGCGCACCAGGGGCTAGTACTTAGTCCCACTTGTCAAACTCCTATGGCTAAGTGAAAGCGATAAAGCCACATAGTCTGATTTCCTGGTTCACTCCGCATACACCTCCTACATGGACCAAGACGTTGGATAAAGAGTGTTTATGCATATGATCGAACACCCCAGTAATATTTACATGGGGGCTGAAGTCGACGATTGAAAACTTTCATATTTATATAAACGGTCGCACAGGAGGTGAAAGTCGCTCACATTATAATAGCACAAAAATTATATATACATCGATTCATAAGCTTAAGTCTTTACAGCCGGATAAAATCACTCAAGGATAATATCCTCTGAGCACTGGCCTTCTACAAGGCGGGCGCCTTCTATGACGTCCTCGAAGTATCTCTCCGGCTTGCGGCGCTCCTTGCCTTTGGGCGGATCAGCAGTGGCTATGTCCTACGCCTTCATCTTCGCCGAGTGCACTTTCACATGGGCGAAGGCCATCCGAGCACCCTCTATGTAGGCCGAATGCTTCAACGCGTCGATCTGCGGACTCGCTTCGACAAGCCGCCTCACCAATCCGAAGTAGCTACTTAGGATTGGCTCAGCGGGCCACAGCCGGACTATCAAGTCCTTCATGGCCGAACCCGCCATGTTGTGCAGCTCGACCAGCTACTTCATCTGGTCGTTGAGGGGCACCGGATGTTTTGGCGCATAGAACTGCGACCAGAACATCTTCTTCGTGTTGTTCCCCTCCTGGGCTCGGAAGTATTGGGCGGCATCAGCACTGCTTCTCAGGAGATCCGCAAACACGCCTGGAGAACTCCATAACCGTGTCAGCCCAAGGTAATTCTGCCCTCCGAAGATGCTCTATAAGAGAAAAGTCTTACCAGATGCTATCTTCCATGCCTGCGTGATTTCCTCGCAGACGCTGCGCGACTCGCTTCACGCCTCCTGCGCAGCCTTGAATGCCGCAGCGAGCTCGGATGCTTGTTCCAAAGTCTTCTCTTCCAATGCCTCACATTTGCGAATAGCATCTTTGAGCTCAATCTTGACTTCGGACACCCGAGCTTGGTGCTTTTTGCACGCGGCCTTTTTGGCCTCTAGATCGGCAACCGCTTTATTAGCGGCTGCCTTGCTCGCCTCGGCCTCCTTCTTGGCCTTCGCGAGGTCGCCCTTGGGAGCCTCGAGCTCAGCGGCGCTAATTGTTTAATACAGCATATCACAAAGAGTTTATACTCACAATCAATTAAAATTATTAGTCATCTTGACATCTCAATTTTCCAAATCCGCATACCTTGCGTCTCATTCAAACACTGGTTGACGCGGTCGAGGTGCGTGTTGGCCTCCGAAAGCTTCTGATTTACTTCGACAACTTTTGCAGCTTTTGTAGTTGCCGCAACTAGTGAAGCCTATTCAAATGTAAAAGCATACAGTTTAGCTCCATAATATGCTATATTATGGATACTTCGTCCGATTCTATTCAGAATCACACAAAGCATCAGGGGCTACTCGCTATATATGTTCATATAAAATAAATATAGTTCCATAAAGAACATTACATCGCATACCTCGAAGCCTGTTAGTAGGCTGTTGAAGGCTTCATTCAGTCTGCCTTTGATGGACTGAATCTTCTTCATCACCGCACCCATTATGGTGCGGTGCTCCTCCACGACGGAAGCACTTTGTAGTGCTCCCTCCAGAGGGTCCAGCACCTCCGGATTGACACCGGGCGTCGTAGGAGCAGTTGTATCCTCCCCCGCCTTGGGGGTCTGGTCTTCAGACCCCGGAGCCGCGCTAGGCTCCGAATCAGTATTCGGCGGGGCCCCAGATTGTTTGGGCCCCCCTTCTTCCGTCTCCATGGGGATTTTTTCCCCATGGTCAGCGGCAGCCGAGGTGTTACCCTCGGTCGCCTTGTCACCTGTCCCGCCCCCATCTCCTTAAGCAGGAGACACACGATGCGAGGACACTTCAGTGTCCCCGCGGGCCACGGGCGATGGAGCTCGGACCGACGGGTCACTCTTCGTCTCTCCAGACGGCAGAGAGTTCCCCTCCGATAAGGAGGCGTCGGGGTGTGCGCGGGGAGGGCTGTAGGTCAGCAGGTCAGAAATACTTAAAAAGCATTAATATACTAAATAAACAAGGTGCAATAATTAATATATCCGAACAACTTACGTTTCGGTTAGGGGCTTCTCCCTAGGCTTCACTACAAAGTTGTGTTCGGACGATGAGTCCGAACAGGCGGGGAGCTTTAGCTTCCTCCGGGGTGCGGCCTTGCCTGTGTCGGCAGGGGCCGCCCTCTTCCTCCCCTTGCCCTGGGCAGGGGATTCTTTTTCTTCATCATCCTCCTCCTCTTCGGAGGAGAGGATGTTAATTTCCTCGGACTTCTTGTCCGTAGGGTGGGGGTTGCCCATGGCCTCCTTGCTCTTCTTCTTGGGCTTCTTGTCCGGCGCCTTGTACAGCACCGGAGCCAGCATCGCCAACAGTTCAGGCATGGTTGGGTCTTTTGGCAAAGGGATCGGACACTTGATCCAAACTGCCTTCTTTGTTCAGCTCTGTATATCACGTAAAAACTCCAATTCCTATTATCATTACAATGAGGATGGAATATATGTTCGGCGGAATTTTTGATTACCTCTTGTGCGGTAAACGCAGTGTTGTAGCCTGATTCCTCAGTTTCCTTTGGCCACTCCTTCTGTCTCTTGAAGAGATATTTCTAGATCTCTTTGTGCGCGGAGCCGTATAGATGCTCCAAGGGCTGGGCTCCTGCCAGATCGAACTCCCATAGAGAGGAATCCCGGCGTTGGCAAGGAAGGACAAGGTGGGCCAGCATTACCTGAACCACAGTTGTGAGTCGATAGCCTTTGGTAATCATGCCGGACACACGGCCTTGGAGTGCCATCACCTCAGTCTGAGATCCCCTGTCCGGACTCTTATTGGTCCAGGAGGTTAGCCTCTCCGGGAGTCCAGATCTGAAAGCGGGCACCGCCGCCCATTTGGTGTCGCGGGGCTCGGTGATATAGAACCACTCCTGCTACCAAACCATATTCGTCTCCACGAACGACCCCTTTGGCCAGGTTGCATTCGGGAGTTTACTTATCATAGCGCCCCCGCACTCCGCATGCTGCCCATCCACCATCTTCAGCTTCACGTTGAAGGTCTTGAGCTATAGGCCGAAGTGTGGGGGAACGCGGAGGAAAGCTTCGCACACCACTATGAAAGCGGAAATGTGAAGGATTGAATTCGGGGCTAGATCATGAAAATCCAGCCCGTAGAAAAACAGTAGGCCCCGTACAAAGGGGTGAAGAGGGAATCCTAGCCCCCTAACGAAGTGTGAGAGGAACACGACTCTCTCACCCGCCTCCGGGACAGGAATCACCTGATCCTGGGCAGGGACTCGGTGCGTGATGTTGGCGTCGAGGTAGCCCGCGCTCCAGAGATCCTCCACGATCTTCTCAATAACCATGGAGGCCTCCCGCTTGCCTCTGGCATCGGATCCAGCCATTGCTCGGGAAGGAAGTGGTGGTTGAGGAACTAAGAGCTGCGGGCGCAAGAGATGAGGCTGTTGGGTCTAGGAAGATTGGAGACTAGGGCTTGAGGAAGGCATGGGGCTGATGGAAGGGATTGATATCCTTTTATAATGCTGTGAATACAGAACGTCTCCCCACCTTAGCCATAAACCTCGCCGGTTCCCAAAGCGGTCGTGCGTAATGCACGGTTTGGATGCTCATGTCACATTGATAAGGATCTCATAATAAGCAGGCACGATTTTTGTTCTGATAAGAAGTGTCAGTGGGGTTATACCTCCAAACGCGAAACGCGAAACTATGACCAAGTAAAATGGTTCGATGTGTTAATGGGATGGACGCGACGCTTCACCAAAAAGTTGTCAGTAAAGACACACTATTCGTTTTCTTTTGATGCCTTGCCCTCAAGGCTAAGGGTTGTACTAACCATGCAGAGCCGTACACAGTACACTTTTTGCAGAAGATAGTGCCTCGATATGTTCGGAAGAAGGAACCCGCCTTGCAATGCCGAAGACAATACGAAAGCCGAACTCATCGTCATCGAAGACAGGTTCAGGGCTACTGAGGGAGTCCTGAATTGAGGGGTCCTCATGTGGCCGGATAACTCGTGATGGGCTAGACTGGTGGGCCGTGAAGATCATCGCTGAAGATCGTCTCTCGTATCCGGATAGGACTCATGTGTGCGTATAATGGCAGGTTTTAGGTTCAGGTGTAATCTTTCCTTCCTCTGCAAGATGGTCATGTACAAACCCTAGGGCCCTCCGGTGCATATATAAACTAGAGGGTTTAGTCCATAGAGGCTGAACAACAACAGAGTCATATCTCATAAGCTAGACTTCTAGGGTTTAGCCAGTATGATCTCGAGGTAGATCAACTCTTGTAACACATATTCATCAAGATCAATCAAGCAGGAAGTAGGGTATTACCCCGATCGAGAGGGCCCGAACCTGGGTAAACATTGTGTCCCCAGTCTCCCGTTACCATCGATCCTCAGACGCATAGTTCGGGACCCCCTACCCGAGATCTGTTGGTTTTGACACCGACAGCGGTAGCATTATAAGATGACCCCTTACAAAATTTCAAGGTACAAGTGTTCTCCCTGAGTATGCACCATCGCGAAAGTTTGTCGTGCCGAGACACCACGTGATGATCGGGTGTGATAAGCTCTACATTCAAATACAACGGGTGTAAGATAGTTTTGCACATGTAAAATACTCGGGTTAAACTTGACGAGCCTAGCATGTACAGAGATGGCCTTGGAACACTGGAGACCGAAAGGTCGAGCGTGAATCACATAGTAGATGTGATCAACATAAGATGTTCACCATTGAAAACTACTCCATCTCACGTGATGATCGGACATGGTTTAGTTGATTTGGATCACGTGATCATTTAGATGACTAAAGGGATGTCTATCTAAGTGGGAGTTCTTTAGTTATATGATTAATTGAACTTTAATTTATCATGAACTTACTCTTGATAGTTTTTGCATATCTATGTTGTTGTAGATCAATGGCCCGTGCTACCATTCCCTTGAATTTTAATGTGTTCCTAGAGAAAGCTAAGTTGAAAGATAATGGTAGCAACTACACGGACTGGGTCCATAACTTGAGGATTATCCTCATTACTGCACAGAAGAATTATGTCCTAAAAGCACCGCTAGGTGACAGGCCTGTTGCAGGAGCAACTCAGAACGTTATGAACGTCTGGCAAGCTCGTTCTGATGACTACTCGATAGTTCAGTGTGCCATGCTTTACGGCTTAGAATCGGGACTTCAAAGACGTTTTTGAACGTCATGGAGTATATGAGATGTTCCAAGAGTTGAAGTTAATATTTCAAGCAAATGCCTGAATTGAGAGATATGAAGTCTCCAATAAGTTATATAGCTACAAGATGGAGGAGAACGGTTCTGTCAGTGAACACTTACTCAGAATGTTTGGGTAGTACAATCACATGACTCAACTTGGTTGCAAAGTTAACGAAGATAGTGTTATTGATAGAGTTATCCAATCACTGCCACCAAGCTATAAAGGCTTTGTGATGAACTATAATATGCAAGGGATGCAAAAGGCAATTCCCGAGCTATTCACTATGCTCAAAGTTGCGGAGGTTTTAATCAAAAAGGAGCATCAAGTGGTGATGGTTAACAAGACCACTAGTTTCAAGAAAAAGGGGAAGGGGAAAGAAAGGGAACTTCAAGAATAATAGCAAGCGAGTTGCTAATCCCGCAAAGAAACCCAAGTCTGGAGCGAAGCCTGAAACTGAGTGCTTCTACTGCAAAGGGACTGGACACTGGAAGCGGAACTGCCCCAAGTATTTGGCGGATAAGAAGGATGGCAAAGTGAACACAGGAATATTTGATATACATGTTATTGATGTGTACCTTACTAATGCTCGTAGTAGCGCCTGGGAAATTTGATACTGGTTCGGTTGCTAATATTTGTAACTCGAAACAGGGGCAACGGATTAAACGAAGATTAGCTAAGGATGAGGTGACGATGCGCGTGGGAGATGGTTCCAAAGTCGATGTGATCGCCGTAGGCACACTACCTCTACATCTACCTTCGGGGTTATTTTTAGACCTAAATAATTGTTATTTGGTGCCAGCGTTGAGCATGAATTATATCTAGATCTTGTTTGTTGCGAGACGGTTATTCATTTAAATCAGAGAATAATGGTTGTTCTATTTATATGAGTAATACCTTTTATGGTCATGCACCCTTGAAGAGTGGTCTATTCTCATTGGATCTCGATCGTAGTGATACACATATTCATAATATTGAAGCCAAAAGATGCAAAGTTGATAATGATACTGCAACTTATTTGTTGCACTGCCGTTTAGGTCATATTGGTGTAAAGCGCATGAAGAAACTCCATGTTGATGGACTTTTGGAATCTCTTGATTTTGAATCACTTGGTGCTTGCGAACCATGCCTCATGGGCAAGATGACTAAAACTCTGTTCTCCGGAACAATCGAGCAAGCAACTGATTTGTTGAACATCATACATACTGATATATGCGGACCGATGAGTGCTGACGCTCGCGGCGGGTATTGTTATTTTCCGACCTTCACTGATGATTTGAGCAAATATGGGTATATCTACTTGGTGAAGCACAAGTCTGAAACATTTGAAAAGTTCAAAGAATTTCAGAGTGAAGTAGAGAATCATCGTAATAAGAAAATAAAGTTTCTACGATCTGATCACGGAGGCGAATATTTGAATTATGAGTTTGGTCTTCATTTGAAACAATGTGGAATAGTTCCATAGTTCACCCCACCTGGAACACCACAGTGTAATGGTGTGTTCGAACGTCGTAACCATACTTTATTAGATATGGTGCGATCTATGATGCCTCTTACCGATTTACCACTATCGTTTTGGGGTTATGCTTTAGAGACAGCTGCATTCACGTTAAATAGGGCACCATCTAAATCCGTTGAGACGAAACCTTATGAACTGTGGTTTGGCAAGAAATCCAAGTTGTCGTTTCTTAAAGTTTGGGGCTGCGATGCTTATGTGAAAAAGCTTCGACCTGATAAGCTCGAACCCAAGTTGGAGAAATGTGTCTTCATACGATACCCAAAGGAAATTGTTGGGTACACCTTCTATCACAGATCCGAAGGCAAGATATTCGTTGCTAAGAATGGATCCTTTCTAGAGAAGGAGTTTCTCTCGAAAGAAGTGAGTGGGAGGAAGGTGGAACTTGATGAGGTAAGTGTACCTTCTCCCGAATTGGAAAGTAGTACATCACAGAAACTAGTTCCAGTGATTCCTACACCAATCAGCGAGGAAGCTAATGATGATGATCATGAAACTTCAGATCAAGTTACTACTAAACCTCATAGGTCAACCAAAGTGCGTTACACGCCAGAGTGGTACGGTAACCCGGTTTTAGAAGTCATGTTACTAGACCATGATGAGCCTATGAACTATGAGGAAGCGATGATGAGCCCAGATTCTGCAAAATGGCTTGATGCCATGAAATCTGAGATGGGATCCATGTATGAGAACAAAGTGGACTTTGGTTGACTTGCCCGATGATCGGCAAGCCATTGAAAATAAATGGATCTTTAAGAGGAAGACTGATGTTGATGGTAATGTTACTGTCTACAAAGCTTGAATTGTTGCGAAAGGTTTTCGACAAGCTCAAGGAGTTGACTACGATAAGACTTTCTCACCAGTAGCGATGCTTAAGTCTGTCTGAGGTCTTATGAGGCCTTCAACATGCCGTAACAAAGTGCATTCGAAAACAGACCCTCGCAACCCTAGCCGCCGCCGGCGTCCCGCACCCGCCCCCGCGCTCGCAACCCTAGCCGCCGCCGCCTTCCCCTGCCTGCCGCCGACGGGATCTGGCCGCCCTCGTCGGCGTGCGGCCCGGATCCGGCTCTCCCTCCCCTCGCCCTTCCTTCCCCCTCATTTCGCCCTAGCGCCGCCTCCACGGGAGGCGGCCGGGGCGGCCCACGCGCCGCTGCGCTCGGCCTCGCTCCGCTCGTCCTCTCCCATGTCGTCGCCGACGGGCGCCGCCCGGGGGGTGCCGGCGACGGCAGGACCTCCTCTCCTCGCGCGCGCGTCTTCCTGACTCTCAAGCCCAAGATGCGATTCTATCCTGATCATGTGACACTTACGTGATTGCGGCACAACCGCATTTCGGGCGCTTAGCAAGATGGATATCATTACATCGTACCATTACATACATACATGGGGGATACAACAATACATACAAGTCACATGAATACAACAACATCAATACAAGGCATGTGACTACGGATGCAAACATGAAAAGAAGAACAACATCCATCTGCTATCCCAGGCTGCCGACCCGGAACCTAACCCAAGACTGAAGAAGAAGAAGAAGAAGAAGAAGAAAGAACTCCAAACACAATGATTATCGCTCTCACATCAAGACATCGGAAACCTGCACCTGCAACTGTTGTTGTAGTATCTGTGAGCCACGAGGACTCAGCAATTCCATAACCATGGGTAACAAGACTATCAAAGCTTAATAGGTAGGAAGATGTAAAGTGGTGAGGTTGCAGCAGCGGCTAAGCAATATGTATGGTGGCTAACTTACGAGTACAAGAATAAGATGAGCATATATGCAAACGGTCGCAAACTAGTAGTGATCGCTAAAGATCCTGAACTACCTACGAGTCAAACATAACCCCACCGAGTTCTCTTCTCAAAGTGAAAAGAGACAGTCATGGTTACTCACACAGTTGTGTGTTTTCCTTCGGATCCTCTGTCAAGTTTTCTACAACCGGACATTAACAAATTCCAATCTGCCACATAACCGCGAGCACGGCTTTCGAAAGATCATAACCCTGCAGGGGTGTCCCAACTTAGCCCATCACAAGCTCTCACGATCAGCTGAAGTGATAAATATAATATTATCACCCCTTATCTTAAGGAAATCCGAACAGGCTCGGCATCCCGGTGCACAAGACATTTCGACAATGGTAAAACAAGTCCAGCAAGACCTCTCAGCGTGCCGACACCCTGATAGTAGCCGCGCGTATCTCGTCTCAGGCCACGACCGGGTGGGACATCCTACGGGAGCCAATCCTCGAGTTTCCCCGTGGTGGCCCTGCAGTCCGCCCGTTTGGGACCAACACCTTCAGCACTGGCCCCCCTGCTATGTAGAAAAGAGTACCCGAGGGTGCGACCCCCTATGCAAATTTAATTAGTTAATTAAGTTGTAATTATGAGGCAAATTAAAACCAATGTTGGGCCTTGCTGGAGGAGTTTTATTCAAAGATGGAGTGTCAAGGGGTCCCCATATACCCAACCGTGTAAGGAACGCAAAAACAAGGAACATAATGCCGGTTTATCGGCTCCTAAGGTGGCATGAGTGGAACAAAACACCGAGCAAAAGGCCAAGCCTTCCACCCATGCCCAGTATATTGGTGTGTTAATAATAATAGATATTGTGATATTCCAACAACAAGTTCCCACCTGGAACGATCTTCATCTTCACTAGCAACTAACAACGCTATAAGAGGGGCTGGGCAAGCGGGTAACATAGCCAAATAATGGTTTGCTAGGAAGGTGTCAAAGGTTAGAGGTTTCATGGCAACAAGGAGAGGGGCTGACAAAAAAGATGGGTAGCGCGACATATAACGATAGCATCGAGACAACTAAGCAAAGGCAATGATAGTAAAGGTATCCAAGGGTTTGGTCATCTTGCCTGAGATCCCGCAAGGAAAAAGAACGGTTCCATGAAGAAGACGAAGAAGAAGCCTTGAAGAAGAACCACGGGTAGATGAACGAATCCTCACGATCGCAACGGAACAAGCACTAACGAGAAGAAGCAAGCAATACGGTAAACACACAACACAAGAACATGACAATATGCTCAACCAAGTATGATGTAAAACAAGTCTACATATGATGCACAAGAAGTCTGTATATGATGCAATACATGGCAAGGCAGGAAGCACACAAGAACAACACAAGTCTATACATGATGCAATACATGGCAAGGTATGATGCAAGACAAGTCTATACAGGAAGCAATACATGGCAAGGTAGGAAGCACAGAAAAACAACACAAGAACATGACAATATGTTCAAGCAAGTATGATGCAAGACAAGTCTATATATGATGCAATACATGGCAAGGTAGGAAGCACAGAAAAACAACACAAGTCAACAAGTTTAAATGAGGCCGGAATCTACCTATAACAAAAACCGGTAAGTCCTCATATGCATAGTTTGAAATTAGTCCAGATCTGAACAAACCTTATGTTAAAGTTGTTAAACAGCAGGTTAACATGCACCATGATGATCTACACGAAATTCTAGTCAAGTTTCATATAAAGTTTGTTTAATTCGGAGCTATGGCCTAGAAGATATGAGCAAAGCAAGGCAACGATGCAAGATGCACACAAACATGAAGCAAAATTCACTCCAAACATGAAAACAACATGATATTATGATTCTACATGCAAAATCACACAAGTTTCATATAAGGCTGGCCCAAAACGGAGCAACAGACTAAAAGATACACATGAAACTAGATATAACAACAAGCTGAAGTTAACAGCCACATAGCAACTTTGGAGCCTGGTAAATATAAGCTACAGCACCCAAACATGACAACAAGAAGAATGGACACGAAGTAGACGTATCCTACAGCAAACAACTCCATTGGAGCAACTCCATAGGAGGCATGGATCAACAGCAACAAGCTACAACATTTTGATCATGACGTTAAAAACCTGACAGTTATATTTTATAGCAACTTGGGAGCAAGAAATAAATAAGCTACAGCAAGCCATATGAGCAAGTGAGGACATGGATGGATAGACAACAACATGTACAACAAAGAATGATCAATGGCCACCCCAAAACTAAAATGGATTTGCCTAGGGCGTCAAGCAAACCTAGCATCAGGATAAGACAAATTCCAGACTTAGTGAAATTTTACTAAGTGTTAAAACAGTTAAGTTGGCATGGCATGTTTGCAAGCATGTTTAAGTCAACACAAGGCATATCATGTAAAGTTAAATGCACCACAGCAAAGACCATATTATAGTGATTCTAAAACACCTAGACATGTGGCATTAGGACAAACACATCAATAGCAATGAGCAATTGAAATCAGCATCTCATAACAAGTTTCCGCACCTAACAGCCAAATGCACTTTTGCAACAGAGATTAACATGGCAACATAAACTCAAACAAGCATGCTACAGCAACCATCATGTAGTACACTTCATAATGAACATTTTGACATACCATATGCATCATTTGGATAAACATGCACCAAGTTATCATATCTCAAACATGGCAACAAAATAACAAGTAGCAGCAGTTTATAACAAGTAGCACTCTTGCAATAGAGATTAGAGCATCTAGATGAAGTCAAACAAGCATGGCACAATGGAACAAAGTGTAGAGCATATCACCACGATCATTTTGACATATCATACACTCAATTTGGATAAGCACACAAAAAGTTATCACTATGCAAACATGCAACAAAAATTACACAGAAAAGGACTTGGCAGTTTTTTTAACAGACAAAACAAGCGAGCGTCTATTAGCTAAAAAAAACGCATGGGCGGGTTTTAGAGGCTGCTCACCCATGGGCTAAGCCCAGCTATGGAGGAGGGCCGAGGGGGAGAGGCAGAGTTGGGCCGGCCGACGCGGGCGCTGCTGGGCCCGTGGGAGCAGGATGACGGGGCGCCGGCCCACCGGGCGGCTGGAGGCGGCTGGGCCTCCCGCGGGGCGGGGCCCATGTGGCCGGCTGGAGGCGAGGTCATGCCCCAGGCGAGCGAGGCGCCTGGATCGGGCAGGTCGTCCTCCCGACAATGGCTGAGCGGCGGCGATGGAGACTCCGGCGGGGTCGACGCGAGTTCTCCGGCGAAGGGGAGGTGGTTCGAGTGGGGAATGGGGCAGATCCAGTTGCGGCTCACCAGATCCGGCCAGTTCGGCGCGGGGAGGAGCTTGGGGACGTGGTCCAGGGCGGCCGGCGGCAGCTAGCTGCTGGAGGGCGGAGCTTGGCGGCGCGGAGGCGGGGAACGGCGCCGAGCGCCCGGCGCGGTGGCCGGTCGGGGCTGGAGATGCGGCTGCGGGATCTGGCCCGTTGCGGGCCGGAGGCGGGCTCCGTGGGGCCCGACGGCGAAGTGGGGCGCGGGAGGTGACCTGGCGGCAGCGGATTCGCTGAGGACGCGGCGGCAGACATGTCCGGATGGGGCAGAAGTGTCCGGCGGCGAGGAGGGAAGAGGGTAGGGTTTCATCTGCGCGAAAATGGAGGGGGGGGCACATATTTATAGGTAGAGGGAGCTAGGAGTGTCCAAATGAGGAGCCGTTCGCGGCCACGCGATCGTGATCGAACGGCCAAGATCATGGAGGGGTTAGAATGGGCTAGGTGGGCTGTGTGAAAGGGGTGCTGGGCCAAAAGAGAAGAGGCTTCCGGCGGTTAACACGGTTAACCGTTGGGCTATCAAACGAACTCCGAACACGACGAAACTTGACAGGCGGTCTACCTATGCTATAATAAGACCACACGCCAAGTTTCAACCCATTCCGAGAATGTTTTCCGGCTACTCATAAAATAAATATTCGGAGGCGCCGCGGGCGCGTGCAAGTGTGTCTGGGCTCAGAACGGACAACGGAGAGGACGGGCGAACTCGGACGGATGCAAGTTTTGAAAACATGATGATGCCACACACATGATGACATGGCAAGATGCAACACACAAGCAAATGACATGGCAACGAGGACGAATAACTGGCTGACACCTGGCGCACCGGTCTCGGGGTGTCACAACACTCGCCTACTAACAAGAGATCTCGTCCCGAGATCTTAGGAACGAGACGGAAGAGGAGGAGGAAGAACAAAGTTCTTCGAGGACAAGAGTGAAACCAAAGAATATCGAGAGGTTGAGCCACTCAAAAGAAGAATGCAACGAAGAAGAACGAAGATGCAAGGACTTCGTTAAATATGAGGTCAAGGAATACGACGAGAATCAAGGAGGTTGAAAGGCACGAAACAAGGGCTGAAGCAACGAGAATGAATTCCAAAACCACTCCGGTTAATAAGAGAAAGAAAGGAGTTTGAACGAAGGAATTTGGGCAGCACTCCTACTGAAACTGAAAGAAATAGCACACCGATTGAACATGAATGGAATGGAACAAGAACTCGAAAAGATGATATGAACAAAACAAAGCCTCTGGAAGAATTGAAAAAAAAATGGAATGAGAAGAACGGAAAAGAAGATGACAACTTCCATCACGAAAGAATTTGAAAGAGCATCTTCACGAGACAAAGGCTTGAACGGAGTTGTTGAGGAATTCAACAACAATAAGAAATAAGCTTATTGTGGGCTTATTTAAATCAACCCAAAACTTGAGGTGAAATACCGCCACAACCAAATATTGATGAGTTGAGAAGAGCGAAGAATGCAAAACTCCACTTCAAAAGAATATGGAGAATTAATTGCACTCGAGAGGCAAAAGAATAAGAATGCTTGAGCTGCTCCAGAAGAATTAGCTGAATGTTTGAAGAATGAATTAAATGATGAAGAACCACCATGAAGAACTCGAGTAACCAAAGGATGATGAAGTATGAAAAGAATAAGAATAAAGCCTTGCGATGAATAGACGGGGTTCCGACGAGATAGTCGAGAAAAAACTTGAACTCCGAAAAGAAAAGATTAAAGCACTTGGAACTAGAATTTATTCATCAAGAGTAAACTCCGAAGGAAAGGAATAAATCAACTTGATAAAAGAATAAGAATTATGTTATGCTTATCCTCCACCAATAAATTGATGAGAAGCAATGAAGTCGCATATTACTTATTCCCGTTGAAATGATTAAAGAGGGATATATCGCGAACTTGTGGAAATCTTCATGAAACACCGGTGGAATTGGAAAGAAGAATTAATTGATATGATAGCACCGGAAAAGAACTCTTGAGCGGATCACCGTAAAGAATTAAAGCCGAGTGAATAAAATGAACGAACCACCGGGAAGAATTAAAATCGAGTGAAGAACGAGAATGACCACTGTAAGGAATAAAATTGAGTGAATACAAGAGAATGAATCGCCGGGAAAACGATAAGTACTTGAGAAAATTTGAATGACGGGAACGAAGAGATCGCGGACGGATTAAAGAATACTTGAATGAAGCACCGGAAGAATGTGAGATGAACGAAGAGGCCTCAATGAAGAATATTTGGAGGACGAAGTTGAAAACTGAGAACGAAGAAATCTTCTGAAATGATGGCCTTCGGAGGAACACACAGAAATAATTCATGAAATACTCCGGACGGATGAAAGAAGTAAGGTTGAACCAATGATGAAAAATAATTAAAAGCGACCTAGAAGAAGGCATATGACTGATGGAATCCATACTTACGTCACACTTGAAAAGAAGTTCGGAACACTCCGGGAAATTAGAAGAGTCAGGTAAGATACTGGGAAAGACATGTGGGTTATGAGCCCACCAAAGATAAAAACACCGTTGGAAAAAGGATCGAAAGGAGATGATGCATCGGAACAATTGAAAGACTCAAATGAGGTGACAACCTCAAATTAATCGGAAGACAGATGAATCTCTCGAGATGTCTTCGGAACTCCGGAATAATTAAATGACGAGAGACAAACAAGCAAGGTGGAGCAATTGAGCCGAGGAAAAAGACTATGATGAACACCAAAAACTTGAGTTGAATCCACCGGAAAGAAGAAGAGGTGAAGAATATCAAACGAGAGGAGAATTCATCGGAGAAGAAAAAGAGAAGAATAATGACGAGCTAGATGAGAATTCACCAGTTGAAACGATTGATAAAAGAAAGCAAATACTTCGCACGAGTAAGATGGATACTCAATTAAGGACTCCGGCTCCGAGAAGAAAAAGGGTGGGCGGGAGGGAAAAGAAAACCCCACATCGGACGGGGAAAACAACATCGGTTAAAAGGACTGAGGTTGCACTTGCAAGAAGAAGAGGGTTGAATCCACTTGACGAGAGATGCACCAGATGAAAGAACTAACAATGCAACGAACGAAAACTAACCACGCGATCCTAAAAAAATTGAAGGGGAAGAGGAGTAATTCCAAAACACCTACGTCAAGATTCCTCACTAGAGCGACGAAGGGGCAGAGGAGTAAAAAGAATTCCTACTCTCCGATATAACTAGACTCCGAAAAAGTTTTCTGCTAGACTCAACAACGGCCAGACTACGATCAATCAAGGGGGCTCCTATGGTTGATCGAGGCTCTGATACCAACTTGTCAAGCCCAAGATGCGATTCTATCCCGATCATGTGACACTTACGTGATTGGGGCATAACCGCATTTCGGGCGCTTACCAAGATGGATATCATTACATCATACCATTACATACATACATGGGGGATACAACAATACATACAAGTCACATGAATACAACAACATCAATACAAGGCACCACTACAAATGCAAACATGAAAAGAACAACGACATCCATCTGCTATCCCAGGCTGCCGACCCGGAACCTAACCCAAGACTGAAGAAGAAGAAGAAGAAGAAGAAAGAACTCCAAACACAACGATCATCGCTCTCACGTCAAGACATCGGAAACCTGCACCTGCAACTGTTGTTGTAGTATCTGTGAGCCACGAGGACTCAGCAATCCCATAACCATGGGTAACAAGACTATCAAAGCTTAATAGGTAGGAAGAGGTAAAGTGGTGAGGTTGCAGTAGCGGCTAAGCAATATGTATGGTGGCTAACTTCGAGTACAAGAATAAGATGAGCATCTACCTAAACGGTCGCAAACTAGAAGTGATCGCTAAAGATCCTGAACTACCTACGAGTCAAACATAACCCCATCGTGTTCTCTTCTCAAAGTGAAAAGAGAAAGTCACGGTTACTCACACAGTTGTGTGTTTTACTTCGGATCCTCTGTCAAGTTTTCATCAACCGGACATTAAAATTCCAATTTGCCACATAACCATGGGCACGGCTTTCAAAAGATCATAACCCTGCAGGGGTGTCCCAACTTAGCCCATCACAAGCTCTCACGATCAGCTGAAGTGATAAATATAATA
The DNA here is from genome assembly GCA_902687465.1 of Secale cereale. Taxonomy (NCBI): domain Eukaryota; kingdom Viridiplantae; phylum Streptophyta; class Magnoliopsida; order Poales; family Poaceae; genus Secale; species Secale cereale. The sequence continues at coordinate 193,992,476 of LR738715.1, read as the reverse complement.
TTATCACCCCTTATCTTATGGAAATCCGATCAGGCTCGGCATCCCGGTGCACAAGACATTTTGACAATGGTAAAACAAGTCCAGCAAGACCTCCCGGCGTGCCGACACCCTGATAGTAGCTGCGCATATCTCGTCTCAGGCCACGACCGGATGGGACATCCTACGGGAGCCAATCCTCGAGTTTCCCCGTGGTGGCCCCGCAGTCCGCCCGTTTGGGACCAACACCATCAGCACTGGCCCCCTACTATGTAGAAAAGAGTACCCGAGGGCGCGACCCCCTATGCAAATTTAATTAGTTAATTAATTTGTAATTATGAGGCAAATTAAAACCAATGTTGGGCCTTGCTGGAGGAGTTTTATTCAAAGATGGAGTGTCAAGGGGTCCCCATATACCCAACCATGTAAGGAACGCAAAATCAAGGAACATAATGCCGGTTTATCGGCTCCTAAGGTGGCATGAGTGGAACAAAACACCGAGCAAAAGGCCAAGCCTTCCACCCATGCCCAGTATATAGGTGTGTTAATAATAATAGATATTGTGATATTCCAACAACAAGTTCCCACCTGGAACGATCTTCATCTTCACTAGCAACTAACAACGCTATAAGAGGGGCTGGGCAAGCAGGTAACATAGCCAAATAATGGTTTGCTAGGAAGGTGTCAAAGGTTAGAGGTTTCATGGCAACAAGGAGAGGGGCTGACAAAAAAGATGGGTAGCGCGACATATAACGATAGCATCGAGACAACTAAGCAAAGGCAATGATAGTAAAGGTATCCAAGGGTTTGGTCATCTTGCCTGAGATCCCGCAAGGAAAAAGAACGGTTCCATGAAGAAGACGAAGAAGAAGCCTTGAAGAAGAACCACGGGTAGATGAACGAATCCTCACGATCGCAACGGAACAAGCACTAACGAGAAGAAGCAAGCAATACGGTAAACACACAACACAAGAACATGACAATATGCTCAACCAAGTATGATGTAAAACAAGTCTACATATGATGCACAAGAAGTCTGTATATGATGCAATACATGGCAAGGCAGGAAGCACACAAGAACAACACAAGTCTATACATGATGCAATACATGGCAAGGTATGATGCAAGACAAGTCTATACAGGAAGCAATACATGGCAAGGTAGGAAGCACAGAAAAACAACACAAAAACATGACAATATGTTCAAGCAAGTATGATGCAAGACAAGTCTATATATGATGCAATACATGGCAAGGTAGGAAGCACAGAAAAACAACACAAGTCAACAAGTTTAAATGGGGCCGGAATCTACCTATAACAAAAACCGGTAAGTCCTCATATGCATAGTTTGAAATTAGTCCAGATCTGAACAAACCTTATGTTAAAGTTGTTAAACAGCAGGTTAACATGCACCATGATGATCTACACGAAATTCTAGTCAAGTTTCATATAAAGTTTGTTTAATTCGGAGCTATGGCCTAGAAGATATGAGCAAAGCAAGGCAACGATGCAAGATGCACACAAACATGAAGCAAAATTCACTCCAAACATGAAAACAACATGATATTATGATTCTACATGCAAAATCACACAAGTTTCATATAAGGCTGGCCCAAAACGGAGCAACAGACTAAAAGATACACATGAAACTAGATATAACAACAAGCTGAAGTTAACAGCCACATAGCAACTTTGGAGCCTGGTAAATATAAGCTACAGCACCCAAACATGACAACAAGAAGAATGGACACGAAGTAGACGTATCCTACAGCAAACAACTCCATTGGAGCAACTCCATAGGAGGCATGGATCAACAGCAACAAGCTACAACATTTTGATCATGACGTTAAAAACCTGACAGATATATTTTATAGCAACTTGGGAGCAAGAAATAAATAAGCTACAGCAAGCCATATGAGCAAGTGAGGACATGGATGGATAGACAACAACATGTACAACAAAGAATGATCAATGGCCACCCCAAAACTAACATGGATTTGCCTAGGGCATCAAGCAAACCTAGCATCAGGATAAGACAAATTCCAGACTTAGTGAAATTTTACTAAGTGTTAAAACAGTTAAGTTGGCATGGCATGTTTGCAAGCATGTTTAAGTCAACACAAGGCATATCATGTAAAGTTAAATGCACCACAGCAAAGACCATATTATAGTGATTCTAAAACACCTAGACATGTGGCATTAGGACAAACACATCAATAGCAATGAGCAATTGAAATCAGCATCTCATAACAAGTTTCCGCACCTAACAGCCAAATGCACTTTTGCAACAGAGATTAACATGGCAACATAAACTCAAACAAGCATGCTACAGCAACCATCATGTAGTACACTTCATAATGAACATTTTGACATACCATATGCATCATTTGGATAAACATGCACCAAGTTATCATATCTCAAACATGGCAACAAAATAACAAGTAGCAGCAGTTTATAACAAGTAGCACTCTTGCAATAGAGATTAGAGCATCTAGATGAAGTCAAACAAGCATGGCACAATGGAACAAAGTGTAGAGCATATCACCACGATCATTTTGACATATCATACAGTCAATTTGGATAAGCACACAAAAAGTTATCACTATGCAAACATGCAACAAAAATTACACAGAAAAGGACTTAGCAGTTTTTTTAACAGACAAAACAAGCGAGCGTCTATTAGCTAAAAAAACGCACGGGCGGGTTTTAGAGGCTGCTCACCCATGGGCTAAGCCCATCTATGGAGGAGGGCCGAGGGGGAGAGGCAGAGTTGGGCCGGCCGACGCGGGCGCTGCTGGGCCCGTGGGAGCAGGATGACGGGGCGCCGGCCCACCGGGCGGCTGGAGGCGGCTGGGCCTCCCGCGGGGCGGGACCCATGTGGCCGGCTGGAGGCGAGGTCATGCCCCAGGCGAGCGAGGTGCCTGGATCGGGCAGGTCGTCCTCCCGACAATGGCTGAGCGGCGGCGATGGAGACTCCGGCGGGGTCGACGCGAGTTCTCCGGCGAAGGGGAGGTGGTTCGAGTGGGGAATGGGGCAGATCCGGTTGCGGCTCACCAGATCCGGCCAGTTCGGCGCGGGGAGGAGCTTGGGGACGTGGTCCAGGGCGGCCGGCGGCAGCTAGCTGCTGGAGGGCGGAGCTTGGCGGCGCGGAGGCGGGGAACGGCGCCGAGCGCCCGGCGCGGTGGCCGGTCGGGGCTGGAGATGCGGCTGCGGGATCTGGCCCGTTGCGGGCCGGAGGCGGGCTCCGTGGGGCCCGACGGCGAAGTGGGGCTCGGGAGGTGACGTGGCGGCAGCGGATTCGCTGAGGACGCGGCGGCAGACATGTCCGGATGGGGCAGAAGTGTCCGGCGGCGAGGAGGGAAGAGGGTAGGGTTGCATCTGCGCGAAAATGGAGGGGGAGGCACATATTTATAGGTAGAGGGAGCTAGGAGTGTCCAAATGAGGAGCCGTTCGCGGCCACACGATCGTGATCGAACGGCCAAGATCATTGAGGGGTTAGAATGGGCTAGGTGGGCTGTGTGAAAGGGGTGCTGGGCCAAAAGAGAAGAGGCTTCCGGCGGTTAACACGGTTAACCGTTGGGCTATCAAACGAACTCCGAACACGACGAAACTTGACAGGCGGTCTACCTATGCTATAATAAGACCACACGCCAAGTTTCAGCCCATTCCGAGAATGTTTTCCGACTACTCATAAAATAAATATTCGGAGGCGCCGCGGGCGCGTGCAAGTGTGTCTGGGCTCAGAACGGACAACGGAGAGGACGGGCGAACTCGGACGGATGCAAGTTTTGAAAACATGATGATGCAACACACATGATGACATGGCAAGATGCAACACACAAGCAAATGACATGGCAACGAGGACGAATAACTGGCTGACACCTGGCGCACCGGTCTCGGGGTGTCACAACACTCGCCTACTAACAAGAGATCTCGTCCCGAGATCTTAGGAACGAGACGGAAGAGGAGGAGGAAGAACAAAGTTCTTCGAGGACAAGAGTGAAACCAAAGAATATCGAGAGGTTGAGCCACTCAAAAGAAGAATGCAACGAAGAAGAACGAAGATGCAAGGACTTCGTTAAATATGAGGTCAAGGAATATGACGAGAATCAAGGAGGTTGAAAGGCACGAAACAAGGGCTGAAGCAACGAGAATGAATTCCAAAACCACTCCGGTTAATAAGAGAAAGAAAGGAGTTTGAACGAAGGAATTTGGGCAGCACTCCTACTGAAACTGAAAGAAATAGCACACCGATTGAACATGAATGGAATGGAACAAGAACTCGAAAAGATGATATGAACAAAACAAAGCCTCCGGAAGAATTGAAAAAAAATGGAATGAGAAGAACGGAAAAGAAGATGACAACTTCCATCACGAAAGAATTTGAAAGAGCATCTTCACGAGACAAAGGCTTGAACGGAGTTGTTGAGGAATTCAACAACAATAAGAAATAAGCTTATTGTGGGCTTATTTAAATCATCCCGAAACTTGAGGTGAAATACCGCCACAACCAAATATTGATGAGTTGAGAAGAGCGAAGAATGCAAAACTCCACTTCAAAAGAATATGGAGAATTAATTGCACTCGAGAGGCAAAAGAATAAGAATGCTTGAGCTGCTCCAGAAGAATTAGCTGAACGTTTGAAGAATGAATTAAATGATGAAGAACCACCATGAAGAACTCCAGTAACCAAAGGATGATGAAGTATGAAAAGAATAAGAATAAAGCCTTGCGATGAATAGACGGGGTTCTGACGAGATAGTCGAGAAAAAACTTGAACTCCGAAAAGAAAAGATTAAAGCACTTGGTACTAGAATTTATTCATCAAGAGTAAACTCCGAAGGAAAGGAATAAATCAACTTGATAAAAGAATAAGAATTATGTTATGCTTATCCTCCACCAATAAATTGATGAGAAGCAATGAAGTCGCATATTACTTATTCCCGTTGAAATGATTAAAGAGGGATATATCGCGAACTTGCGGAAATCTTCATGAAACACCGGTGGAATTGGAAAGAAGAATTAATTGATATGATAGCACCGGAAAAGAACTCTTGAGCGGATCACCGTAAAGAATTAAAGCCGAGTGAATAAAATGAACGAACCACCGGGAAGAATTAAAAACGAGTGAAGAACGAGAATGACCACTGTAAGGAATAAAATTGAGTGAATACAAGAGAATGAATCGCCGGGAAAACAATAAGTACTTGAGAAAATTTGAATGACGGGAACGAAGAGATCGCGGACGGATTAAAGAATACTTGAATGAAGCACCGGAAGAATGTGAGATGAACGAAGTGGCCTCAATGAAGAATATTTGGAGGACGAAGATGAAAACTGAGAACGAAGAAATCTTCTGAAATGATGGCCTTCGGAGGAACACACAGAAATAATTCATGAAATACTCTGGACGGATGAAAGAAGTAAGGTTGAACCAATGATGAAAAATAATTAAAAGCGACCTAGAAGAAGGCATATGACTGAGGGAATCCATACTTACGTCACACTTGAAAAGAAGTTCGGAACACTCCGGGAAATTAGAAGAGTCAGGTAAGATACTGGGAAAGACATGTGGGTTATGAGCCCACCAAAGATAAAAACACCGTTGGAAAAAGGATCGAAAGGAGATGATGCACCGGAACAATTGAAAGACTCAAATGAGGTGACAACCTCAAATTAATCGGAAGACAGATGAATCTCCCGAGATGTCTTCGGAACTCCGGAATAATTAAATGACGAGAGACAAACAAGCAAGGTGGAGCAATTGAGCCGAGGAAAAAGACTATGATGAACACCGAAAACTTGAGTTGAATCCACCGGAAAGAAGAAGAGGTGAAGAATATCAAACGAGAGGAGAATTCATCGGAGAAGAAAAAGAGAAGAATAATGACGAGCTAGATGAGAATTCACCAGTTGAAACGATTGATAAAAGAAAGCAAATACTTCGCACGAGTAAGATGGATACTCAATTAAGGACTCCGGCTCCGAGAAGAAAAAGGGTGGGCGGGAGGGAAAAGAAAACCCCACATCGGACGGGGAAAACAACATCGGTTAAAAGGACTGAGGTTGCACTTGCAAGAAGAAGAGGGTTGAATCCACTTGACGAGAGATGCACCAGATGAAAGAACTAACAATGCAACGAACGAAAACTAACCACGCGATCCTAAAAAAATTGAAGGGGAAGAGGAGTAATTCCAAAACACCTACGTCAAGATTCCTCACTAGAGCGACGAAGGGGCAGAGGAGTAAAAAGAATTCCTACTCTCCGATATAACTAGACTCTGAAAAAGTTTTCTACTAGACTCAACAACGGCCAGACTACGATCAATCAAGGGGGCTCCTATGGTTGATCGAGGCTCTGATACCAACTTGTCAAGCCCAAGATGCGATTCTATCCCGATCATGTGACACTTACGTGATTGGGGCACAACCGCATTTCGGGCGCTTACCAAGATGGATATCATTACATCGTACCATTACATACATACATGGGGGATACAACAATACATACAAGTCACATGAATACAACAACATCAATACAAGGCATCCGACTACAGATGCAAACATGAAAAGAACAACGACATCCATCTGCTATCCCAGGCTGCCGACCCGGAACCTAACCCAAGACTGAAGAAGAAGAAGAAGAAGAAAGAACTCCAAACACAACGATCATCGCTGTCACGTCAAGACATCGGAAACCTGCACCTGCAACTGTTGTTGTAGTATCTGTGAGCCACGAGGACTCAGCAATCCCATAACCATGGGTAACAAGACTATCAAAGCATAATAGGTAGGAAGAGGTAAAGTGGTGAGGTTGCAGTAGCGGCTAAGCAATATGTATGGTGGCTAACTTACGAGTACAAGAATAAGATGAGCATCTACCTAAACGGTCGCAAACTAGAAGTGATCGCTAAAGATCCTGAACTACCTACGAGTCAAACATAACCCCATCGTGTTCTCTTCTCAAAGTGAAAAGAGAAAGTCACGGTTACTCACACAGTTGTGTCTTTTACTTCGGATCCTCTGTCAAGTTTTCAACAACCGGACATTAAAATTCCAATTTCCCACATAACCGTGGGCACGGCTTTCGAAAGATCATAACCCCGCAGGGGTGTCCCAACTTAGCCCATCACAAGCTCTCACGATCAGCTGAAGTGATAAATATAATATTATCACCCCTTATCTTATGGAAATCCGATCAGGCTCGGCATCCCGGTGCACAAGACATTTTGACAATGGTAAAACAAGTCCAGCAAGACCTCCCGGCGTGCCGACACCCTGATAGTAGCTGCGCATATCTCGTCTCAGGCCACGACCGGATGGGACATCCTACGGGAGCCAATCCTCGAGTTTCCCCGTGGTGGCCCCGCAGTCCGCCCGTTTGGGACCAACACCATCAGCACTGGCCCCCTACTATGTAGAAAAGAGTACCCGAGGGCGCGACCCCCTATGCAAATTTAATTAGTTAATTAATTTGTAATTATGAGGCAAATTAAAACCAATGTTGGGCCTTGCTGGAGGAGTTTTATTCAAAGATGGAGTGTCAAGGGGTCCCCATATACCCAACCGTGTAAGGAACGCAAAATCAAGGAACATAATGCCGGTTTATCGGCTCCTAAGGTGGCATGAGTGGAACAAAACACCGAGCAAAAGGCCAAGCCTTTCACCCATGCCCAGTATATAGGTGTGTTAATAATAATAGATATTGTGATATTCCAACAACAAGTTCCCACCTGGAACGATCTTCATCTTCACTAGCAACTAACAACGCTATAAGAGGGGCTGGGCAAGCAGGTAATATAGCCAAATAATGGTTTGCTAGGAAGGTGTCAAAGGTTAGAGGTTTCATGGCAACAAGGAGAGGGGCTGACAAAAAAGATGGGTAGCACGACATATAACGATAGCATCGAGACAACTAAGCAAAGGCAATGATAGTAAAGGTATCCAAGGGTTTGGTCATCTTGCCTGAGATCCCGCAAGGAAAAAGAACGGTTCCATGAAGAAGACGAAGAAGAAGCCTTGAAGAAGAACCACGGGTAGATGAACGAATCCTCACGATCGCAACGGAACAAGCACTAACGAGAAGAAGCAAGCAATACGGTAAACACACAACACAAGAACATGACAATATGCTCAACCAAGTATGATGTAAAACAAGTCTACATATGATGCACAAGAAGTCTGTATATGATGCAATACATGGCAAGGCAGGAAGCACACAAGAACAACACAAGTCTATACATGATGCAATACATGGCAAGGTATGATGCAAGACAAGTCTATACAGGAAGCAATACATGGCAAGGTAGGAAGCACAGAAAAACAACACAAGAACATGACAATATGTTCAAGCAAGTATGATGCAAGACAAGTCTATATATGATGCAATACATGGCAAGGTAGGAAGCACAGAAAAACAACACAAGTCAACAAGTTTAAATGAGGCCGGAATCTACCTATAACAAAAACCGGTAAGTCCTCATATGCATAGTTTGAAATTTGTCCAGATCTGAACAAACCTTATGTTAAAGTTGTTAAACAGCAGGTTAACATGCACCATGATGATCTACACGAAATTCTAGTCAAGTTTCATATAAAGTTTGTTTAATTCGGAGCTATGGCCTAGAAGATATGAGCAAAGCAAGGCAACGATGCAAGATGCACACAAACATGAAGCAAAATTCACTCCAAACATGAAAACAACATGATATTATGATTCTACATGCAAAATCACACAAGTTTCATATAAGGCTGGCCCAAAACGGAGCAACAGACTAAAAGATACACATGAAACTAGATATAACAACAAGCTGAAGTTAACAGCCACATAGCAACTTTGGAGCCTGGTAAATATAAGCTATAGCACCCAAACATGACAACAAGAAGAATGGACACGAAGTAGACGTATCCTACAGCAAACAACTCCATTGGAGCAACTCCATAGGAGGCATGGATCAACAGCAACAAGCTACAACATTTTGATCATGACGTTAAAAACCTGACAGTTATATTTTATAGCAACTTGGGAGCAAGAAATAAATAAGCTACAGCAAGCCATATGAGCAAGTGAGGACATGGATGGATAGACAACAACATGTACAACAAAGAATGATCAATGGCCACCCCAAAACTAACATGGATTTGCCTAGGGCATCAAGCAAACATAGCATCAGGATAAGACAAATTCCAGACTTAGTGAAATTTTACTAAGTGTTAAAACAGTTAAGTTGGCATGGCATGTTTGCAAGCATGTTTAAGTCAACACAAGGCATATCATGGAAAGTTAAATGCACCACAGCAAAGACCATATTATAGTGATTCTAAAACACCTAGACATGTGGCATTAGGACAAACACATCAATAGCAATGAGCAATTGAAATCAGCATCTCATAACAAGTTTCAGCACCTAACAACCAAATGCACTTTTGCAGCAGAGCTAAACATGGCAATATGAACTCAAACAAGCATGCTACAACAACGATCATGTAGTACACTTCATAATGAACATTTTGACATACCATATGCATCATTTGGATAAACATGCACCAAGTTATCATATCTCAAACATGGCAACAAAATAACAAGTAGCAGCAGTTTATAACAAGTAGCACTCTTGCAATGGAGATTAGAGCATCTAGATGAAGTCAAACAAGCATGGCACAATGGAACAAAGTGTAGAGCATATCACCACGATCATTTTGACATATCATACACTCAATTTGGATAAGCACACAAAAAGTTATCACTATGCAAACATGCAATAAAAATTACACAGAAAAGGACTTACAGTTTTTTTTAACAGAGCGAGCGTCTATTAGCTAAAAAACGCACGGGCGGGTTTTAGAGGCTGCTCACCCATGGTCTAAGCCCAACTTTGGAGGAGGGCCGAGGGGGAGAGGCGGAGTTGGGCCGGCCCGGGGTCACAGCTGGGCCGGCCAACGCGGGCGCTGCTGGGCCCGTGGGAGCAGGATGACGGGGCACCGGCCCATCGGGCGGCTGGAGGCGGCTGGGCCTCCCGCGGGGCGGGGCCCATGTGGCCGGCTGGAGGCGAGGCCGTGGCCCAGGTGAGCGAGGCGCCTGGATCGGGCAGGTCGTCCTCCCGACGATGGCTGAGCGGCGGCGATGGAGACTCCGGCGGTGTCGGCGCGAGTTCTCTGGCAAAGGGGAGGTGGTTCGAGCAGGGAATGGGGCGGATCCGGTCGTGGCTCACCAGATCCAGCCAGTTCCGGCGCGGGGAGCAGCTTGGGGACGTGGTCCAGGGCAGCCGGCGGCGGCTAGCTGCTGGAGGGCGGAGCTTGGCGGCGCGGAGGCGGGGAACGGCGCCGAGCGCCCGGCGTGGCGGCCGGTCGGGGCTGGAGATGCGGCTGCGGGATCTGGCCCGTTGCGGCCCGGAGCGGCCCGGAGGCGGGCTCCGCGGGGCCCGGCGGTGAAGTGGGGCGCGGGAGGTGACGTGGCGGCAGCGGATTCGCTGAGGGCGCGACGGCGGACATGTCCAGATGGGGAAGAAGTGTCCGGCGGCGCGAAGGGAAGAGGGTAGGGTTTCATCTGCGCGAAAATGGAGGGGGAGGCACATATTTATAGGTAGAGGGAGCTAGGAGTGTCCAAATGAGGAGCTGTTCGCGGCCACGCGATCGTGATCGAACGGCCAAGAGCATGGAGGGGTTAGAATGGGCTAGGTGGGCTGTGTGAAAGGGGTGTTGGGCCAAAAGAGAAGAGGCTTCTCGCGGTTAACACGGTTAACCATTGGGCTATCAAACGAACTCTGAACGCGATGAAACTTGACAGGCGGTCTACCTATGCTATAATAAGACCACACGCCAAGTTTCAACCCATTCCGAGAATGTTTTTCGACCACTCATAAAATAAATATTCGGAGGCGCGGCAGGCGCGTGCAAGTGTGTGTGGGCTCGGAACGGACAACGGAGAGGACTAGCGAGCTCGGACGGATGCAAGTTTTGAAAACATGATGATGTAACACACATGATGACATGGCAAGATACAACACACAAGAAGATGACATGGCAATGAGGACGAATAACTGGCTGACACCTAGCGCAACGGTCTCGAGGTGTCACACTGACCCGGGACGGGGGGCGGCGACGGTGTCGCTCGGCCTGGCTACGGTCCGGCGGCCCTGTGGTGGCGGCCAGCGGCAGGCGTGGTGTCGGTGCTGCTCTTTGGCGGCGGGATGGCTTGGTGGTGCTGGGTGGCCGTCGTCGCACCCTCGGCCCAGATCTGGGCCCGGCGGGCCCCATCTGTGTCCTAGCGGGCCGGCCCCCTGGCGTGGCCTCGTTGTCTGCGGTGCGGAGAGGAGGAGGAGTGGCTCGGATATGGAGCGGCGGCGCCGACGGCGTGCCGGCTGCAGTGCGAAGGCGGGAGCTTTACGAGCCCACGAGGGCTTGGCTGGGCCTGGCGTGCTCCTGCTATTGCGTTCGGACGGCTACCGTCGCTGACGGTGGAGGTAGGGGCCTCCCGTGTGCCGATGGTGCTGATGCCCTAGTCCCGGCTCTGATTCTTCGTCGTGTTGTCCTCACTCCGCAGTGGCGTGGTGAGACGGCATGGGGGTCTCTTGACCGTGTTGGCGCTGGGTGGTGGTTGCTGTGGTGGCTGGCTCCGGAGCGCCCGAGGTGCGGGTTGGAATCGGGGGAAACCCCTGTCGGCTTGGCCGGCACCGGCGCGGTGGCGCCTGTGGGTGCCACCTGACCTTCCGGGAGGGCGTCGGGGGCTACCCTTCCTCTCACCTCATCGTGTACCGGGGGAAACCATTGGCAGCAGCGTCGTCATCATCGCGATCCTTCTTGGAGGTGTTGATAGGTGCCGGCGCTTCGGAGTCTAGGAGCCTAGTGCAAGATCCCGGTGGGCACAGTGATCGCGAGGCTTCTTTGTTTTTGTTGATCCGCCGTTGTTGGCAATTGTTTCTTTTGCTCTTTCTCTTTCGTTTCTTTTGGGCGTGACTGTGCTGCTTCCGCCCCAACACCTATCCTTGTATGGCTCGGTTGGTTGCTTTGTATACAAAGCGGGGGGAAACCCTTTTTCGGTAAGTTTGTCTGAATTATGTTAGCAATTGCCGCATTTTGTGATTATGAAATCTGGCAAATGGATGTCAAAACTGCATTCCTTAATGGATACCTCAAAGAGGAGTTGTATATGATGCAACCAAAAGGTTTTGTCGATCCTAAAGGTGCTAACAAAGTGTGCAAGCTCCAGCGATCCATCTATGGACTGGTGCAAGCATCTCAGAGTTGGAATATACGCTTTGATGAGGTGATCAAAGCATATGGTTTTATACAAACTTTTGGAGAAGCCTGTATTTACAAGAAAGTGAGTGGGAGCTCTGTAGCATTTCTCATATTATATGTGGATGACGTATTTTTTTATTGGAAATGATATTGAATTTCTGGATGGCATAAAAGGATACTTGAATAAGAATTTTTCAATGAAAGACCTCGGTGAAGCTGCTTATATATTGGGCATCAAGATCTATATAGATATATCAATACGCTTAATTGGACTTTCACAAAGCACATACCATGATAAAGTTTTGAAGAAGTTCAAAATGGATCGGTCAAAGAATGGGTTCTTGCCTGTGTTACAAGGTGTGAGGTTGAGTAAGACTCAATGCCCGACCACTTCAGAAGATAGGGAGAAAATGAAAGTCATTCCCTATGCCTCAGCCATAGGATATATCATGTATGCAATGCTGTGTACCAGACCTGATGTGTGCCTTGATATAAGTTTACCATGGAGGTACCAAAGTAATCCAGGAATGGATCATTTCACAGCGGTCAAGAACATCCTGAAGTACCTGAAAAGGACAAAGGATATGTTTCTCGTTTATGGAAGTGACAAAGAGCTCGTCGTAAACGGTTACGTCAATTCAAGATTTGACATTGATCCGGATGACTCTAAGTCACAAACCGGATATGTATTTTTGTTGAACGGTGGAGCTATTAGTTGGTGCAGTTCCAAGCAGAGCGTCGTGGCGGGATCTACGTGTGAAGCGGAGTACATAGCTGCTTCTGAAGCAGCAAATGAAGGAGTCTAGATGAAGGATTCCTATCCTGTTGGAAATATGCCCTAGAGGCAATAATAAAATGGTTATTATTATATTTCCTTGTTCATGATAATTGTCTGTTATTCATGCTTGAATTTTATTATCCAGGAACAGTGATACATGTGTGAATACATAGACCACAACGTCTCCCTGGTAAACCTCTAGTTACTAGCTCGTTGATCAACAGATGGTTATGGTTTCCTGACCATGGACATTGGATGTCATTGATAACGGGATCACATGATTAGTAGAATGATGTGATGGACAAGACCCAATCCTAAGCCTAGCACAAGATCGTGTAGTTCGTAATGCTAAAGCTTTTCCAATGTCAAGTATCTTTTCCTTAGACCATGAGCTTGTGCAACTCCCGGATACCGTAGGAATACTTTGGGTGTGCCAAACGTCACAATGTAACTAGGTGGCCATAAAGGTACGCAACGGGTATCTCCGAAAGTATATGTTGGGTTGGCATGAACCGAGACTGGGATTTGTCACTCCGTATGACGGGGAGTTATCTCTGGGCCCACTCGATAAGACATCATCATAATGAGCTCAATGTGACTAAGGAGTTGGTCACGGGATGATGTATTACGGAACGAGTAAAGAGACTTGCCGTGACGAGATTGAACAAGGTATCGGTATACCGACGATCGAATCTCGGGCAAGTACTATACCGATAGACAAAGGGAATTGTATACGGGATTGATTGAATCCTTGACATCGTGGTTCATTCGATGAGATCATCGAGGAACATGTAGGAACCAACATGGGTATCCAGATCCCGCTGTTGGTTATTGACCGGAGAGTCGTCTCGGTCATGTCTACGTGTCTCCCGAACCCGTAGGATCTACACACTTAAGGTTTGGTGACGCTACGGTTGTAGAGATATATGCACACGGTAACCCGAATGTTGTTCGGAGTCCCGGATGAGATCCCGGACATCACGAGGAGTTCTGGAATGGTCCGGAGGTAAAGAATTATATATAGGAAGTCCAGTTTCGTCCATCGGGAGAGTTTCGGGGGTCACCAGTAGTGTACCGGGACCACCGGAAGGGTCCCGGGGGTCCACCGGGTGGGGCCACCTATCCCGGAGGGCCCCATGGGCTGAAAGGGGAAGGGAACCAGCCCATAGTGGGCTGGTGCACCCCCCTTGGGCCCTCCCCCTGCGCCTAGGGTTGGGAACCCTAGGGGTGGGGGCGCCCCTTGTGACTTGGGGGGCAAGTCCCCCCCTAGGTCGCCCCCCCCCCTAGAGATCCCATCTCTAGGGACGGCGCACCCCCTAGGCCCCCTATATAAAGTGGGGGGAGGGCAGCCGCACCCTTGCCCCTGGCGCCTCCCTCTCCCTCCCTTTACACCTCTCCCTCCTACCGCAGCGCTTGGCGAAGCCCTGCAGAAATACCATTGCATCCACCACCACGCCGCCGTGCTGCTGGATCTCCATCAACCTCTCCTTCCCCCTTGCTGGATCAAGAAGGAGTAGACATCGTTGTATCGTACATGTGTTGAACGTGGAGGTGCCGTCCGTTCGGCACTGGGATCATCGGTGATTTGGATCACGACAAGTACGACTCCATCATCCACGTTCTCTTGAACACTTCCACTCGCGATCTACAAGGGTATGTAGATGCACTCCTTTCTCCCTCGTTGCTAGATGACTCCTTAGATTTATCTTGGTGAAGCGTAGAATTTTTTTGAATTCTGCTACGTTACCCAACAGTGGCATCTGAGCTAGGTCTATGCGTAGTATCTTGCACGAGTAGAACACAAAGCAGTTGTGGGCGTAGATTTGTTCAATTATCTTAGCGCTACTAGTCTTATCTTGATTCGGCGGCATCGTGGGATGAAGCGGCCCGGACCGACCTTACACGTACGCTTACATGAGACAGGTTCCACCGACTGACATGCACTAGTTGCATAAGGTGGCTAGCGGGTGACAGTCTCTCCCACTTTAGTCGGATCGGATTCGATGAAAAGGGTCCTTATGAAGGGTAAATAGAAATTGACATATCACGTTGTGGTTTTGGCGTAGGTAAGAAACGTTCTTGCTAGAAACCTATAGCAGCCACGTAAAAACTTGCAACAACAATTAGAGGACGTCTAACTTGTTTTTGCAGCATGTGCCGTGTGATGTGATATTGCCAAAAGATGTGATGAATGATATATGTGATGTATGAGATTGATCATGTTCTTGTAATAGGAATCACGACTTGCATGTCGATGAGTACGACAACCGGCGGGAGCCATAAGAGTTGTCTTATTTTTTGTATGACATGTGTGTCACTGAATAACGCCATGTAATTACTTTACTTTATTGCTAAAGGTTAGCCATAGTAGTAGAAGTATTTTTTGGCGAGACGACTTCATGAAGACATGATGATGGAGATCATGGTGTCATGCCGGTGACGACGATGATCATAGAGCCCCGAAGATGAAGATCAAAGGAGCAAGATGATATTGGCCATATCATGTCACTATTTGATTGCATGTGATGTTTATCATGTTTATGCATCTTATTTGCTTAGAACGACGGTAGTAAATAAGATGATCTCTCACTAAACTTTCAAGAATTGTGTTCCCCCTAACTGTGCACCGTTGCTAAGGATCGTTGTTCCGAAGCACCACGTGATGATCGGGTGTGATAGGCTCTAACGTTCGCATACAACGGGTGTAAGCCAGGTTTACACACGCAATACACTTAGGGTTCACTTGACGAGCCTAGCATGTACAGACATGGCCTCGGAACATGGAAGACCGAAAGGTCGAACATGAGTCGTATAGAAGATGCGATCAACATGAAGATGTTCACCGTTGATGACTAGTCCGTCTCACGTGATGATCGGACACGGCCTAGTCGATTCGGATCATGTATCACTTAGATAACTAGAGAGATGTCTATCTGAGTGGGAGTTCAGTAAATTTGTTTAGATGAACTTGATTGTCATGAACTTAGTCTAAAATCTTTACAATATGTCTTGTAGATCAAATGGCTCACGCTCATGTTACCCTCAACTTCAACGCGTTCCTAGCGAAAGCCAAGCTGAAAGACGATGGTAGAAACTATACGGACTGGGTCCGTAACTTGAGGATCATCCTCATAGCTGCCAAGAAAACATATATCCTTGAAGCACCGTTAGGTGACGCTCCCACCCCAGCGAACCAAGACGTTATGAACGCTTGGCAATCGCGTTGTGATGATTACTCCCTGGTTCAATGCGGCATGCTTTACGGCTTAGAATCAGGGCTCCAAAAGCATTTTGAGCACCACGGAGCATATGAGATGTTCCAAGAGCTGAAAATGGTTTTCCAAGCTCATGCCCGAGTCGAGAGATATCACGTCTCCGACGCATTCTACAGTTGTAAGATGGAGGAGAATAGTTCTGTCAGCGAGCACATACTCAAATTGTCTGGGTTGCACAATCGCTTGTCTCAGTTGGGAATTAATCTCCCAGACGAAGCAGTCGTTGACAGAATCCTTCAGTCGCTCCCACCTAGCTACAAGAGCTTCGTGGTAAACTTCAATATGCAAGGGATGGAGAAGTCCATTCCCGAGGTGTATTCAATGCTGAAATCAGCGGAGGTGGAGATCAAGAAAGAGCATCAAGTGTTGATGGTGAATAAAACCACTAAGTTCAAGAAAGGCAAGGGTAAAAAGAACTTCAAGAAGGACGGCAAAGAATTTGTCGCGCCCGGTAAGCCAGTTGCCGGGAAGAAGCCAAAGAATGGACCCAAGCCTGAGACTGAGTGCTTTTATTGCAAGGGAACGGGTCACTGGAAGCAGAACTGCCCCAAATACTTAGCAGATAAGAAGGCCGACAACGTCAAAGGTATATATGATATACATGTTATTGATGTGTACCTTACCAGCGCTCGTAGTAGCTCCTGGGTATTTGATACCGGTGCAGTTGCTCACATTTGTAACTCAAAGCAAGAGCTTCGGAATAAGCGGAGACTGGCGAAGGACGAGGTGACGATGCGCGTCGGGAATGGTTCCAAGGTCGATGTGATCACCGTCAGCACGCTACCTCTACATCTACCCTTGGGATTAGTTTTAAACCTTAATAATTGTTATTTAGTACCAGCTTTGAGCATGAACATTGTATCTGGATCTCATTTAATGCGAGATGGCTACTCATTTAAATCCGAGAATAATGGTTGTTCTATTTATATGAGAGATATGTTTTATGGTCATGCCCCGTTGGTCAATGGTTTATTCTTGATGAATCTCGAACGTGATGTTACACATATTCATAGTGTGAATGCCAAAATATGTAAAGTTGATAATGATAGTCCCACATACTTGTGGCATTGCCGCCTTGGTCATATTGGTGTCAAACGCATGAAGAAGCTCCATATAGAAGGACTTCCAGAATCTCTTGATTATGAATCATTTGATACGTGCGAACCATGCCTCTTGGGCAAGATGACCAAGACTCTGTTCTCCGGAACAATGGAGCGAGCGACCAACTTATTGGAAATCATACATACCGATGTGTGCGGTCCAATGAGTGTTGAAGCTCGCGGAGGCTATCGTTGTGTTCTCACCCTCATGGATGACTTAAGTAGATATGGGTATGTCTACTTGATGAAACACAAGTCTGAGACCTTTGAAAAGTTCAAGGAATTTCAGAATGAGGTTGAGAATCAATGTGATAGAAAAATAAAGTTCTTACAATCAGATCGTGGAAGAGAATATTTAAGTCACGAATTTGGCACGCACTTAAGGAACTGTGGAATTGTTTCGCAATTGACACCGCCCGGAACACCTCAGCGTAATGGTGTGTCCGAACGTCGTAATCGCACTCTGTTGGACATGGTGCGATCTATGATGTCTCTTACCGACTTACCGCTATCATTCTGGGGTTATGCTTTAGAGACTGCCGCATTCACTTTAAATAGGGCTCCGTCTAAATCCGTTGAGACGACACCATATGAACTTTGGTTTGGCAAGAAACCTAAGCTGTCGTTTCTGAAAGTTTGGGGTTGCAATGCTTATGTTAAGAAACTTCAACCTGAATAGCTTGAACCCCAATCGGAAAAATGTGTCTTCATAGGATACCCTAAGGAAACTATTGGGTACACCTTCTACCACAGATCCGAAGGCAAGGTCTTCGTTGCCAAGAATGGGTCCTTTATGGAGAAAGAGTTTCTCTCGAAAGAAGTGAGTGGGAGGAAAGTGGAACTTGATGAGGTGACAGTCACCCCTCCCGAACCGGAAAGTAGTGTAGCGCAGGAAGATGTTCCTATGGTGCCTGCACCGACTAGGGAGGAAGTTAATGATGATGATCATGAAGCTTCGAATCAAGTTACCACTGAACTTCGAAGGTCCATAAGGACACGTTCCGCACCAGAGTGGTACGGCAACCCTGTCATGGAAATCATGTTGTTAGACAACGGTGAACCTTTGAACTATGAAGAAGCGATGGCGGGCCCGGATTCCAACAAATGATTTGAAGCCATGAAATCCGAGATAGGATCCATGTATGAAAACAAAGTATGGACTTTGGTGGACTTGCCCGATGATCGGCACGCCATAGAAAATAAATGGATCTTTAAGAAGAAGACTGACGCGGATGGTAATGTGATCATCTATAAGGCTCGGCTTGTCGCTAAAGGTTTTCGACAAGTTCAAGGGATTGACTACGACGAGACTTTCTCTCCCGTAGCGATGCTAAAGTCCATCCGAATCATGTTAGCAATTGCCGCATACTATGATTATGAGATATGGCAAATGGACGTCAAAACGGCATTCCTTAATGGCTTCCTCAAGGAAGAACTGTATATGATGCAGCCGGAAGGTTTTGTCGATCCTGAGAATGCTAACAAGGTATGCAAGCTCCAGCGCTCAATCTATGGGCTGGTGCAAGCATCTCGGAGTTGGAATATTCGCTTTAATGATGTGATCAAAGCGTTTGGGTTTATACAGACTTGGGGAGAATCATGTATTTACAAGAAAGTGAATGGGAGCTCTGCAGCATTTCTCATATTATATGTGGATGATATACTGCTGATGGGAAATGATATTAAATCTTGGAAAGCATAAAGGCCTACTTGAATAAGAGTTTTTCAATGAAGGACCTTGGAGAAGCTGCTTACATATTAGGCATCAAGATCTATAGAGATAGATCAAGACGCCTCATTGGTCTTTCACAAAGCACATACCTTGATAAGATATTGAAGAAGTTCAATATGGATCAGTCCAAGAAAGGGCTTGCCTGTATTGCAAGGTATGAGATTGAGCACGGCTCAATCCCCGACCACGGCAGAAGATAGAGAAAAGATGAGTGTCATCCCCTATGCCTCAGCCATAGGTTCTATTATGTATGCCATGATGTGTACCAGACCTGATGTGAACCTTGCCATAAGTTTGGTAGGGAGGTACCAAAGTGATCCCGGTATGGAACACTGGACAGCGGTCAAGAACATCCTGAAGTACCTGAAAAGGACTAAGGATATGTTTCTCGTTTATGGAGGTGACGAAGAGCTCGTCGTAAAGGGTTACGTCGATGCTAGCTTCGACACAGATCTGGATGACTCCAAGTCACAAACCGGATACGTGTATATTTTGAATGGTGGGGCAGTCAGCTGGTGCAGTTGCAAGCAGAGTGTAGTGGCGCATTCTACATGTGAAGCGGAGTACATAGCTTCTTGCGAAGCAGCGCAGGAAGGAGTCTGGATGAAGGAGTTCATCACCGACCTAGGAGTCATTCCAAGCGCGTCGGGCCCGATGACTCTCTTCTGTGACAACACTGGAGCTATTGCCATTGCCAAGGAGCCCAGGTTTCACAAGAAGACCAAGCACATCAAGCGCCATTTCAACTCCATCCGGAATTATGTTCAAGATGGAGACATAGATATTTGTAAAGTGCATACAGATCTGAATGTCGCAGATCCGTTGACTAAACCTCTTCCACGGGAAAAACATGATCAACACGAGAACTCTATGGGTGTTCGATTCATCACAATGTAACTAGATTATTGATTCTAGTGCAAGTGGGAGACTGTTGGAAATATGCCCTAGAGGCAATAATAAAATGGTTATTATTATATTTCCTTGTTCATGATAATTGTCTGTTATTCATGCTTGAATTGTATTATCCGGAAATAGTGATACATGTGTGAATACATAGACCACAACGTGTCCCTGGTAAACCTCTAGTTACTAGCTCGTTGATCAACAGATGGTTACGGTTTCCTGACCATGGACATTGGATGTCATTGATAACGGGATCACACCATTAGGATAATGATGTGATGGACAAGACCCAATCCTAAGCCTAGGACAAGATTGTGTAGTTCGTAATGCTAAAGCTTTTCCAATGTCAAGTATCTTTTCCTTAGACCATGAGGTTGTGCAACTCCTGGATACCGTAGGAAAACTTTGGGTGTGCCAAACGTCACAACGTAACTGGGTGGCTATAAAGGTAAGCAATGGGTATCTCCGAAAGTATCTGTTGGGTTGGCATGAACCGAGACTGGGATTTGTCACTCTGTATGGCAGAGAGGTATCTCTGGGCCCACTCGGTAAGACATCATCATAATGAGCTCAATTTGACTAAGGAGTTGGTCACGGGATGATGTATTACGGAACGAGTAAAGAGACTTGCCGTGACGAGATTGAACAAGGTATCGGTATACCGACGATCGAATCTCGGGCAAGTACTATACCGATAGACAAAGGGAATTGTATACGGGATTGATTGAATCCTTGACATCGTGGTTCATCCGATGAGATCATCGAGGAACATGTAGGAACCAACATGGGTATCCAGATCCCGCTGTTGGTTATTGACCGGAGAGTCGTCTCGGTCATGTCTACGTGTCTCCCGAACCCGTAGGGTCTACACACTTAAGGTTCGGTGACGCTAGGGTTGTAGAGATATATGCACACGGTAACCCGAATATTGTTTGGAGTCCCGGATGAGATCCCGGACATCACGAGGAGTTCCGGAATGGTCCGGAGGTAAAGAATTATATATATGAAGTCCAGTTTCGGCCATCGGGAGAGTTTCGGGTGTCACTGGTAGTGTACCGGGACCACCGGAAGGGTCCGGGTGGGACCACCTATCCCGGAGGGCCCCATGGGCTGAAAGGGGAAGGGAACCAGCCCATAGTGGGCTGGTGCGCCACCCTTGGGCCCTCCCCCTACGCCTAGGGTTGGGAACCCTAGGGGTGGGGGCGCTGATACGTCCAAAACGTATCTATAATTTCTGCTTGCTCCATGCCTCTTTTGTGTGATATTGCTATGATATTTATACACTTCCATACACTTTTGATCATATTTGGACTAACCTATTAACTCAGTGCACCCCAGTGCCAGTTTCTATTTTCTGCTGTTTTTGTATTTCAGGTTTTCCCATTACGTAAACTGCCAGAAAAATCCCGGAAAAATTATATAAAAAATCAGCGTTCCGGAAGCTTCCTTGCGGCCAAAGTAGGGCCGGAGGGGGGCCACCAGGGCTCCAGGCGCCCTGGTGGCGCGGCCCCCCTCCTGGCCGCGCCGGGGGGGGCGCCTGGGCCCCCCAGGTCTCCGCTGATGCCCCCATTTGGCATATATTTACACCGCGTCCTGAAACCCTCGAGGACGGAACCCTTTTTCGTGATCTCATCTCTGTTCCGCCGCCGCCGCGCTTCCAAGATTGGGAGCACCAGGAGAACTCTTCCCGGCACCCTGCCGGAGGGGAGGATCACCACCGGGAGCCTCTCCACCACCATGGACGCCTCCCGGATGAGTTGTGAGTAGTCTCCCTTGGACCATGGGTCCATGACCAGTAGCTATGTGATGTTCTCCTCCCCTCTTTGTTCTTCACTAATTAGACCTCGTGAGCTGCCCTACATGATCGAGGCACATATGTAATCCTTATGCTGTTGCTATGTTGAGTTTGCTGGGATCTGATGGATTGTGAGATTATGTTCAGATTGTGTGTGAGTAATATATTTGATTTACCTCTTTTATATTTATGTTCTTGAGTAATTCTTGCATGTTCTCCGTTGCTGTTTATTGCTTTGGCCAAGTAGTAGGTAGTAACTCCAAGAGGGAACGTTATGCTTGATTGTGGGTTCATGCCCCTCGATGACTAGTTTGAGTGACAGAAACATGAGTCTAGGGGATGTGTTGTTGCCACAAGGGGGAAAACAATGGTGCTTGTACTTGCGGGTGCAAGGATTGTTTACTTTACGCAAAGTTCTTTTAATGCAGTTGTCTGTTGCTTTGAGTTTACACTATGGGTGGGACTCGCAACTTAATACCAGCGAGATGTTCTGGATAGATATCTCAAGGTGGATGATTAGTAGTAGATGCAGATGGATTTCGGTCTACTTACCTTGGCGTACCGCCCATGCTTTTGAGCCTCAACCTTTCTTGCAGCATAGTTAGCATTGGTTTGCGCACATAATCCTGTCAATTGCCCAGCTGTAATTCGTTTACCTCACATAGCTGTTTTATCGTCTTTTGGGAGAGAGACATCACTAGTGAACATCATGGGACCCCGGTCCATATTACCATCACTGATCACATCCGCTATTTACTTTCTGTTTTTACTTACTAGTTGCAGTAATACCTATCACTATTATCTCTTGCGTTTGATCCTTTGTAAACGACAAGGCCGGAGGGATTGACAACCTCTCTGTACTCGTTGGGAGCAAAGTTATTTGTATTTGTGTGCAGGTCCGGTTGATCGCTAGTTGCGCCGCTAGCAGTTGACACCTTCTTGTTGAACCTTGGAGTCTCAGGGGAATTCGATCCTTGGTATCTTTGCCAAGGGAAAACTACCGCTACACTGCATCTCAAACCTTCCACTTGGGGTAACCAACGAGGGGCGAGAAGCCATCAAGCAAAGTTTTCTGGCGCCGTTGCCGGGGACTCCACTCTTCAAGATAGGGGAGTTGCACGCTATCTTTTACCTTTGCTTTTCAGTCTTGTTAGTTTACCTTTCAGTTTTGCTTTAGTATCTTTTATCGAAAATCACAAAAATAGTTATCTTGCTTGCTTGCTGCTATGGGTTCCACCGAGAACACCAAGTTGTGTGACTTCACTAGTCATAACAACGATGACTTTATCTGCACGCCTATCACTACACCTGCCACTTCAGCACCTTCTTATGAAATTAAACCTGCTTTACTGAACCTAGTTATGAAAGATCAATTCTCCGGTGCTGGAGATGATGCTGCTTTACACTTGAACAATTTTGTTGAACTCTGTGATATGCAAAAGTACCAAGAAATAGATGGTAATATTGTTAATATTAAGCTTTTTCCTTTCTCCTTGAGAGGAGGAGCTAAAATTTGGTTTCAATCCTTGCCTAGAAATAGCATAGATTCTTGGGACAAGTGCAAGGATGCTTTTATTGGAAAGTACTATCCACCTGCTAAAATTATCCAACTAAGAAGTAACATAATGAATTTTAAACAATTGGATAATGAACACATTGCCCAAGCTTGGGAACGCATGAAGTCTCTTGTCAAGAACTGCCCTACTCATGGTTTGACTACTTGGATGGTTATCCAAACTTTTTATGCAGGCTTGAACTTTACCTCGCGGAACTTGTTAGATTCAGCCGCGGGAGGAACCTTTATGTCAACTACACTTGGTGCTGCCACAAAGCTTATCGATGAGATGATGACCAATTATTCCCAATGGCACACCGAACGCGCTCCAACAGGTAGGAAGGTAAACTCTGTCGAGGAGATTTCCTCCCTAAATGAAAAAGTTGACTTGATCATGTCTCTACTTTCCAAGCAATCTTCTGTTGATCCTCGTGATGTTCCTTTAAATTCTTTGATTGCTCAAGAACAAGTAGATGTGAACTTTATCTCTAGAAACAATTTCAATAACAATGTTTATAGGAGTAATTTTGGTAGCAATCCTAGACCGTTCCCCTCTAATTCCTATGGGAACAACAATGCTTATCCTAGCACCAAGAACTCCACTTCTGAACTAGAGAGTATGCTTAAAGATTTCATCACTACCCAAAAAGCCTTTAATAAGAGTGTAGAAGAAAAACTAAACAAACTAGATAATCTCTCTTCGAAGGTAGACAATTTAGCCCATGAGGTAGAATTGCTTAAAATTAGAACTTCTCCTCTTGAGGAGAGGAAGGTCACTCCTATGAATGCTATTCAAGTGCAAATTAATGAAAACATTAGGATGTTGGCTAAACTTAAAGAGAGATGGGCTAGAGAAAAGGAGGAAGAAGATAGAATTAAGAACCTTCCTACCCACCACACTGTTGCTACTATCCAAGTTGTTGAGGATATCCAAACTCTTAGCACCCAATGCACTCCTGGTCCCATTGGACCTATTAATGGTGATGCTATGACTATAGAAACTACCAAACAAGTGAGCCTAAAGGACACCACTACCACTTTACTTGATAGTAGTGACCTTGATTTTGATAATTGCACCCTTACCGAAGTTATTGATTTCCTTCACAAGATGTCTAGAGATCCCTGCACTAGCACGCTTAACCTTGCCTTCACCGAGCATATCACTAATGCTCTCATCAAAGCTAGGGAGGAGAAACTTAGGGTAGAAGCCTCCATACCTAGAAAGCTAGAAGATGGTTGGGATCCTATGATTAAAATTAAGTTGAATAACTTCTCTTGCTATGCTTTATGTGATGTTGGAGCTAGTACCTCCGTTATGCCCAAAAGAATATATGATATGCTTAAATTGAAACCTTTTGATTCTTGTTCTTTTGGTGTTCGTCTTGTTGATTCTTCCATAAAGAAACCTTTGGGGAGGATCGACGATGTTCTTATCATTGTCAATGACAACTACGTTCCCGTTGATTTTACTATTATGGATATTGAATGTGAACCTTCTTGTCCAATTATTTTGGGACATCCTTTTCTTCGCACCGTTGGTGCCATCATTGACATGAAAGAGGGGAATATAAAATTCCAATTTCCTCTAAAGAAAGGGATGGAACACTTCCCTAGAAAAAAGATTAAGTTACCTTTTGAGTCCGTTATACGGGCTAGCTATTCTTTTACTCTTGATAAGACTTGATCTCTTTGCATTATGCCTAGCTTAAAGGCATAAAAGAAAGCGCTTTTGGGAGGAAGCCCACAATGAATAAAATTTTATTTTGCTTTTGTTGTGTCTTGATGTTGTTACTATAGTAGCATCATCATTGTATCTTTACTTTTCAGCTTTGTGCCAAGTGTAGCCTCTGATTGCAAGAAAGTTCAAAAGTTGTGACGTGCTGTCCAGGAAACAGATTCTGTCCTTGGATAGAAAAATTTGTATAAAATCACCAGATCATCTTTTTGGTCTGAATTTTTTCGACAGCGTGCTCTATACAATTGTATTTCGAGCGTCTGTTCTGAGTTTTTTTATTTGAGTTGCAGAAGTGCCCCGAAAAAATCATTTACTACCTGCTGGTCTGTTTTTCACAGATTCTGTCCTGTTTTGCCTTTCCTTCATTTTGCAAACCTTGAGCTTGCTTTTTCTTTGCAAAAACCTTTTGGCAATCTTGAGAAACAGTAGACCTTCAAGAATATCCTTATTTCCAGAAAGGAACAATTATTTTATTATGGGTACTAACCTCGCTAATCAGATTATGATGAGTTATGTAAGAAGGGAGTTTTCAAGTGTGCGAGGGAAGATGATAAAAAGATTCAGGAGTGTCAAACGCTCAAGCTTGGGGATGCCCCCATGCACCCCCAAGAAATATTCAATAAGACTCAAGCGTCTAAGCTTGGGGATGCCCCCGTGCATCCCCTTCTCCATCAACAATTATCAGTTCGTCTTTCGTTCCACTATATTTTTATCACTTCATGTGTTATGTGCTATGCTTGGAGCGTCTTGCTTTTAGTTTCCTTTTTAGTTTTCTTTAGCTTTGCTTGCTGTTCATAACGAGTTGGAACTCAGCTTTCTTTGTGTGGGAGAGAAACACGCTCCACTTCAACCTAGAACATAACATAGAATTTTCATGTCTATCTTTGATGTGTGTGTTCTTGGTCTTTCAATAGCTACTGTCATGCTTAGCTTTTAGTTTTCATGCTTATCTTTTTAAAGAGCTTTTTTTTAGTTGGTCGCTGGAACTCTCTTTAGTTATCATGCTTATCTTATTAAGAGAGTTGGCTTCTGTTGCATTGGTTGATATGTCTATGATAAAATGCTATGTGCATAATGATGCTTAGTAGTTCATGTTTTCTTATGGTTAGTCTCAAATAGCTGGGGGGGGGGGTTCTCAATGTGTTATTGGAGTACCAACATGATTTGTTTGCCTATGATGTGGTATGGTTTAGTGATATCTTCCTTCAAGAATTTATTTTGATTGACTTGGCGTATGCTCACGCATATTTAAGACTGTAAAGAAAGTCTATCAAGCCTTGATGATCTTTAATTTCTGAGTAGCGATATAACTTCCATGCCTGATTCAATGTTGCTTTGTCGCTCTGCATGATTATGACCGTCATTGCTCTTTTAGTTGGTCGCTCCCAGTCTTTTGCTAACCTTCGCCTGTACTAAGCGTACTGACTGCTTGTGCATCCAAAATCTTTTAAACCAGTTATGCCATATGAGTCCACCATACCTTCCTATACATGGTATTTACCTGCCATTCCTAACGAAGACTTTCATGTACCATATCGAAATTATTCAAAAAAGCATTTCTCTTTTGTGCCTCTGTTTTAGTTCATGAGGAAGTAGTAGTTAATTCATGATCTTTTTAAGTTGGACAAGCTTCACCCCGGGATTGCATGTCTAATGTGCAAACCCATAATACGAGAAGGAACTGGCATAGAGTGCGACCGGCTCATTAAAAAAATTATACAACAAACAAACCCTCCTTCACGCTTTGTTCATGAGAAATCAGAAAACTTTGGCAGTGATAAACAAAGGAGATTAAGAGGATGTGATCGTCCTCATTCGGGAGCCGTTCCTCGAAACTTGTCCAGCTCAAGAAATGATTGAGTTATCTGCTAGCATTCGTTGACGAAATATGCATAATCTAAAAATAATAATTATTACCTCTGTTTTTAAAACCAAGAGCTCTGGTACATGTTTAGTTTTTGTTTCCGACCACGGGTTTTCAACCTTGCCATCAAAAGCCACAGTTCGAGAGTCTCCACCTTCTTTAAAGCACCAACTACTGAGAGCATGATTGTCATTCTGAGTGTAATGTGCATTGTCCCAAAGTAGCATTGTCTTTTGCATGATTATGATATCGTTTATTCTGAAATCATTGTATCAAGTCATCACTTAAACCTTGGAGGTGCCCCTGCATTTATGTTTTGCTTCACTAAAGGGGGCAAGCGAGGTACCACTTTATCATATTTGCACACCATGCTCATTGCAAATCTTTTGAGTATTTCAGTATCACATTGTAAAACTTTCAGTTCTTTGTGATTTTCTCATGAGGCAACTTTATTACTACAGATTCATTGTCTCAGTAAGCACTTGTCATGTGACTATGAAAAGTTCTTATATGGTTAATAGCATGTCACCACAGAAATTATGCTTGTTATCATTTACCTACTCGAGGACGAGCAGGAATTAAGCTTGGGGATGTTGATACGTCCAAAATGTATCTATAATTTCTGCTTGCTCCATGCCTCTTTTGTGTGATATTGCTATGATATTTATACACTTCCATACACTTTTGACCATATTTGGACTAACCTATTAACTCAGTGCACCCCAGTGCCAGTTTCTGTTTTCTGCTGTTTTTGTATTTCAGGTTTTCCCATTACGTAAACTGCCAGAAAAATCCCGGAAAAATTATATAAAAAATCAGCGTTCCGGAAGCTTCCTTGCGGCCAAAGTAGGGCCGGAGGGAGGCCACCAGGGCTCCAGGCGCCCTGGTGGTGCGGCCCCCCTCCTGGCCGCGCCGAGGGGGGCGCCTGGGCCCCCCAGGTCTCCGCTGATGCCCCCCTTTGGCATATATTTACACCGCGTCCCGAAACCCTCGAGGACGGAACCCTTTTTCGCGATCTCATCTCTGTTCCGCCGTCGCCGCGCTTCCAAGATCGGGAGCACCAGGAGAACTCTTCCCGGCACCCTGCCGAAGGGGAGGATCACCACCGGGAGCCTCTCCACCACCATGGACGCCTCCCGGATGAGTTGTGAGTAGTCTCCCTTGGACCATGGGTCCATGACCAGTAGCTATGTGATGTTCTCCTCCCCTCTTTGTTCTTCACTAATTAGACCTCTTGAGCTGCCCTACATGATCGACGCACATATGTAATCCTTATGCTGTTGCTATGTTGAGTTTGATGGGATCTGATGGATTGTGAGATTATGTTCAGATTGTGTGTGAGTAATATATTTGATTTACCTCTTTTATATTTATGTTCTTGAGTAATTCTTGCATGTTCTCCGTTGTTGTTTATTGCTTTGGCCAAGTAGTAGGTAGTAACTCCAAGAGGGAACGTTATGCTTGATTGTGGGTTCATGCCCCTCGATGACTAGTTTGAGTGACAGAAACATGAGTCTAGGGGATGTGCTGTTGCCACAAGGGGGAAAACAACGGTGCTTGTACTCGCGGGTGCAAGGATTGTTTACTTGACGCAAAGTTCTTTTAATGCAGTTGTCTGTTGCTTTGAGTTTACACTATGGGTGGGACTCGCAACTTAATACCAGCGAGATGTTCTGGATAGATATCTCAAGGTGGATGATTAGTAGTAGATGCAGATGGATTTCGGTCTACTTACCTTGGCGTACCGCCCATGCTTTTGAGCCTCAACCTTTCTTACAGCATAGTTAGCATTGGTTTGCGCACATAATTCTGTCAATTGCCCAGCTGTAATTCGTTTACCTGACATAGCTGTTTTATCGTCTTTTGGGAGAGAGACATCACTAGTGAACATCATGGGACCCCGGTCCATATTACCATCATCGATCACATCCGCTATTTACTTTCTGTTTTTACTTACTAGTTGCAATTATACCTATCACTATTATCTCTTGCGTTTGATCCTTTGTAAACGACAAGGCCGGAGGGATTGACAACCTCTCTGTACTCGTTGGGAGCAAAGTTATTTGTATCTGTGTGCAGGTCCAGTTAATTGCTAAGTATCTGGTGCCATTAGCAGTTGACACCTTCTTGTTGAACCTTGGAGTCTCAGGGGAATTCGATCCTTGGTATCTTTGCCAAGGGAAAACTACCGCTACACTGCATCTCAAACCTTCCACTTGGGGTAACCAACGAGGGGCGAGAAGCCATCAGGCGCCCCTTGTGACTTGGGGGGCAAGTCCCCCCCTAGGCCGCCGCCCCACTAGAGATCCCATCTCTAGGGCCGGCGCACCCCCTAGGCCCCCTATATAAAGTGGGGGGAGGGAGGGCAGCCGCATCCTTGCCCGTGGAGCCTCCCTCTCCCTCCCGTTACACCTCTCCCTCCTACCGCAGCGCTTGGCGAAGCCCTGCAGAAATACCATTGCATCCACCACCACGTCGTCGTGCTGCTGGATCTCCATCTACCTCTCCTTCCCCCTTGCTGGATCAAGAAGGAGGAGACGTCGATGTACCGTACGTGTGTTGAACGTGGAGGTGCCGTCCGTTCGGCGCTGGGATCATCAGTGATTTGGATCACGACGAGTACGACTCCATCATCCACGTTCTCTTGAACGCTTCCGCTCGCGATCTACAAGGGTATGTAGATGCACTCCTTTCTCCCTCGTTGCTAGAAGATAACTCCTTAGATTGATCTTGGTGAAGCGTAGAAATTTTTGAATTCTGCTACGTTACCCAACATATCCGATCTAGGTGTAATACCTAGTGCATCGGTCCAATGAAAATCTTTTGTGACAACACTGGAGCAATAGCCTTAGTGAAAGAATCCAGGTTTCACAAGAGAACCAAGCACATCAAGAGACACTTCAATTCCATCTGTGATCAAGTCATGGAGGGAGACATAGAAATTTGCAAGATACATATGGATTTGAATGTCGCAGACCCGTTGACTAAACCTCTTCCACGAGCAAAACATGATCAGCACCAAGACTCCATGGGTGTTAGAATCATTACTATGTAATCTAGACTATTGACTCTAGTGCAAGTGGGAGATTGAAGGAAATATGCCCTCGGGGCAATAATAAAGTTGTTTTTTATATTTCCTTATACATCATGATAAATGTCTTTTATTCATGCTAGAATTGTATTAACCGGAAACTTGATACATGTGTGAATACATAGACAAAGCAGAGTGTCCCTAGTATGCCTCTACTAGACTAGCTCGTTAATCAAAGATGGTTATGTTTCCTAACCATAGACATGAGTTGTCATTTGATCAACGGGATCACATCATTAGGAGAATGATGTGATGGGCAAGACCCATCCGTTAGCTTAGCACTATGACCATATAGTTTTTCTGCTATTGCTTTCTTCATGACTTATACATGTTCCTATGACTATGAGATTATGCAACTCCCGAATACCGGAGGAGCACCTTGTGTGCTATCAAACGTCACAACTTAACTGGGTGATTATAAAGATGCTCTATAGGTGTCTCCGAAGGTGTTTGTGGTGTTGGCATAGATCGAGAATAGGATTTGTCACTCCGAGTGTCGGAGAGGTATCTCTGGGCCCTCTCGGTAATACACATCATAATAGGCCTTGCAAGCAAACGACTAATGAGTTAGTCACAAGATGATGTATCATAGAACGAGTAAAGAGACTTGCCGGTGACGAGATTGAACTAGGTATGATGATACCGACGACCGAATCTCGGGCAAGTAACATACCGATGACAAAGGGAACGGCGTATGTTGTTATGCGGTTTGACCGATAAAGATCTTCGTAGAATATGTAGGAACCAATATGAGCATCCAGGTTTCGCTATTGGTTATTGACCGGAGATGAGTCTTTGTCATGTCTACATAGTTCTCGAACCCGTAGGGTCCGCACGCTTAATGTTCAATGATGATCGGTATTATGAGTTTATGTGTGTTGGTGCACCGAAGGTAGTCCGAAGTCCCGGATGTGATCACAGACATGACGAGGAGTCTCTAAATGGTCGAGACATAAAGATTGATATATTGGAAGGTTATATTCGGACACCAGAAGGGTTCCGGGGGTCACCGGATAAATACCGGAGTACCGGGAGGTTACCGGAACCCCCCGAGGAGTATATGGGTCTTATTGGGCTTTAGGGGAGAGAGGGGGGCTGCCTAGGGCTGGGCCGCGTGCCCCCCAAGCCTAGTCCGAATTGGACTAGGGGGAGGGGCGGCGCCCCCTCCTTCCTTCTCTTTCTCTCCTTCCCTTTCCCCCTTCTCCTACTCCTACTAGGAAAGGGGGGTCCTACTCCTAGTGGGAGTAGGACTCCCCTTGGCGCGCCCCCTCCTAGGCCGGCCACCTCCTCCCTCTCCCTCCTTTATATACGTGGGGAGGGCACCCCTTGGACACACATCAATTGTTCCTAGCCGTGTGCGGTGCCCCCTCCACAGTTACACACCTCAATCATATCATTGCAGTGCTTAGGCGAAGTCATGCGCCGGTAACTTCATCATCACCGTCACCACGCCATCATGCTGGCGAAACTCTCCCGTGACACTCAACTGGATCAACAGTTCGTGGGACGTCATTGAGCTGAACATGTGCTAAACGCGGATGTGCCATACGTTCGGTGCTTGGATCGGTTGGATTGCGAAGACGTTCGACTACATCAACCGCGTTACTAAACGCTTCTGCTTTCGGTCTACGAGGGTACGTGGACACACTCTCCCGTTCGTTGCTATGCTTCTCCTAGATAGATCTTGCATGATCCGATCATAGGATTTTTTTTTGAAATACTACGTTCCCCAACACGACGTGGGAGTGAAGGGAGTAGTGGTGCACTCTATATAAGCCATCCTCCTCCTCCTCGGCAGGGGTTGAGCATTTCATTGTAATCACACACACCCAACAAAAAACAAGCCTCAAGGCATGAGACGTAGGGTTGTTACCTCCTTCGAGAGGGGCCTAAACTCGTAAACACCGAGTGTTACATCTGCACCATAGCTAGGCTTCGCCCCTCTTTCGTACACCTAGTACTCATTGTTAGGATTGTAACCCCGACCCTACTCATTTTAAGTGTCTAACATGGCATGATGGGTTTGTGTGATCATTTTTATGCCTGATTAAAATCCTTTGACTTGTTTGAATCGGGGGCGAACGATGGTTAACTCCTACCAACCTCCTCCCTGGGGGCATGCGAGTAGCACTTTGCTTTGAGGGCTAATAAAACTTTCACAAGAAGTATATGAGTTCTTTATGACTAATGTGAGTCTATGGATAATCACACACTCCTACCTTTCTATAATTTTCTAGCCTCTTCGGTACCGTGAATTGCCCTTTCTCACCTCAAGAGTTGGTGCAAACTTCGTCGGTACATCCAAACCCCGTGATATGATGCACTCTATCACACATAAGCCTCCTCACATCTTCCTCAAAATAGCCACCATACCTACCTATCATGGCATTTTCATAGCCATTCCGAGATATGTTGTGAAAGCACAAGTGCTCCCTGGGTGGTTTTGGTAATTAATGTCAACATATCTCTTGTTGGACTAATATTTCCATCTAGTATATTTCAGACAAGTTCAACAGATGGAGTGGCGTGGACCAGAGGATGTGGAACCCCTATAAGATGTTAAGGACAAAGGATTGGCTCAAGCTCAAAGCTAGGGACTCTACATTTTCTATTTCAGTGATCCAAGATCACATTGAGTCCATAGGAAAGCCAATACTATTAAAAGGGGATGAGGTGTTGCTTAATGGTTTGCTTGCTCAAGATGCTTAGTGATATACTCCAAAACCCTCAACCACTTTCCCACATCCACATATGTCCCAAACCAAAAGTCAAACTCGGCCCCCACCGAATATATCTATCTGGCGCTATCGAGTTCATTTGACATAGCCACTGCCAGAAACCCTAATCATTTCGGTCTCACCGAAAGGGATCTCGGTCTCACCGAGATGGGATTGCAAACTCTTTTGCATGTTGCAATATTATCGTCTAACCGAGATGTGCAATCGGTCCCACCGAGTCTGCAATGCAAACTCTCTGTTTCCCTTCATGACATTTCGGTCTCACCGAAATGAGCGTATCGGTCCCACCGGGTTTGCCTGACCAACTCTCTGTAAGCCCATTACCAAAATCGGTCTCACCGAATTTGCGTAATCGGTCCCACCGAGATTACGTTATGCCCTAACCCTAATGAAATTGGTCCCACCGAGTTGATCATATCGGTCCCACCGAAATACCTAACGGTCACATTATGAACTAAATCGGTCTGACCGAGTTCTTTGAATTGGTTCCATCGAGTTTGGTAAAATGTGTGTAACGGTTAGATTTTGTGTGGAGGCTATATATATATATATATATATATCCCTCCACCCACTCTTCACTCGTGGAGAGAGCCATCAGAACATACCTACACTTCCATCATTCATGTTCTGAGAGAGAACCACCTACTCAAGTGTTGAGATCAAGATATTCCATTCCTACCATATGAATCTTGTTCTCTAGCCTTTCCAAGTTGCTTCCCACTCAAATCCTTCTTCCACTATACCCAAATCTGTGAGGAGCTATTTGAGTGTTGGGGGGACTATCATTTGAAGCATTTGAGCAAGGAGTTCATCGTCAACACACCGTTTATTACCTTTTGGAGAGTGGTGTCTCTTAGATTGGTTAGGTGTCACTTGGGAGCCTCCGACAAGATTGTGGAGTTGAACCAAGGAGTTTGTAAGGGCAAGGAGATCGCCTACTTCGTGAAGATCTACCGCTAGTGAGGCAAGTCCTTCGAGGGCGATGGCCATGGTGGGATAGACAAGGTTGCTTCTTCGTGGACCCTTCGTGGGTGGAGCCCTCCGTGGACTCACGCAACCGTTACCCTTCGTGGGTTGAAATCTCCATCAACCTGGATGTACGATAGCACCACCTATCGGAACCAAGACAAAAAACATCATTGTCTTCACTTGCGTTTGCTCCCTCCAAACTCCTCCATTTACCTTCATATGCAATTGTTTTACTTTCCGCTGCTACACTCTTAGAATTGCATGTGTAGGTTGATTGCTTGACTTGTGCTAAGTTGCTAAAATCTGCCTTGAACTAAAATTGGAAATAGGCTAGATTTTGTTTTAGTCTAGTGGTCAAAGGTGCATGCTTTACTTCACAATACCTATATTCTCTTGTCATACATGCTTGTTGTGTATTGAGAAAGTTAAACGTGTGCTAAATCTCCACTCAAACTTCAAGATTGTTAAAAGCTGCCACTTTTATTGTTAGAGTCTATTCACCCCCCCCCCCTAGATACATACTCTTCTCGATCCTTTCATGTTGCCATGCAACTTTCACCGTTCTGCCTTATGACATGTGTGTTCATCATCATATTGCTTTGCATGATCATATAGAGCTGACATGATATTTGTGGCAAAGCCACCATTCATCGTTGTAGTACATGGTATGCTAGATCATTGCACATCCTGATACACTGCCAGAGGCATTCATATAGAGTCATATTGTTTCAATAAATCGATTTGCAAGTAAATAAAAGTGTGATGATCATCATTATTAGATCATTGCCCAGTGAGGTGAAGGATGATGGAGACAATGATTCCCCCAAATGTCGGGATGGGATTCTTAACTTTAAAACAAGAAAAAGGAAAGAGGCCAAAAGATCCCAACAACAAAAAAATTAGAGGAATGGGAGAAGGGGCGGGGGCGTCGAGGATGTCGTGGTTCGAGGATCCTCCAATCGACCACGAGAAAGAGTGGCATGACTGCATTGGTGTGATGCATCTAGTGTAGCCTGACATGTGAAGTTCTTTCCGGATCTTTACAGCAGGAGCGGGATGAAATCAGTGGCAACCAGAAGATTCGAGGTCACTAGCAGAGGAGAAAGAGTCCGGGGAGAGGGAAAGTCTAGTTGGCTTTTTTGTCAAATTGTTTTTTCACCTATCGATTGTATAAGGTGTAATTTCTACATACTCTGAGTTAATTTCAATGACGGACGAAAAAACCAAAAACACTAGTCCTTTATTATTATTATTATTATTATTATTATTATTATTATTATTATTATTATTATTATTATTATTATTATTATTATTATTATTATTATTATTATTATTATAGATGTACTCCCTCCATCCGGAAATACTTGTCATCAAAATGAATAAAAGGGGATGTATCTAGATGTATTTTAGTTCAAGATACATCTTTTTGTATCCATTTTGATGACAAGCATTTTCGGACGGAGGGAGTAATTAATAAAGATCGGGCGGTTGTTCTAAAAAAAGAAACTCCTTTTGCCTCCGACGAATCCGCACGACGGTGAAGGAGAGAAGGACCGAGGCAGCATCATGCAGTGAAGCTTTGGCTTGGGCTTCGTTGTTCCTTTCTTTCTCCGTCGATGTCGAGGAGGAGGCGGTCATGTCTACTCTTTTCAGTTCTCACACATTGTCTCTCGCAAACATATGCGTCACTACTTGACAGATATGCAGCTACAATTATTATTATTTTTTTACAATTATCACATGTGGGTGTGGATAGTCACATGTGGGTTAGGGATGAATCGACGAGGATTCAGTAACTCGGCTCTTGATTGCTTCATCTTCCAAGGTCAAGGAAAAGCAGGGAAGATAACTACCGTAGATATACGAGTGGTCTGGGGCGACGGCCAGCTATGAGCCTGTGATCCGTGGGCTAGTTAAGAACTCAAGATAATTATTATTCACATATTATAGGGTTCGATTTATTTACTAATTTTCTGAGTATCCATTGGGTTATCCATGGTATAATTTCATACTCATACCCTACACATGCATTTTGCGGGTATGGATACCCATACCCATGGGTATGAAGTGGCAGAAAGTCTCACCCATGCCCACTATTTTCGGGTAGGGTACCCGCGGGTACCCATAGCCATGGGCAAAACTGACATCCCTATGCAAGAGCCAGCATCTATGCGTGCTCCTAGGTAAATATATTTAATGAGAGGAAAGAGATAGAGAGGAAGTGAGAAAAATGTGTAACCTTATAGCCAACTCTATTGTATTACTCCCTCCGTTCCTAAATATAAGTCTTTGTAGAGATTCCACTATCAATCACATATGAATGTATATAGATGCATTTTAGAGTGTAGATTCATTCATTTTGCTCTGTATGTGGTCTATAATAGGATCCCTCAAAAGAGTTTCATTTAGGAACGAAGGGAGTAGTAGTTAATAATGCTAACTCTTAATAAGATGTCATGTTTATATAGCTAACAGCCGGCTGTACTATTAATCATGCTCTTACACACCGTCTCTGGCCGACAATTGTTTTCTCCAGCTTCATTCACGGTCTCGTTTGTCGTGGAAGGTTGAGATCGAGGCGCGGCGTACCCTATCTGGAGATCATCAGCAAGCCTGGCATTCGGTACGTACTGATCGGTGGTGCCTCACGATCGACCGCCTTTGGGGTCCAGGCATCGCCCCGGCCAGCTGCGGTCGCATCGGATAGCAAGTGTTTATCTAGTCAAGTAGGGACGCAGCCCCACTTTGGACGCTAACCAAGCGAGCCAAGTAATTGAGTGCGACGACGGAAAGGGTGTCGCCAATTAGAGGAGCACACACATTTTCAGGCCTAAATCATCCATCCCATCGACCGCATCGAGGCCACTGACGGCACCATTCGTCTGTTGCGCGAAGCTCGCTCAATTATTGCATCTGTATCGTGCACGCCTTCCATTTTGGCCGTCCAAGGGAGCCGTGCAGTGGCAGAAAAGCTTTATTCCAAACAAGGTGGTAGTATAAATGTACTCCCTCCGTCTAGGTGAGTAAGTCATCTTACGAAAACCAAATAATCCCAAAACACTAAGGCGCGGTGCATTAACTACCATCTCGTTTTTTGTTTATTGACATAAATAAAGGAATCAACCAATAGGAGATGTGGGGTGTGTCTGCGTTTAATGACTTGAAGCTACCAAACACGACATGCAGTGGTTAGTTCATTGCATGCAATGCTATTAATTAGCAAATAAACATTAACTTTTCTTGTTTTTCCCTCTTCCTTGGTCACGGTGCACAACCTAAGATGACTTACTCACCTAGACAGAAGGAGTATTATTGTTTCTTTGTCATTAGTCGAACGGAAAGCCCACTACGCTAGCAAAAGCGGGGCAGCGACACCTCTGGTTAGGCTCCGCTCAGACCTGACCACTAGTACCACTAGCGCCTCCTCCCACTACGAGAACCTCTTTCCCAGAAAGCTTTATATTAACAAAAGGGCAAGGAATATAAGAATTGTTGCCACTTGACAACCAGCCCCTCCGTTTCCAGCATCGGTCGTCGCAATTTCAAAAGGTTTTTACACGTGCGGCCAGGAGTTTACCGTGCGGCTTGGAGCCACTCCACACCACCATTACTCGCACTTGCATGTTGGAAACAAGATCAGTGACTGTGGTTTGCCCGCCACACGACTCCACCAAAAATAGAAAGGGATTATTACTCGCACGTGTGGGGTGAGGAGCCTCGCCGTGGCTCGGACGGGGTTCGAGCTCCGCCGCTGGTTTGGCGCCCGCCCGCACGCCGCGCACGAGCCCCGCGTGGTGGGCGGGCGATTCGGGGGGAGTTGGAGGGGCTGGGGGTGTGACAACCATAGCTGTAACCACCGAGACCGAGGAGGGGAAAGGAAAGAAAAGAGACGATCGATAGTGGGGGTGTGCTTTACGCGCAACCTTCCATTATAGCCCCAAAAATACGACACAGACGGGAAAGCAAAGAAGTGTGAGCGCGCCGGCAAGCGCTCCGCCCCTCCCCTCCCCTCCCTTCCCCATCCCCTCCCCCGACCCCGATCGAATCGATCGTCGTCGATTTCGATCCGCGTGGGGGGAATCGGTCGGGGGTTCGGTCCCAGTCCCGTCGCGCCGCTTCTTCCGATCCTCGGAGCCGGCGCGTTCTTGGATTCTTGGGTTTTCTGGGGACGTTGGGAGGAGAGGAATTGGGAAGCGGGCGAGGCTCCTCCAATTTTGATGCTCCAGGGCCCCGAGATCCGAGCCTGAGCGCGTGATCTGCGCGCGCGGGAGCATGGGCAACGCGGGCAGCAACGGCGGGGGAGGCGGCCCGGGCCACCGCCGCCGGAGCTCCGGCCACGGCCACGGCCACCACCACCAGGCGCCGCCGCCGCAGCAGCAGCCGGAGGCCGCGCCCAACCGCTACGTCTTCGCCGCCGCCACGCCCTACCCGCCGCAGTACCCCAACCCCAACCCGCCGCAGTACTACCCGCAGTACGGGAACTACTACCCGCCGCCGCCGCCGTCCGTGCAGGTGCCCCTCCCGGCGCCCTACGACCACCACCACAGGGGCGCCGCGCCGCCGCCCAACGTGCCGCCCACGGAGTTCCCGCCCTCCGTCCACTCCCACCACTACCCCGGCTGGGCCGGGCGGTACCCCTACGGCCTCCAGCCGCCCATGCCCACACCCTACGTCGAGCACCAGAAGGCCGTCACCATCCGCAACGACGTCAACCTCAAGAAGGAGACGCTCCGGATTGAGCCTGATGAAGACTGTCCCGGCCGCTTCCTCGTCACCTTCACCTTCGATGCCACCGTCGCTGGAAGGTGAATCTTTCTTTCTTCCTTCTCTTAAATCTTTATGTATGCCGGTAGCTACCTGCCAGTGGCCAGGAACAGGATTTGTGTGGAAGCTGTTCTTGTTTGCATGGATTCGTTTTCTACATCGACGTTGATGCTTTGAGGAATTAGTCTCTGTTTCTGATGATGGTGATGCCTTCACTTGCTTGAGGGCGGTATTTGTCTGTTTCAGCGATCTTTGACCTCCATTTGTTTGCTGATTGGCTATTCCCTCTATTGATCAAAACACAAAATGGAAATTGGAGAAAACTAAACATAAAGACTTATTGTCTACAAAAGTAGTATTACCTGACGACACTAACATACTACTTATAAGTTATAAGAACTCGGAGCTCAGTCATCTGTTGCAGTATCCTTGATAGTTGATACCCTGGTCCTTGCAAAGAATTCTTCTTCAATAGCCAGCTATAACAGTATATGCTTGTTTTATTCATTATTAGATAGTTCTCAAAAGTCTTTAGTAAAAACTCCGTGATCGAGAATACTGTAGTAAGGATGAAGTTCCAATGATCTACAGTTGCCATATACTTTGATCCCTTGGCAACTGTTGAACGAGTACAACATATTTGGGTTCCTGCCTGGTCAAACCATTGTAATTTTTGCATTGATTGTGAGGCTTACACAGGATGCTCACTCCATCGCATTGTCAATGATACTCCCTCCGTCCCATAATATAAGAACGTTTTTTACACTACACTAGTGTCAAAAACGTTCTTATATTATGGGACGGAGGGGGTAGATATTATGTATATTATCCCCACTCATTCTTCCCTGCATTACTTTCTGCTCAATTGTTACTGTAGGCATATATTTTATTCTTTAAACCAACATATGTCCATCCTTGGAGTTATATTTGGAACTGTTAAGGTCTTCATCCCCAGTACCATTTTCCGTCTTTCATCATCATTTTTGTAGCACTTCCGCCCTTGGTTGAATAATCTGTCTGTGACCAGATGTTTGTACCAAGCGAGTCTTTCTTTCTTGTTTATTTGAAATTGACATGTTCTGATTATGAGCCACCAAAAAGAATTCTTGGGATTTCAATTCTACCAAGTTGCCGATACCATTCGGTGATAAAGCATGCATCTTGCTACATTTTTCTCAACAATAATTTTAAGGCCTCTTTTGCTTTGTAGGAATTCTATAGGATAGGATTTCTGAAGGAAAATTTCTATAGATCCCTTTGATTTGTAAGAATGGCTTCCTATTCCTATGTAGGATTGGTTCCTATCGTTTACATTTCAAAGGAAACAAAATTTAGCTTAGACCTATTGGAAAAACTCTTATCCTATGAACGAAGTGACATCCCTTTTCCTATAGGAACTGAGATGCATGTCATCTCATTTCCTATGACTTTCCTATTGCTATGACTTACCTATCCTATGAACCAAAGGAGGCCTAAATGTAATAGGTTGTGAAATGACTAATGGTTAGCGAAATATGTATTTGAATTAAAATTTGTTAATCCTGGGATCACTATACAAAGCACACTGTACTTATCCTTCCTGCAAATATGGTACTGGTGTCTGGTATTTTGTAGAGGATTTTGGAGTTTTGTGCTATGGCTGCATTGCTATTTAATATGTACTCCCTCCATTCCGATTTACTCGGCATGGTTTTAGTTCAAATTTGAATTAAAACCACGACTAGTAAATCAGAACGGAGGGAGTAGTTTTGTTGTACTTTCATGTTGTATGACTAAAGCATTACAGCTTCCTTAATGCAGACAAAAGAAGTTTTTTTTTTTCTTTCTGTAATGTTAGGTGATTTACCATTCTTCTTGATCTACTTCCTTGAGCAGCATGACTGTCTACTTCTTTGCAAAGGAAGAGCTCAACTGCAATCTAACAGCAATGAAACCAGACCTGATTAAGCCTGTTACTGTTAGTTTCAAAGAGGGTCTTGGCCAGAAGTTTAGGCAACCTTCAGGGACAGGAATTGACTTCTCAGCGTTTGAGGACTCTGAGTTGTTGAAACAGGGGGTGGTGGAAATATATCCACTTGCAGTTAAAGCTGAAACAACGGTGTCTGCTGATCAACCATCAGAGGGGGAAGACAAGAAGCCAAAAACTCCAAACTCACAGATCACACAGGCTGTGTTCGAGAAGAAAGAAAGTGGCGACTATCAAGTACGAGTTGTTAGTCAGATCCTTTGGGTGAATGGCACCAGGTATGAATTGCAGGAAATTTATG
Organism: Secale cereale; assembly: GCA_902687465.1. NCBI lineage: Eukaryota > Viridiplantae > Streptophyta > Magnoliopsida > Poales > Poaceae > Secale > Secale cereale. The sequence goes on along the minus strand of LR738715.1, from coordinate 193,951,695 downwards.
GAATAGGAAATTCTGTGGAAGGGGACACTGATGCAAATGATCCTGGCAAAGAATGTGTTATCTGCCTCTCAGAACCTAGGGATACTACTGTCCTTCCATGTAGGCATATGGTAAGTCTCAAATCTATAAAAATAGTACAAGCTTAAGTCTGGTATTATCTACAATTGAAGTTAATTTAGCTACAATGCTGCAGTTTCTAGGAAGAGCATGATTTCCAGAGATTTTACATCGTTTTATTACACTTCACTATATTGTTTACCCAGTGTGATCTTAAACATTTCATATTCTATTTACTGATCTAGAAAAGTCTACAATAACTCACGGATTGTTGATCTTAAACATTTCATATTCTATTTACTGATCCAGAAAAGTCTACAATAACTCACGGATTGTTATCCATTTCCAGCACTATGAGCTTTTTGGCAACCGACTCTGTGCTGGCATCTCTAGTAACTCTTGACACTGAATATTTTTCCACAGTGTATGTGCAGCGAGTGTGCCAAGGTCTTGAGGTACCAGACCACCCGGTGCCCCATCTGCCGTCAGCCGGTCGAGCGGCTGCTGGAGATCAAAGTTAACAACAAAGCGGAAGAGCCGCCCCAGCAGACGTCCCAGTCGCCTCCGCTACCTCCACCCCCTGCTCTGCATCAGGAAGAGGTGTAGCTGCAGCCTATCTCGGACAGCGTAAAAACACTATATGCTTCTAGATTGCGGCCTTCGGGCCTTCCCACCCTGCAGGGTGCTCACTTCGTTTGAGCGCATGGGATGTAACTGTTAAAACTTGCCTCGGTTACCTGTAGTGTATGTAAAGCATGTTGTAAAGCTTCTGGCGTCACGAAGCGGGGAGCCCTGCAGATGCCAAGATGAGGACATCGGATACGTTCATCGTGCGCGTGCTGTTGGCTAGCTGAAGAAGTTGCAGCAGGGTTGGGGGTGTGCCTCGTGTCTGCCTGGTTTTCTCTGTCGGGGGAGGGGGGAAAGAGGCACAGAAGGTGCCTCCAGGTTTGTACAAAGTCTCGTAATTTCTATCGTATCATAAATTTACCTTGAGGTTGACACATTTCTCTTCTCTGGGTTCTCTGTTTGTGGCTGATGAGATATGATAATTATTCCACTTGTGTATGGGTAGAGTATATTCTATCTGTCGCTGGCATCGCGTGCTCCAGCTTATTTTTCTCCTTGTTTGTTCAAACTTAATGTGTGATAAACGAGGAACACAAAGTCACCAACCCTCTCCAGGAGCATCATCTGTCGCCGGTGTCAAGGACCCAAGGTCACAACGTATGCCTGTTTTTTCAGACGTCGGATCGTCGCTTGCCAATGCTTAGCAAAGGCAAAAAAAAGAGGCTACTTATGCGTTGGATCGTTTTTCTTTTTGTGAAAACTCATTTGATCGCTACATTGTCTCATCGTTTAGGCCTTTCTTGGGTCCCAGGCTAGAAATATTATAGCGATATGAAAACCATGAGAAGTGAGATGGTTTGTATATCAAATCCTATGAACAGATATAGGAAAAGAGACATCATTCAATTCACATGATATGACTTTTTCCATTAGGTTTGAGTTATACTTCCTCCGTTCCTAAATATTTGTCTTTCCAGAGATTTCAACAAGTGACTACATCCGAAGCAAAATGAGTGAATCTACACTCTAAAATATGTCTACATACATCCGTATGTTGCAGTCCATTTGAATGTCTAGAAAGACAAATATTTAGGAACGGAGGGAGTAGTTTCTTTTGCTTCGAAATACGTCGGATTGGAACCAATCGTGTATAGAAATGTGATTGTATTCTGCAAACCGAGGGGCTCTAGGAGTATAATTATTGCAAAATTCACGTCCACCAAAGAGGCCTTAGATTAACATAAATGTTAAAAATCTGATGTCGGGTTTAAAAGCATGGCAAATCAAACATTTTTAATGGCAAATTATGTTGTCACGAGTGTTACAGTATATATGGATTGTCTAGCCCTTTCCATCAGTTCGGACTTTTGGTTGCGTTGGCTAGTGCATGAAGCTTATCATGGTATCAGAGCTAAGGTCTTGAGTTCAAGTCCTGGCTTTCGCAATTTATCTAAAAAATTGCTGATGCCCCCCTTTGTGTCCACGTATAGGCCTCTTGAGTCATACGTGAGTTTCACGTGCCGTCGCTCTCTTCCGGTTGCACGTGTTGACTTGTCTTCCCCGTCACACGTGAGAGGGGGTGTTAGTGCATGAAGCTTATCAACGAGGACGGTAGTTTCCTTTAGCAAGCATGGCAATTTCAAGCAAAAAACCGAGCATGGCAAGGATTTTGCTATGCCTGCTAGAGGAAATTGTCATCCTCGCGACAACATAATTTGCCATCTCAGGCATTCAATTTGACATGGTAAAAGATATGACATCCGATTTGTAGCGGAATCCTATAATACTGATATAGCTTACCAATTCATTCATTGAAAAAGTGCAATGAATCGAATAATTGAAATAATTAATGACAAAGATCAAGTGAAACCATTTCCACCAAGTGACCGACTAAGCAACCACTCATGCATATCATCTTCCCTTGTTTTATCCTTTTCTGCATTTTCTTTCCCGCCCGCCCCTTTCTCCATGGTAAGATCTCTTTTCGCATCTACTCCTCCTTGCTCTGCTCCTCCTGCGTGGACTTCTTTGTCCCGCACCACTCTCATCTTTCGCCCAAGGGTGCAAAGCTCATTCGCATGGATGACCTCACGATGGAGCTCGAAACAAGGACTCTCCGCCTCACTAGAATTGGAGAATATGAACCCCGGCTCCCGCTATATCTGGTGACGTTGTCCGGCTAGGCAGATTTGGGGTCATGAGTCCAAAGGTGGGAAGGTCAACTGCCTCAAATGTTGATGGTTAGGTAAGCAAGGTTAGGAAATCTTTGAGGTTGTTTAGACATGCAAGCTCACATATGTCTCATTTCATACACATGCCAACATGTTACAAGCCAGTATATCTATTTTGCTTCGTACGCACGCCAACATTCTAGGTGTCCGATGTTGCACCCATGTTGCAGAAGGTGTTTTTGGTTTATTGTGTATGATTAGGTTTCATGTTTGATATGCAACCCTTTTTCTCAATAACTGCAACGGGTAAAATTTGTTGTGTACAAAAGTTTGCATGTTTGTGTCAGTTCTTCGCATTGTTTTGGAGAAACCAGGAGAAACAAATATTGCTACGATGTTGTATACATATGGTGAAAATATTGAATGCATGGTTTCCTTGTTGCGAGGAGACGCAATAGTATCAATACTTATGTGATCATTTTCTATAGAGGCTCTTTGAATTCAATGTCTCTAGATCCACCCTTCTTATTTTGATGCTCCTTCATGTATTGGGTGAGAAAATCACATATACCAAGTGATGGCTCCATTTTATGATGGTTTTCGTCTTTCCAGATCTTTGTGGAAGAGGCTAGGGAGAGAGCACCGTGCTAAGAGGAAGAGGGAGATAGGCATAGAAAGCGATGGAGATGGTTCGGGGAAAATGTGTTGAGCAGTGAGAACAATCGCAACATGATAGTTTTACCCCGCCCGGCCCTCACAAGAGAAACTGTCCCATACTCTCCCAGGAACCAGTTAAAAAAACTCAAAAAGGTTGGAAAATCCGAAGATTAGCCATGTTAATACATGTATGTATGAGTTGCTCACCAGTTGGAACTTCTTCCACTACACTTTTATCTAATTACTATATATTGCATATTGCCCTTAATAGGGATTTTGATGAAACTTCAACCCGTTTTGACTAATAGCATCCCCAACCGCAAATGGCTAATTTGGCCTCCCATTTGTCCGCATGCATGTCCGAACATGTCTACATACAACAAGATGTCAATCCCCATTTATGCATCCAGGCAACGACGCCCCCATCCCCCCTTTCTAAATCCATACAAAACCATGCAATACCAATCAACACAAGCACACAGGGAACGTATCTGGTGCACCAACGTAATTGGTGCTACCGGTGCACCGGACCCCGTTGCACATTCAAAAATGTTCAAAAAAATCCGGCAAAAATTTAGTGTATCAATACAACATCAATGTATCTTGTCACAAAAATTCAAATAAAAAATCAAAATAATGGTCAAGATACAAAAAGGACAAATTTGACGCCAATTTGCTAATGGGCCAAAACTGAAGCCCAACTTGTGTTATGTACTATTCAGTGTCAAATTTGTTATTTTTGTATCTCGAGCAATGTTTCGAATATTGATCTAATTTTTTGTGACAACATACATTCATGTTGTGTCAATGCGCTAATTTTTTCCCAGAATTTTTCGAACATTTTTGAATGTGCAACGGACGACCGGTGCACCGGTAGCACCAATTGCCTTGGTGCACCAGATATATCCCCCAGGCACACAACATAGGACATACCGCATTTTACATAGTTCATGGCAAACATTCAACATAGGACATATCACATAGTTTGACAATAAAAGTACATATAAAATAGTTCATACTAATAAGGACAAATTATCAGGGCATAGTTCGACAATAAAGTGGAAGGATCTTCATCGATGTTTGCCTTTCCCCTTAGCATATTTGTGGCGGCAGTAGAACTCAAAGATGGCATAGGGGTCGTCGTCGGGCCCATCAAAATCATAGTCAGGAGAGGAGTTGACCATAGAGGCGTTAGAATCCTGCAGGCTGGCGAGGGCCTAGGCGATCTGAGCTCGCTCTAGGTCTCCGCCGAGGTTTCCCCCCTCGGCCTTCTTCGCATTTTTGAGGTGCGAAGCCTCGATGCTCTCCTTGAGGAGCATGGCGTTAATCCAAATGGCAGCGACGATCATTCGACTCCTTCATGGTCAAAGACCGCTACTTATTGTCACGGACCACCGAGTCATCGTTCTCCGACATCAAAAGCACCAGAGCGAAAAAGGGATCGCCCCATCAACATGACAACCATTGAAGGTGAATAAACAATCGGACAATGCCTTTTCCAGCCACGCCGTCACCCGGACAACTCCGATAGGGCGGAGTAGCTTCGGCCATCGCCACTGTTCCACCCGCGCAGGAGCGGAGCAGCTCTAGCTCGGCTCGCGCGCGGACAAGCGGCTCCCCCGGCCGGCCCGCCCATTTAGAGGGCCGGTCATTAGGGCATGTACAATGGTTCTATCTTAGCAATGTCATATAGGATAAATGAGTGGATGAGAGAGAAATTATAAGAGAAGACTTGTCTTCTCTTAAATTAAGAGAAGGCAAGAAATGATCTCTTAGCGCAATTTGTCTCACCATGTTTTTAGGAATAACTAATTATTGAAGATAAGGCTAAGAGATGACCCATTGTAGACATGTATTTTTATCATCTCTAAATTACATGCAAGATTTAAGATAAGACCGCCTTATCAACCAATTGTACATGCCCTTATTATTGTCAAAAAATTGTGTTGTGTTTAGTGGCAAAAAAGAAAACCTTTGTGTTGTGTTTAACGAGTCAATCCCCTCACCAACCCGCACCGGACCCGGGCCTCCGGTCTCGTTGTCGTAGCCTCGTAGGTGGAGTGCGGCAAACACCACGAAACCAAACCAGACCGGATCACCAGACCCGAGCCGCCGGAGCTCGGGGGTAGGTAGGTGGCGCCTCTCATCTCCGTCGCGTATTTAGAGTCCACCCCCTCTCCTACCTCCTCTGTTCCGCCTCACCAACCGAAACCAAACCAAACCAACCAATCCACCCCTCTCCAATGGCAGCCGCGCCCACGTCGCACCAGCTCGCCGCCGGAGCGCCGTGGAGCTCCCTCCCCCGCGGCGGGTTCCGGGCGCTCACGGACTCCGCCCCCGCCTCCGTCCGCTTCTCCGTCGGTCGCCGCCGCGCCGCTCGCCTAGGTCCGTCCCGCTGCTCCGCACGCATCTCCTCGATCCCTGTCGTTACAACGCGCTTCGCTGTGTCTGCTCCGTTTATGGGAGTTGGGGGTAGCTGGTTGATTGCCTTTTGCTGAGCCTGGGATTGTTTGGTCAGCTGCTGCCTCATAGTATGGCCGTTTTGGTGGTAAGGAGAAGAGAGAGGGTCCGTGAATTGCTTGTGTAGAGAAAATCCGTATTTCTGATGCCATTTTTGGGAACCATATTTCCGCGATTGCGATTTCAAATATCATAGTTCGTTTGGCCATATCACCCATAGCTCAGTACAGGTTCACTGTTGCATCTTCATTGGTGTTCTGAGATCTCAGGCGTTGTGACAGCACCTAGTTCCAATGCTGATGTTTTCTGTATCCTGAATTTGTACGTTTTATGTAAATTCTGAGATGGTCTACATGTCAGCTTAACTGCGGTTCTCTTTGAACGAGAACTGTAAAAAAGCTAACTCTGACATGTGTTGCTTCGTAAATTGGAGAACAGAGGTGAAAGCGGCTGGAAATATCTTCGGGGACTACTTCCAGGTTGCAACTTATGGAGAGTCTCACGGAGGTGGTGTTGGCTGCGTTATCAGTGGTTGTCCACCCAGAATCCCACTCACCGAGGAAGACATGCAAGGAGACCTTGATCGAAGGTGTGCTTCAAGATTTCATTAGTTTTCCAGCTGCTGATGCCAGAATTAGGATATTACAAGTGCATTCTGTTAACCTCTTGGAGATATAATCATTAGATTTTTCCATGATGCAAACTAATATGAAGAGATTGATTATCCCAGGCGGCCAGGTCAGAGCAGAATAACAACCCCAAGGAAGGAGACCGATACTTGTAAAATTCTTTCAGGGACATATGAAGGTAGGGTACATTTCAAGACATGGGATATCCTTGGTGAATGTGATTTTTAAATAAGAATGCATTAGTTTGTGTCAGTTTTATGACAAGGCTGAATGTATTTTCTGCAGGAATGACCACTGGGACGCCGATTCATGTTTTTGTCCCAAACACGGATCAAAGAGGGGGTGTAAGTATCTAGTATAAGATTTTTAATTACTACTCATGGTAGCTAGATATTTGGAAGGGCAATAACTGCTGGCACTGACCCTTTTGTTTCACAATCATATTTGGTTCCACAGGATTACACTGAAATGGCTAAGGCATACAGACCTTCCCATGCGGATTTAACTTATGACCTCAAGTACGGTGTTAGATCTGTTCAGGTACCTGTTGTCATACATATATAAGGTGTATAGATCAGTTATCACACTGAAGCACTAACTGTTGCAGCTTTTCTGCTACAACTTTACATGTGGGTGTTTTCTGTACTTAAATACTTGAATTAAATAATCTTCTATGCCAACTGAATAATAGGGAGGTGGAAGGTCATCGGCAAGAGAAACCATTGGAAGGGTAGCTGCAGGAGCTGTTGCAAAGAAAATTCTTAAGCTCAAATGTGGAGTAGAGGTTGGTCCTACTTGGTACTCTTTTTTTTTAACCATTCCACATCTGTAACCAAGCCTTGTCACTCCCCTTGTTACTGCTTGATAAACAATATAGCCTGAAGAAAGAAAACTTGCATGTGGATACATCCTAAATATGTCGAAGCATTCTACTTTTGTCTTAATTAAATATTAGTATTGTTAGATTTTGCAAATAAGCAGTGGTTTTCCTGTTGGATGCCCCCTCTCTATTTTGCTTTTGTTTAGTTCTTGCTTGACCTAAATATGACAACTCAGTTGTTTATGTACTTCGATCCATCTTGTATACTGCTGCGTGGAGCAATCTGTATCATGCTGCAGTGAATACTGATTTATTTCATCATTTCATTCCCACGCAGAAGGCCAAATTTTGTGGCTATCTCTCTCTTGATAACTTGATTTTTCAGTACCTTATGGCGGAGAAATATTTACCTGCAGATTCTAGCATTTGTTTCCAAAGTGCATCAAGTGGTACTTCCTGAGGATGCAGTTGATTACGAAACTCTTACCCTGGATCAGGTCCGTGGTTGCCACCCTTTTGACTAACATTACAGGATACTCTCGGTGATTTACTGGATTTTTTCTTGTTTTCTTAATTTCCAGATAGAGAGCAACATTTGTAGATGTCCTGATCCAGAATATGCACAGAAGATGATTGATGCAATTGATAAAGTACGAATTAATGGGAATTCGATTGGTGGGGTGGTCACATGCATTGCCAGGAATGTTCCTCGTGTAAGTGTTAAGATTCTGTTATGTTGATTTTGGCGTGTTCCAGCATAATAAATCAAATAAGGCCTCACGCTATTTTGTTCTCGGCTCATGTTTATCATACATCATATTTGTTGTTTAATCATCATTCGCACAATTCAGTAATAGTAACACATTGTCTTCTGCCTGCGGGTATAATTTATAGGGGATTGGCTCTCCTGTATTTGACAAACTTGAAGCTCTACTGGCAAAGGCTATGCTTTCTCTTCCTGCAAGCAAGGGGTTTGAGATCGGTAGTGGATTTGCAGGTAGGAAATTGGTTTGCACAAAATTGGTTGTTGTGGGAAATGCCTCCTCCTACTTTACAAATCGCCTGACTATTTATTAACTTATTCCCAGGTACTGACCTTACTGGAAGTGAGCATAATGATGAGTTCTATATGGATGAGGCTGGAAATGTGAGAACACGAACCAATCGCTCGGGCGGTGTACAGGTATTTATCCTAGCACCCTGCTTTACTATTACAAATGTTCATTTTTAATACTTAAAATCAGAAGTATGACACTTGATTGTTAACTTGTGTTCATGCAGGGAGGGATATCAAATGGTGAAACTATATACTTCAAAGTAGCTTTCAAGCCGACAGCAACTATTGGGGTAAGCCATTCCAGTGCAGAGAACTTCCTTTGAGAATCGCAAAATAGAGAAAATGTTCTTGAAAGTGTAGCAACGTTGAATGGCATGCTTTTCGAATGATAAGAACTGTGATATTATGCCGTAACAACTTATAACCACTGCTATGTCAAGTATTAAACTCGTTTGCAGCTATGAATATTCAAATGTTTATTTGATTTCTTTCCGTTGGAGTATAGTAGGGCAGCATTTCATGCATGTTACCTGTGGTACAGTTGGTTAGTCATTTGTCTGAGGTGTTAATTTCATTTTCCCAGAAGAAGCAAAATACTGTGACAAGGGATCATGAGGATATCGAACTTCTGACAAGGGGTCGCCATGACCCATGTGTTGTCCCTCGGGGTAACGGATCCATCTAATATTCTTTCTTTTGTTACTTCTAGTGGTGTCCTATCACCTGATCCTTTCCCCATCATTACTTCTGTAGCTGTTCCAATGGTGGAGACGATGGCCGCATTGGTCCTCATGGACCAGCTGATGGCACATGTTGCTCAATGCGAGATGTTCCCGCTGAACCTCGCCCTACAAGAACCAATCGGCTCCACGAACAGTACACCTGCGTTGGCACCAGATCTAGCATAATGCTTGCCTTGGAACGAGAAGGCCCTCTTATATATACCCCTCCCTCTCTTTCATCTGCCATATTTCAGGGTTTTGCTAAGCAGTTTGCAGTTTTGTACCAAACCTGTATCCTGGAATATACATTGGATTAGTGTACACCAAAATATACGTTGATCTCCGAAAATAAAAGTTTGCGGCGTGAACAGTTTGTTCTGGACAACCAGTCAGTATGAGCAATAGAACATTTCTCCACTTGTTGAAGATACTGATACTGTGTTTTCTTTGTGCGCCAGTATTGGCATGGATGATACCAGAACATGATACTCATGCTTCTCTGTTCCCTGGCATCTGAAGCAGATGTTGTCTGGCGTAAATTGAAATGCGATGTGTGTTACAGTATAATATACTATATGTATGTATGCACTGAGAATATGATCATTTTTTAGGTCCCGAAAACAGAGGAGATATATCGGATTGTTTGATGGTGATTCGGTGCTTCTATATTGTCCTGCCTGCTCACGACAGCAGGCGATAGTTTGGACCATGACACGGGGTCAGTGTCAGTGACAACATTAATCTCCAGACGCCTTTATTTGTCCTTGGTCGTGTATAATCGAGTTTTCTAAGCACACATTTCTTGACTTTACCCTTTGCTAGGAAAGGGGTGTGTTGAGTTTGCATGGACAAAAACAAAAGGACATAATTGGAAATAATGTGAAACCAGGAGAGCGACTTGTGAGGATAGCAACCAAACACACTACTAGCGGAATACAGCTAACAATATGCTCTATTTTATGTGGCTTGATGGCTACAGCTACTAACAATGTTGAGTACTCAACAATGTTCTCTAAATGTTCTCTAGAACGTAGTCCATCCGTCCCGGTGTATAAGTCATTCGCATAGTTCTAGGTCATCGATTTGAATAATTAAATATGTGTTATATGTTATGAAAAATATATCACTAGATTTCTACACGCATGTAGTTTCTCAATATATTTTTTGTCACATATAATACATATTTAGATAGTAGTACTCCTACATATTATTGTCGATCTAGAACTACGCGAATGACTTGTAAACTGAGACGGAGGTACTAGTACTCCTACATATTATTTGGGTTGATGGTCGGTAAATTCCGCACCTTTCCCGAAACCTAAAAGCAGGTAAAGGCGTTGACCAAGTAAACAAGCGGCATTGCCCGCGCAAAAGAAGTATACTCGAGTTCTACCCCATGATGCTTTTTATGCGTGGTATGGAATTAAGTTTCTGTTGCAGGGTATAAAATTAAGTATTTGAATGTCCATGGTCATGCATTGCGATAAAATAATTAAGGGAGTGCCTACAACTCATCTAGATGAGATATAGTTTGGTCTCATTCACCTGAAAAACAAAACAGATACAAAGTAGTACAACAGGCCACGTCAGCGCACACACGCATCTTATAGTCACATCCAATGGCTATAAAAATGAATGAGACATAACTAAAACTCAGCTAGATGAGTTTTAGCAAAACTGAATAATTAATCCACAAATATACTACACTTTTTTGGGTTGAAAGGGCCTAAGGGCATTGATGTCTACTACGCAACCTTCTTCTTGTAGACGTTGTTGGGCCTCTAAGTGCAGAGGTTTGTAGGACAGTAGCAAATTTCCCTCAAGTGGATGACCTAAGGTTTATCAATCCGTGGGAGGCGTAGGATGAAGATGGTCTCTCTCAAGCAACCCTGCAACCAAATAACAAAGAGTCTCTTGTGTCCCCAACACACCCAATACAATGGCAAATTGTATAGGTGCACTAGTTCGACGAAGAGATGGTGATACAAGTGCAATATGGATGGTAGATATAGGTTTTTGTAATATGAAAATATAAAAACGGCAAGGTAGCAAGTGGTAAACGTGAGCATAAACGATGTTGCAATGCTTTGAAACAAGGCCTAGGGTTCATACTTTCACTAGTGCAAGTTCTTTCAACAATAATAACATAACTGGATCATATAACTATCCCTCAAAATGCAACAAAGAGTCACTTCAAAGTCACTAATATCAGAGAACAAACGAAGAGATTATGGTAGGGTACGAAACCACCTCAAAGTTATTCTTTCTGATCGATCTATTCAAGAGTCCGTAGTAAAATAACATGAAGCTATTCTTTCCTTTGGATCTATCCTAGAGTCCGTACTAGAATAACACCTTAAGACACACATCAACCAAAACCCTAATGTCATTTAGACACTCCTTTGTCACCTCAAGTATCCGTGGGTATGATTATACGATATGCATCACACAATCTCAAATTCATCTATTCAACCAACACAAAGAACTTCAAAGAATTCCCCAAAGTTTCTACCGAAGAGTCAAGACAAAAATGTGTGCCAACCCCTATGCATAGATTCCCAAGGTCACGGAACCCGAAAGTTGATCACCAAAACATACATCAAGTAGATCACGTGATATCCCATTGTCACCACAGATAAGCACATGCAAGACATACATCAAGTGTTCTCAAATCCTTAAAGACTCAATCTGATAAGATAACTTCAAAGGGAAACTCAATTCATCACAAAAGAGTAGAAGGGGAGGAACATCATAAGATCTAACTATAATAGCAAAGCTCGCGATACATCAAGATTGTGCCATCTCGAGAACACGAGAGAGAGAGAGAGATCAAACACATAGCTACTGGAACATACCCTCAGCCCCGAGGGTGAACTACTCCCTCCTCGTCATGGAGAGCGTCGGGATGATGAAGATGGCCACCGAAGAGGGATTCCCCCCTTCGGCAGGGTGCCGAAACGGGTCTAGATTGGTTTTCGGTGGCAATAGAGGCTTTCGGCGACGGAACTCCCAATCTAGGTTATTTTCCGGAGGTTTCAATATATATAGGAGGTGTTGGAGTCGGGGTAAGTAAAGGAGGTCTCCGGGCTGTCCACGAGGCAGGGGGCGCGCCCCCTACACTCGTGGGCAGCCCGGGAACCTTCTGGTCCCCCTCCGACACTTTCTGGGCTTATTTTGGTCGAAAAATAACCTCCGTTGAGTTTCAGGTCAATTGGGCTCCGTTTGATATTCCTTTTCTGTGATACTCTAAAACAAGGGAAAAACAGAAACTGGCACTGGGCTCTGGGTTAATAGGTTAGTCCCAAAAATCATATAAAAGTGTATATAAAAGCCCATAAAACATCCTAGAAGGATAATATAATAGCGTGGAACAATAAAAAATTATAGATGCGTTGGAGGCGTATCAAGCATCCGCAAGCTTAATTCCTGCTCATCCTCGAGTAGGTAAATGATAAAAAAGAATTATTGATGTGGAATGTTGATGTCTACTACACAACCTTCTTCTTGTAGACGTTGTTGGGCCTTCAAGTGCAGAGGTTTGTAGGACAGTAGCATATTTCCCTCAAGTGGATGACCTAAGGTTTATCAATCCATGGGAGGCGTAGGATGAAGATGGTCTCTCTCAAACAACCCTGCAACCAAATAACGAAGAGTCTCTTGTGTCCCCAACACACCCAATACAATGGTAAATTGTATAGGTGCACTAGTTCGGCGAAGAGATGGTGATACAAGTGCAATATGGATGGTAGATATAGGTTTTTGTAATCTGAAAATATAAAAACAACAAGGTAACTAAAGATAAAAGTGAGCATAAATGGCATTGCAATGCTAGGAAACAAGGCCTAGGGTTCATACTTTCACTAGTGCAAGTTCTCTCAACAATAATAACATAACTGGATCATATAATTATCCCTCAACATGCAACAAAGAGTCACTCCAAAGTCACTAATAGCGGAAAACAAACGAAGAGATTATGGTAGGGTACGAAACCACCTCAAAGTTATCCTTTCTGATCGATCTATTCAAGAGTCCGTAGTAAAATAGCACGAAGCTATTCTTTCCGTTCAATCTATCATAGAGTTCGTACTAGAATAACACCTTAAGATACAAATCAACCAAAACCCTAATGTCACCTAGATACTCCATTGTCAGCTCAAGTATCCGTGGGCATTATTATACGATATGCATCACACAATCTCAGATTCATCTATTCAACCAACACAAAGAACTTCAAAGAGTGCCCCAAAGTTTCTACCGGAGTGTCAAGACGAAAACGTGTGCCAACCCCTATGCATAGATTCCCAAGGTCACAGAACCTGCAAGTTGATCACCAAAACATACATCAAGTATATCACGTGATATCCCATTGTCACCGCAGATAAGCACATGCAAGACATACATCAAGTGTTCTCAAATCCTTAAAGACTCAATCCGATAAGATAACTTCAAAGGGAAAACTCAATTCATCACAAGAGAGTAGAGTGGGAGAAACATCATAAGATCCAACTATAATAGCAAAGCTCGCGATACATCAAGATCGTGCCATCTCAAGAACACGAGAGAGAGAGAGAGAGAGAGAGAGAGAGAGAGAGAGAGAGAGAGAGAGAGAGAGAGAGAGAGAGAGATCAAACACATAGATACTGGTACATACCCTCAGCCCCAAGGGTGAACTACTCCCTCCTCATCATGGAGAGCGCCGGGATGATGCAGATGGCCACCGGAGAGGGATTCCCCCCTCCGGCAAGGTGCCAGAACGGGTCTAGATTGGTTTTTGGTGGCAACAGAGGCTTTCGGCGGCGAAACTCCTGATCTAGGTTACTTTCCAGAGGTTTCTGTATTTATAGGAATTTTTGGCGTAGGTCTCACGTCAGGGGGGTCTCCGGGCTGTCCACGAGATAGGGGGGCGCCACCACTTGGGGTGGGCGTGATACGTCCATTTTGCATCATGTTTATATGTTAATATTTATTGCACTATGGGTTGTTATTACACGTTATGTCACAATACTTATGCCTTTTCTCTCTTATTTTTACAAGGTTTACATGAAGAGGGGGAATGCCGACAGCTGGAATTCTGGGCTGGAAAAGAAGCAAACTCTGGAAACCTATTCTGCACAACTCAAAAAGCTCTGAAACTCCACAGGACACCGTTAGAAAATATAAAAAATATCTGGCGAAAGAAGATCACCAGGGGTGCCACCACCTGTCCACGAGGGTGGGGGGCACGCCCCCCTCTCTAGGCGCGCCCCCTGCCTCGTGGGCCCCAGATGGCCCCCCGATGCCCATCTTCTCCTATATGAGGTGTTTTGACCTGGAAAAATCATAAGGAGGCTTTCGGGACCAGACGCCGCAGTCTCAAGGCGGAACCTTGGCGGAAACCAATCTAGGGCTCCGGCAGAGATGTTCTGCCGGGGATACTTCCCTCCGGGAGGGGGAAATCATCACCGCCGTCATCACCAACAACTCTCCCATCTTGGGGAGGGCTATCTTCATCAACATCTTCACCAGCACCATCTCCTCTCAAACCCTAGTTCATCTCTGATATCCAATCTTTGTACCCAAACCTCAGATTGGTACATGTGGGTTGCTAGTAGTGTTGATTACTCCTTGTAGCTGATGCTAGTTGGTTTATTTGGTGGAAGATCATATGTTCAGATCATTATGCACATTAATACCCCTCTGATCATGAACAATATTATGTCTTGTGAGTAGTTACTTTGGTTCCCGAGGACATGGGAGAAGTCTTGCTCTAAGTAGTCATGTGAATTTGGTCTTCGTTCGATATTTTGATGAGATGTATGTTGTCTCTCCTCTAGTGGTGTCATGTGAACGTTGACTACATGACACTTCACCATTATTTGGGACTAGAGGAAGGCATTGGGAAGTAATAAGTAGATGATGGGTTGCTAGAGTGACAGAAGCTTAAACCCTAGTTTATGCGTTGCTTCGTAAGGGGCTGATTTGGATCCACTTGTTTCATGCTATGGTTAGGTTTACCTTAATACTTCTTTTGTAGTTGCGGACGCTTGCATCAGAGGTTAATCATAAGTGGGAGGCTTGTCCAAGTAAGGACAACACCCAAGCACTGGTCCACCGACATACCAAATTAACAAAGTACCGAACGCGAATCAGATGATCGTGATGAAAACTTGCTTGACGATAATTCCCATGTGTCCTCGGGAGCGCCTTCCTTCATATAAGAGTTTGTTCAGGCTTGTCCTTTGCTACACAAAGAATTGGGCCACCTTGCTGCACCTTATTTACTTTTGCCTTTTGTCACTTGCTACCAATTACCCTATCACAAAACTATCTGTTACCTATAATTGCAGTGCTTGCAGACAATACCTTACTGAAAACTGCCTATCATTTCCTTCTGCTCCTCATTGGGTTCGACACTCTTACTTATCGAAAGGACTACGATAGATCACCTACACTTGTGGGTCATCAAGACTCTTTTCTGGCGCCGTTGCCGGGGAGTGAAGCGCCTTTGGTAAGGAAAAAATTATATAGTGTGCTGAAATTTATTGTCACTTGTTACTATGGTTCATAATCCTTTGAGGGGCTTGTTCAGGGTATCTTCACCCCGACCAGAAGAGCAAAGAGTTTCTCCTCAACCTGCTGCACCTACTGAAAATGTTTGCTTTGAAATTCCTTCAGGTATGATAGAGAAACTGCTAGATAATCCCTTTACAGGAGACAGAACATTGCATCCCGATTTACACCTAATCTATGTGGATGAAGTTTGTGGATTATTTAAGCTTGCAGGTATGCCCGAGGATGTTATAAAGAAGAAGGTCTTCCCTTTATCTTTGAAGGGAGATGCATTGACATGGTTTAGGCTATGTGATGATATTGGATCATGGAACTATAATCGTGTGAAGTTGGAATTTCATCAGAAGTTCTACCCTATGCACCAGGTACATCGTGATCGTAATTATATCTATAATTCTTGGCCTCGCGAAGGAGAAAGAATCGCTGAAGCTTGGGGGAGGCTTAAGTCAATGTTATATTCATGCCCCAATCATGAGCTCTCAAGAGAAATGATCATTCAAAAAATTTATGCTCGGCTTTCTCTCAATAATCGATCCATGCTCGATACTTCTTGTTCAGGTTCTTTTATGATGAAGACTATTGAATTCAAATGGGATTTATTGGAAAGAATTAAACGCAAGTCTGAAGATTGGGATCTCGACAAAGGTAAGGAGTCAGGTATGACCCCTAAGTTTGATTGTGTTAAAGCTTTTATGGATACCGATGTTTTCCGTGTGTTTAGCACTAAATATGGACTTGACTCTGAGATAGTAGCTTCTTTCTGTGAATCATTTGTTACTCATGTTGATCTTCCCAAGGAGAAGTGGTTTAAATACCATCCTCCCATTGAATTAAAAGTAGTTGAACCTGTTAAAGTTGAAGAAAATACTATCACTTATAATGTTGATCCTATTGTTCCTACTGCTTATATTGAGAAGCCACCTTTTCCTGATAGGATAAAGGATCATGCTAAAGCTTCAACTTTAGTTCGTAAGAGTAATACTAGAACACCTACACCCTCTGAGCAAATTAAAGTTGAACCTAGTGTTGCTATGGTTAAAGATCTCATGGTAGAAGATTTAGATGGACATGTTATTTACCTCCAAGAGGAATCTGCTAGAATAGCCAAACCCGATGCTAGGGATAAACATAGACCTATTGTAGGCTTGCCTGTTATCTCTGTTAAAATAGGAGATCATTGCTATCATGGTTTATGTGACGTAGGTGCTAGTGCGAGTGTAATACATATATCCTTATATGATAACATTATGCACGATATTGCACCCGTTGAGCTAGAAGGTATAGATGTTACTATTAAGCTTGCTAATAGAGACACTATCTCACCAATTGGGATTGTTAGAGATGTTGAAGTCTTGTGTGGGGAAGTTAAATACCCTGCTGATTTTCTTGTTCTTGGTTCCCCACAAGATGACTTTTGTCCCGTTATATTTGGTAGAGCCTTCTTGAATACCGTTAATGCTAAGATAGACCGCGTGAAATATATTGTTACTGTTGGTTTAGGGGATATGTCTCATGATTTTAACTTTGCTAAATTCCGTAGACAATCCCTTGATAAAGAATTACCTAGTAAGGATGAAATTATTGGTCTGGCTTCTTTTGCCGTGCCTCCTAATGATCCTTTAGAACAATATTTGCTAGATCATGAAAATGATATGCATATGAATGAGAGAAGGGAAATAGATGAAATATTCTTTAATCAGGGACCCGTATTGAAAAACAACTTTCCTGTTGAAATCCTAGGGGATTCTCCTCCACCCAAGGGTGATCCCGTGTTTGAACTTAAACCTTTACCTGATAATCTTAAGTATGTTTATCTTGATGAAAAGTAGATATATCCTGTTATTATTAGTGCTAACCTTTCAGAGCAGGAAGAAGAAAAATTGTTGAAAACTCTGAAGAAGCACCGTGCTGCTATTGGATATCCTCTGGATGATCTTAAGGGCATTAGTCCCACCTTGTGCCAACACAAGATAAAATTGGAAGAAAACGCTAAACCAATTATTGATCATCAACGACGGTTAAACCCTAAGATGAAAGAAGTGGTAAGGAAGGAAATACTAAAGCTTCTAGAGGCAGGTATTATCTATCCAGTTGCTGATAGCCAGTGGGTAAGTCTTGTCCATTGCGTCCCTAAGAAGGGAGGTATGACTGTTGTTCCCAATGATAAAGATGAATTGATCCCGCAAAGAATAGTTACAGGTTATAGGATGGTAATTGATTTCCGTAAATTAAATAAAGCTACTAAGAAAGATCATTACCCCTTGCCTTTTATTGATCAAATGCTAGAAAGGTTATCCAAACATACGCACTTTTGCTTTCTAGATGGTTATTATGGTTTCTCTCAAATACCTGTGTCAAAGGGGGATCAAGAAAAGACCACTTTTACTTCTCCTTTCGGTACCTTTGCTTATAAACGTATGCCTTTTGGTTTATGTAATGCACCTGCTTCCTTTCAAAGATGCATGATGGCTATATTCTCTAATTTTTGTGAAAAGATTGTTGAGGTTTTCAAGGATGACTTCTCCGTTTACGGAACTTCTTTTGATGATTGCTTAAGCAACCTTGATCGAGTTTTGCAGAGATGAGAAGACACTAATCTTGTCTTGAATTGGGAGAAGTGCCACTTTATGGTTAATGAAGGCATTGTCTTGGGACATAAAATTTCTGAAAGAGGTATTGAAGTTGACAAAGCTGAAGTTGATGCTATTGAAAAGATGCCGTGCCCCGAGGACATCAAAGGTATACGAAGTTTCCTTGGTCATGTCGGGTTTTATAGGAGGTTCATAAAGGACTTCTCCAAAATCTCCAGGCCCCTGACTAATCTCTTACAAAAAGATATTCCTTTTGTCTTTGATGATGATTGTCTAGAAGCATTTGAAATACTTAAGAAAGCATTGATCTCGGCACCTATTGTCCAGCCTCCTAATTGGAATCTACCTTTTGAGATTATGTGCGATGCTAGTGACTATATTGTAGGTGCTGTCCTAGGGCAAAGAATTGATAAGAAATTGAATGTTATCCAATATGTTAGTAAAATTCTAGACAGTGCCCAGAAAAATTATGCTACTACTGAGAAATAATTTTTAGCAGTTGTATTTGCTTGTGATAAGTTGAGACCCTATATTGTTGATTCTAAAGTAACTATTCACACTGATCATGCTGCTATCAAATACCTTATGGAAAAGAAAGATGCTAAACCTAGACTTATTAGATGGGTTCTCTTGCTGCAAGAGTTTGACTTGCATATTATTGATAGAAAGGGAGGTGAGAACCCCGTTGCAGATAAATTGTCTAGGTTAGAGAATATACTTGATGACCCACAACCTATTGATGATAGCTTTCCTGATGAACAATTAGCTGTCATAAATACTTCTCGTATTACTACATGGTATGCTGATTATGCTAATTATATTGTTGCTAAGTTTATACCTCCTAGCTTCACATACCAACAAAAGAAAAAGTTCTTCTATGATTTGAGACATTACTTCTGGGATGAACCACATCTTTATAAAGGAGTAGATGGTATTATTAGACATTGTGTACCTGAGCATGAACAGGAACAGATCCTACGCAAGTGCCACTCCGAATCTTATGGAGGACACCATGCTGGAGATAGAACTGCACATAAGGTATTGCAATCCGGTTTTTATGGTTTTTATTGGCCTACTCTCTTCAAGGATGCCCATAAGTTTGTCTTATCTTGTGATGAATGTCAAAGAATTGGTAATATCAGTAGACGTCAAGAAATGCCTATGAATTATTCACTTGTTATTGAACCATTTGATGTTTGGGGCTTTGATTATATGGGACCGTTTCCTGCCTCTAATGGGTACACGCATATCCTAGTTGCTGTTGATTACGTTACTAAGTGGGTAGAAGCTATTCCAATTAGTAGTGTTGATCATAACACCTCTATTAAGATGCTTAAAGAAGTTATTTTTCCTAGGTTTGGAGTCCCTAGATACCTAATGACTGATGGTGGTTCACACTTTATTCATGGTGCTTTCCGTAAAATGCTTGCAAAGTATGATGTTAACCATAGAATTGCATCCCCTTATCACCCACAGACTAGTGGTCAAGTAGAACTAAGTAATAGAGAGTTGAAATTAATTTTGCAAAAGATAGTTAATAGGTCTAGAAAGAATTGGTCTAAGAAACTTGATGATGCACTATGGGCCTATAGAACTGTATACAAAAATCCTATGGGTATGTCTCCATATAAAATGGTTTATGGAAAAGCTTGTCACTTACCTCTTGAGCTAGAACATAAGGCATATTGCGCTATTAAAGAGCTCAATTATGATTTCAGACTTGCCGGTGAGAAGAGGTTATTTGACATTAGCTCTCTTGATGAATGGAGAACCCAGGCCTATGAGAATGCCAAGCTATTTAAACAAAAAGTTAAAAGATGGCATGACAAAAGGATACAAAAGCATGAGTTTAACGTAGGTGATTATGTCTTGTTATACAACTCTCGTTTAAGATTTTTTGCAGGAAAACTTCTCTCTAAGTGGGAAGGACCCTACGTTATCGAGGAGGCCTATCGTTCTGGTGCCATAAAAATCAACAACTTCGAAGGGACAAATCTGAAGGTGGTGAACGGTCAAAGAATCAAACATTATATCTCAGGTAATCCTATAAATGATGAAACCAATGTTATTGAAACCGTAACCCCGGAGGAATACATAAGGGACACTTTCCAGAACGATTCAGACTCCAAAAAGGAAGAGGTATGTGATACGATGAGTAAACCGACTCCAAAACAGTTCTAAAGGCAATTTTTCACCGTTTTGGAATATTTAGAAAATAATAGAAAAATAAGTGGCAGTCCGGAAGAGACACGAGCCGTCCACAAGGGTGGATGGCACGCCCCCCTTCCCTAGGCACGCCCCCTGCCTCGTGGGTAGCTCGTGTGCCTCCCGGACTCCGATTTCTTGTATGTTACTCCTTTTGGTCGATAAAAATTCATTATATATACTCCCGAAGGTTTTGACCTCTGTATCACACAAAAATCCTTTGTTCTTGTTTCGAGCTATTTTCTGTTAGGGTTGACGAAGCCAGGCACCATGTCGTCTCCTTCCTCCAACAATGAAGGCAATGATGCTTGGCTAATGAAGATAGATCTGAAGAGGGAAGGACCCGAGGAGACCAACAAGGAGAAGAGGATCAAGAAGGAGGTGGAAGATCAGGCTCCAGCAATGGCAGAAGAAGACATCCATCAACCTCTTCCCAACCTCTTTACTTCAACTGAGATTGAAGCTTTCAAGATGATTGAGTTAGCTCAAATTCAAAACAAGTATCTCACAAGTGAAAATATTTTGTTGAAGGAGTATATAGCTGCACTCAAAGGTATTATCCGCAAGCTGGAGGATCTCCTACGCTCGATATATGATGATCCGGCGTCACTACTTTCAACTCCATCATCACCATCGCCAAAGAAGGAGACATAATCATATCGGTATGGGCACTCCCCTTGGAAACTGCCAAGCTTGGGGGAGTGACCCCGGTATCGTATCACCATCACTCCTATATTTACCATTTTTCTTAGTTCGATCATGTTGGTAGTATCTTGATCTAGTAGAATAAAGTTAGCATGGTCTTGTTGTGAGCTTTTGCTTTATGATCCTTACCCTTTGTAATCGAGTTCGTGAGCTATATAATAAAGATTAGTGTTGAGTCAAGGGCTTGATTTCCTCACTTTGGTCATGATAGAAAAAGAAAGAAAACATAAAGAGTAACCAAGAGATCATATTGATCTTATGGGAAGTGATGACTTCACATATAAAGAGTATGAGGAATAAAAGTTGTTGGGAGTTGACAAACCTAGTTTTGGTCATCGTTGCAATTAATAGGAAGTAATAAAGAAAGAGAGGCTTCACATACAAATATACTATCTTGGACATCTTTTATGATTGTGAGCACTCATTAAAATATGACATGCTAAAGAGTTGATGTTGGACAAGGAAGACAACATAATGGGTTATGATTTCTTATATCTAAAATAAATTATATTGTCATGGATCATCCAACATGTTGAGCTTGCCTTTCTCCCTCATGCTAGCCAAAACTCCTTGCACTAAGTAGAGATACTACTTGTGCTTCCATGCATCCTTAAACCCAATTTTACCATGAGAGTCCACCATACCTACCTATGTATTGAGTAAGATCCTTCCAAGTAAGTTGTCATGTTGCAAACTCACTAAAATATGTATGATTTATTAGTGTGGAGGAAATAAGCTTTATACGATCTTGTGATATGGAAGTAATAAAAGCGACAGACTGCATAATAAAGGTCCTTATCACAAGTGGCAATATAAAGTGACGTTCTTGTTGGGGAACGTAGCAGAATTCAAAAAATTTCCTATGCTTCTCCAAGATTAATCTAAGGAGTCATCTAGCAACGAGCATAAAAGAGTGCATCTACATACCCTTTGTAGATCGCGAGCGGAAGCGTTCAAGAGAACGAGGATGATGGAGTCGTACTCGTCGTGATCCCTATCACCGATGATCCCAGCGCCGAACGGACGGCACCTCCGCGTTCAACACACGTACGGTACAACGACGTCTCCTCCTTCTTGATCCAGCAAGGGGGGAGGAGAGGTTGATGGAGATCCAGCAGCACGACAGCGTGGTGGTGGATGAAACGGGAAAAGCTGCACGGCTTCGCCAAGACCCTGCGGGAGAAGGGAGGGGGAGAGGCGCCAGGGGCTGAGGTGCGGCTGCCCTCTCTCCCCCCACTATATATAGGGGCCAGGGGGGCGCCGGCCCTGGTAGATGGAATCTCCTAGGGGGGCGGCGACCAAGGGGGTGGCTTGCCCCCCAAGCCTAGGGGGGCCCCCACCCCTAGGGTTCCCAACCCTAGGCGCAGGGGGGAGGCCCAAGGGGGGTGGGCCAGCCCACTAGGGGCTGGTCCCCCTCCCCCTACGGCCCATGGGGCCCTCCGAGATGGGTGGCCCCACCCGGTGGACCCCCGGGACCCTTCCGGTGGTCCCGGTACACTACCGATGACCCCCGAAACTCTCCCGATGGCCGAAACTGGACTTCCTGACCATTCCAGAACTTCTCGTGACGTCCAGGGTCTCATCCGGGACTCCGAACAACATTCGGGTTACCGTGTGCATTTATCTCTACAACCCTAGCGTCACCGAACCTTAAGTGTGTAGACCCTACGGGTTCGGGAGACACGTAGACATGACCGAGACGACTCTCCGGTCAATAACCAACATCGGGATCTGGATACCCATGTTGGTTCCTACGCGTTCCTCGATGATCTCATCGGATGAACCACGATGTCAAGGATTCACTTAATCCCGTATGTAATTTTTTTTGTCTATCGGTATAGTACTTGCCCGAGATTCGATCGTAGGTATACCGATACCTTGTTCAATCTCGTCATGGCAAGTCTCTTTACTCGTTCCGTAATACATCATCCCATGACTAACTCTTTAGTCACATTGAGCTCATTATGATGATGTCTTACCGAGTGGGCCCAGAGATACCTCTCCGTCATACGGAGTGACAAATCCCAGTCTCGGTTCGTGCCAACTTAACAGACACTTTCGGAGATACCCGTTGCGTACCTTTATAGCCACCCAGTTACGTTGTGACGTTTGGCACACCCAAAGCATTCCTACGGTATCTGGGAGTTGCACAACCTCATGGTCTAAGGAACAGACACTTAACATTGGAAAAGCTTTAGCATTACGAACTACACGATCTTGTGCTAGGCTTAGGATTGGGTCTTGTCCATCACATCATTCTCCTAATGATGTGATCCCATTATCAATGGCATCCAACGTCCATGGCCAGGAAACGGTGACCATCTGTTGATCAACGAGCTAGTAACTAGAGGCTTACCAGGGACACGTAGTGGTCTATGTATTCACACATGTATCATTGTTTCCGTATAATACAATTCAAGCATGAATCACACACAATTATCATGAACAAGGAAATATAATAATAACCATTTTATTATTGCCTCTAGGGCATATTTCCAACAGTCTCCCACTTGCACTAGAGTCAATAATCTAGTTACATTGTGATGAATCGAACACCCATATAGTTCTGGTGTTGATCATGTTTTGCCCGTGGAAGAGGTTTAGTCAACGGATCTGCGACATTCAGATCCATATGCACTTTACAAATATCTATGTCTCCATCTTGAACTTAATTCCGGATGGAGTTGAAACGGTGCTTGATGTGCTTGGTCTTCTTGTGAAACCTGGGCTCCTTGGAAATGGCAATGGCTCCAGTGTTGTCACAGAAGAGAGTCATCGGGCTTGACGCGCTTGGAATCACTCCTAGGTCGGTGATGAACTCCTTCATCCAGACTCCTTCCTGCGTTGCTTCGCAAGAAGCTATGTACTCCGCTTCACATGTAGAATGCACCACGACGCTCTGCTTGCAACTACACCAGTTGACTGCCCCTCCATTCCAAATATACACGTACCCGATTTGTGACTTAGAGTTATCCAGATCTGTGTCGAAGCTGGCATCGACGTAACCCTTTACGACGAGCTCTTCGTCACCTCCATAAACGAGAAACATATCCTTAGTCCTTTTCAAGTACTTCAGGATGTTCTTGACCACTGTCCGGTGTTCCATACCGGGATCACTTTGGTACCTCCCTACCAAACTTATGGCAAGGTTCACATCAGGTCTGGTACACACCATGGCATACATAATAGAACCTATGGCCGAGGCATAGGGGATGACACTCATCTTTTCTCTATCTTCTGCCGTGGTCGGGGATTGAGCCGTGCTTAATCTCATACCTTGCAATACAGGCAAGAACCCTTTCTTGGAATGATCCATATTGAACTTCTTCAATATCTTATCAAGGTATGTGCTTTGTGAAAGACCAATGAGGCGTCTCGATCTATCTCTATAGATCTTGATGCCTAATATGTAAGCAGCTTCTCCAAGGTCCTTCATTGAAAAACTCTTATTCAAGTAGGCCTTAATGCTTTCCAAGAATTCTATATCATTTCCCACCAGCAGTATATCATCCACATATAATATCAGAAATGCTACAGAGCTCTCACTCACTTTCTTGTAAATACAGGCTTCTCCCCAAGTCTGTATAAACCCAAACGCTTTGATCACATCATTAAAGCAAATATTCCAACTCCGAGATGCTTGCACCAGCCCATAGATAGAGCGATGGAGCTTGCATACCTTGTTAGCATTCTTAGGATCGACAAAACCTTCCGGCTGCATCATATACAGTTCTTCCTTAAGGAAGCCATTAAGGAATGCCGTTTTGACGTCCATTTGCCATATCTCATAATCATAGTATGCAGCAATTGCTAACATGATTCGAACGGACTTCAGCATCGCTACGGGAGAGAAAGTCTCGTCGTAGTCAATCCCTTGAACTTGTCGATAACCTTTAGCGACAAGCCGAGCCTTATAGATGGTCACATTACCATCCGCATCAGTCTTCTTCTTAAATATCCATTTATTTTCTATGGCGTGTCGATCATCGGGCAAGTCCACCAAAGTCCATACTTTGTTTTCATACATGGATTCTATCTCAGATTTCATGGCTCCAAGCCATTTATTAGAATCCGGGCCCGCCATCGCTTCTTCATAGTTCGAAGGTTCACCGTTGTCTAACAACATGATTTCCATGACAGGGTTGCCGTACCACTCTGGTGCGGAACGTGTCCTTGTGGACCTTCGAAGTTCAATAGTAACTTGATCTGAATCTTCATGATCATCATCATTATCTTCCTCCCTAGTCGGTGCAGGCACCTCAGGAACAATTTCCTGCGCTGCGCTACTTTCCGGTTCGGAAGGGGTGACTGTCACCTCATCAAGTTCTACTTTCCTCCCACTCACTTCTTTCGAGAGAAACTCTTTCTCCAGAAAGGATCCATTCTTGGCAACGAAGATCTTGCCTTCGGATCTGAGGTAGAAGGTGTACCCAATTGTTTCCTTTGGGTATCCTATGAAGACGCATTTTTCCGATTTGGGTTCGAGCTTTTCAGGTTAAAGTTTCTTGACATAAGCATCGCAACCCCAAACTTTCAGAAACGACAGTTTAGGTTTCTTGCCAAACCAAACTTCATACGATGTCATCTCAACGGATTTTGACGGAGCCCTATTTAAAGTGAATGCGGCAGTCTCTAAAGCATATCCCCGAAAAGATAGCGGTAAGTCGGTGAGAGACATCATAGATCGCACCATGCCCAACAGAGTACGATTTCGACGTTCGGACACACCAATACGCTGAGGTGTTCCGGGCGGTGTCAATTGTGAAACAATTCCACAGTTCCTTAAGTGCGTGCCAAATTCATGACTTAAATATTCACCTCCACGATCCGATCGTAAGAACTTTATTTTTCTGTCACATTGATTATCGACCTCATTCTAAAATTCCTTGAACTTTTCAAAGGTCTCAGACTTGTGTTTCATCAAGTAGACATACCCATATCTACTCAAGTCATCTGTGAGGGTGAGAACATAACAATAGCCTCCGCGAGCTTCAACACTCATTGGACCGCACACATCGGTATGTATGATTTCCAATAAGTTGGTCGCTCGCTCCATTGTTCCGGAAAACGGAGTCTTGGTCATCTTGCCCAAGAGGCATGGTTCACACGTGTCAAATGATTCATAATCAAGAGACTCTAGAAGTCCATCTACATGGAGCTTCTTCATATGTTTGACGCCAATATGACTGAGGCGGCAATGCCACAAGTATGTGGGACTATCATTATCAACTTTACATCTTTTGGCATTCACACTATGAATATGTGTAACATCACGTTCGAGAGTCATCAAGAATAAACCATTGACCAGCGGGGCATGACCATAAAACATATCTCTCATATAAATAGAACAACCATTATTCTCGGATTTAAATGAGTAGCCATCTCGCATTAAACGAGATCCAGATACAATGTTCATGCTCAAAGCTGGTACTAAATAACAATTATTAAGGTTTAAAACTAATCCCGAGTGTAGATGTAGAGGTAGCGTGCCGACAGCGATCACATCGACCTTGGAACCATTCCCGACGCGCATCGTCACCTCATCCTTCGCCAGTCTCCGCTTATTCCGCAGCTCCTGCTTTGAGTTACAAATGTGAGCAACTGCACCGGTATCAAATACCCAGGAGCTACTACGAGCGCTGGTAAGGTACACATCAATAACATGTATATCATATATACCTTTGACGTTGCCGGCCTTCTTATCTGCTAAGTATTTGGGCCAGTTCCGCTTCCAGTGACCCGTTCCCTTGCAATGAAAGCACTCAGTTTCAGGCTTGGGTCCATTCTTTGGCTTCTTCCCGGCAACTGGCTTACCGGGCGCGGCAACTCCTTTGCCGTCCTTCTTGAAGTTCTTCTTACCCTTGCCTTTCTTGAACTTAGTGGTTTTATTGACCATCAACACTTGATGTTCTTTCTTGATATCCACCTCCGCTGATTTCAGCATTGAATACACCTCGGGAATGGACTTCTCCATCCCTTGCATATTGAAGCTCATCACGAAGCTCTTGTAGCTAGGTGGGAGCGACTGAAGGATTCTGTCAACGACCGCTTCATCTGGGAGATTAATTCAAAACTGATACAAGCGATTGTGCAACCCAAACAATTTGAGTATGTGCTCGCTGACAGAACTATTCTCCTCCATCTTACAACTGTAGAATGCGTCGGAGACATCATATCTCTCGACTCGGGCATGAGCTTGGGAAACCATCTTCAGCTCTTGGAACATCTCATATGCTCCGTGGTGCTCAAAACGCTTCTGGAGCCCCGATTCTAAGCTGTAAAGCATGCCGCACTGAACCAGGGAGTAATCATCACAACGTGACTGCCAGGAGTTCATAACGTCTTGGGCTGCCGGGAAAACGGGTGCATCACCTAGCGTTGCTTCAAGGACATATGATTACTTGGCAGCTATGAGGATAATCCTCAGGTTACGGACCCAATCCGTATAGTTACTACCATCGTCTTTCAACTTGGTTTTCTCTAGGAACGCGTTGAAGTTGAGGGCAACATGAGCGTGGGCCATTTGATCTACAAGACATATTGTAAAGATTTTAGACTGAGTTCATGACAATTAAGTTCATCTAATCAAAATTAATGAACTCCCACTCAGATTGACATCTCTCTAGTCATCTAAGTGATACATGATCCGAATCGACAAGCTCGTGTCCGATCATCACGTGAGACGGACTAGTCATCAATGGTGAACATCTTCATGTTGATCGTATCTTCTATATGACTCATGTTCGACCTTTCGGTCTTCCGTATTCCGAGGCCATGTCTGCACATGCTAGGCTCGTCAAGTGAACCCTAAGTGTATTGCGTGTGTAAATCTGGCTTACACCCGTTGTATGCGAACGTTAGAGCCTATCACACCCGATCATCACGTGGTGCTTCAGAACAACGATCCCTAGCAATGGTGCACAGTTAGGGGGAACACAATTCTTGAAATTTTAGTGAGAGATCATCTTATTTACTAACGTCGTTCTAAGCAAATAAGATGCAAAAACATGATAAACATCACATGCAATCAAATAAAGTGACATGATATGGCCAATATCATTTTGCTCGTTTGATCTTCATCTTCGGGGCACCATGATCATCCTTGTTACCGGCATGACACCATGATATCCATCATCATGATCTCCATCATCGTGTCTTCATGAAGTCGTCTCGCCAAATATTACTTCTACTACTATGGCTAACGTTTAGCAATAAAGTAAAGTATTTACATGGCTTATTCAGTGACACGCAGATCATTCAATAAAATAAGACAACTCCTATGGCTCCTGCCGGTTGTCATACTCATCGACATGCAAGTTGTGATTCCCTATTACAAGAACATGATCAATCTCATACATCACATATATCATTCATCACATCTTCTTGGCCATATCACATCACATAGCACATGCTCCAAGAACAAGTTAGACGTCCTCTAATTGTTGTTGCAAGTTTTTACGTGGTTGCTATAGGTTTCGAGCAAGAACGTTTCTTACCTATGCCAAAACCACAACGTGATATGTCAATTTCTATTTACCCTTCATAAGGACCCTTTTCATCGAATCCGATCCGACTAAAGTGGGAAAGACAGACACCCGCTGGCCACCTTATGCAACTAGTGCATGTCAGTCGGTGGAACCTGTCTCACGTAAGCGTACGTGTAAGGTCGGTCCGGGCCGCTTCATCCCATGATGCCGCCGAATGAAGATTGGACTAGTAGCGGCAAGAGAATTGAACAAAATCAACGCCCACAACTTGTTTGTGTTCTACTCGTGCAAGATGCTACGCAAAGACCTAGCTCAGATGCCACTGTTGGGGAACGTAGCATAATTCAAAAATTTCCTACGCTTCTCCAAGATCAATCTAAGGAGTCATCTAGCAACGAGCATAAAAGAGTGCATCTACATACCCTTTGTAGATCGCGAGCGGAAGCGTTCAAGAGAACGTGGATGATGGAGTCGTACTCGTCGTGATCCCTATCACCGATGATCCCAGCGCCGAACGGACGGCACCTACGCGTTCAACACACGTACGGTACATCGACATCTCCTCCTTCTTGATCCAGCAAGGGGGAGGAGAGGTTGATGGAGATCCAGCAGCACCACGACGTGGTAGTGGATGCAACGGGAAAAGCTGCAGGGCTTCGCCAAGACCGCGCGGGAGGAGGGAGAGGTGTAACGGGGGGAGAGGCGCCAGGGGCTGAGGTGCGGCTGCCCTCTCTCTCCCCCCACTATACATAGGGGCCAGGGGGGGCGCCGGCCCTAGGAGATGGAATCTCCTAGGGGGGCGGCGGCCAAGGGGGGTGGCTTGCCCCCCAAGCCTAGGGGGGCGCCCCCACCCCTAGGGTTCCCAACCCTAGGCGCAGGGGGGAGGCCCAAGGGGGGTGCATCAGCCCACTAGGGGCTGGTCCCCCTCTCCCTACGACCCATGGGGCCCTCTGGGATGGGTGGCCCCACCCGGTGGTCCCAGTACACTACCGGTGACCCCCGGAACTCTCCCGATGGCCGAAACTGGACTTCCTATATATAATTCTTTACCTCCGGACCATTCCTGAACTCCTCGTGACATCCGGGATCTCATCCGGGACTCCGAACAACATCCGGGTTACCGTGTGCATTTATCTCTACAACCCTAACGTCACCGAACCTTAAGTGTGTAGACCCTACGGGTTTGGGAGACACGTAGACATGACCGAGAGGACTCTCCGGTCAATAATGAACAGCGGGATCTGGATACCCATGTTGGTTCCTACGTGTTCCTCGATGATCTCATCGAATGAACCACGATGTCAAGGATTCACTTAATCCCGTATGCAATTCCCTTTGTCTATCGGTATAGTACTTGCCCGAGATTCGATCGTCGGTATACCGATACCTTGTTCGATCTTGACATGGCAAGTCTCTTTACTCGTTCCGTAATACATCATCCCGTGACTAACTCTTTAGTCACATTGAGCTCATTATGATGATGTCTTACCGAGTGGGCCTAGATATACCTCTGCGTCATACGGAGTGACAAATCCCAGTCTGGTTCGTGCCAACTCAACAGACACTTTCGGAGATACCCGTTGCGTACCTTTATAGCCACCCAGTTACGTTGTGACATTTGGCACACCCAAAGCATTCCTACGGTATCCGGGAGTTGCACAACCTCATGGTCTAAGGAATAGATACTTAACATTGGAAAAGCTTTAGCATTACGAACTACACGATCTTGTGCTAGGCTTAGGATTGGGTCTTGTCCATCACATCATTCTCCTAATGATGTGATCCCGTTATCAATGACATCCAATGTTCATGGCCAGGAAACCGTGACCATCTATTGATCAACGAGCTAGTAACTAGAGGCTTACCAGGGACACGTAGTGGTCTATGTATTCACACATGTATCATTGTTTCCGTATAATACAATTCAAGCATGAATCACAGACAATTATCATGAACAAGGAAATATAATAATAACCATTTTCTTATTGCCTCTAGGGCATATTTCCAACAGTTCTTCTCTGCTAAGACTTTGTGCATCCAACCATAAAAGCACATGACAACCTCTGCTTCCCTCTGCGAAGGGCCTACCTATTATTCTTGCCTTACAAAAGTCAAGGTGAAATTCACCTTTCCTTTTTACATTTTATCCTTTGGCAAGCACACTGTGTTGGAAAGATCCTGACATATATACCCACTTGGATGTAAGTTATCATGGTCTATTACTGTTGACATTACCCTTGAGGTAAAAGGTTGGGATGCATCACCATAAGCCCCTATCTTTCTCAGTGTCCGATTAAAACTCCATAACCATAAGTATTGCGTGAGTGTGAGCAATTGTGAAAGACTATATGATAGTTGAGTGCGTAGGCTTGTTGAAAAGCTCTTATGTTGACTCTTTCCAAAGTTATGATAAATTGCAATTGCTTCAATGACCGAGATTATAGTTTCTTGGTTTTCAATGAAGTTTCTGATTCATACTTGACATCGTGAATGAATTGTTACTTTGGCATAAGAATCATAAAAGCTCAAAATGTATGAAAGCTCAACAAAACAAACTAAGTGGGTGTGCATCCAACTTGCTTGCTCACGAAGACCTAGGGTATTTGAGGAAGCCCATCGTTGGAATATACAAGTCAAGTTCTATAATGAAAATTCGCACAAGTATATTAAAGTGACAAAACAAGAGAATCTCTATCATGAAGATCATGGTGCTACTTTGAAGCACAAGTGTGGAAAAAGATAGTAGCATTGTCCATTTTTATTTTTATTTTGGGCCTTTCTTGTTTTCTTTGGCCTTTCCTTCTTTTTTCTTCATATTTTTAATTTTTTTGGGGAGAATGCTCTAATAATGATGATCATCACACTTATATTGATTTACAACTCGATATTACAACTCGATACTAGAACAAAGTATGACTCTATATGAATGTGTAATGCGCCAGATGTAACACCTTCCAATTATGGCAATATATGAAACGTTGACTTCAACAATTACATTTTGGGCTCTTCTTTCAGTTCGGGTTTCTTCGTTTTGTCGCGTGCGTGTGTGCATTTCATCCATGTCATGTTATCATGTGCATTGCATTGCATTCGTGTTGTCACTTGCACCCGGTCCCACTCGTCTCTTCCCATTGTCCGTTTCGAGTTCCGACACTCACACACGTGCCCGTGGCACCCCCGAGTCCTTCTTTCGTGTGTGGCCGTGTAACATTCCCGGAATGAGGTGAGACTTGTCGTGCGTTGTTGTTTTGGTACGTGTAGGCCGCATGTCGAGTTTCATCGCGTTTGGAGTTCGTTTGGTACTCCAACGGTTAACATAGTGGGCTAAGAGTACCCCTTCCTTTTGGCCCAAGACCCCCTCCACAACAGCCCACTAACCCAACACAACCCCTCCCATCATCTCGGTCGTCGGATCACGAATGTGTGGCCGAAAACCGCTCCCCATTTGGACCTTCCTAGCTCCCTATGCCTATAAAAACGTCCCCCACGTCCAATTTGGGACGAAACCCTAGTCCTGAGCTCATCTGTCCGCCGCCAGACGTGTCCGTCCGCGCGCCGGACGTGTCCGCCGCCTCCTCATCCACTCCGCAGCCACCACGTGTCCACCGCCGGGTTCCCCGCCGCCGCGGGCAGCCGAGGCCCGCCGAGCCTATCGCGGGCCTGCGGGGCCCAGCGCCGCCCTCCTCCGTGTCCCGCCGCCGCGGCCCTTCGCCGCAGGCTCCGTCCCTCCCCGTCGCCGGCTCTTCGCCGGATCCGCCGCCGGCCGGCCAGATCCCGGCCGGATCCGTCCTTCCCGCCGCCGGCCGCAACCCTCGCGGTGCCGAGCGGACCCGAGCCCCGTCGCCCGACCCGCTTCGATCCGCCCCGACCCGCACGTCGGACAGGTCCACCGCCCTTCGGACGTGTCCGCCCGAACCCCCCCCCCCCT
>LR738715.1:193814839-193918953 GCA_902687465.1 Secale cereale | reverse complement strand
GAGGTTTTTTTTTCTAAGTCCGAGGAATCTGTTAATTTTGTTGCATGTTTGAGTGGCTGTAACTTTTAGTGTGCTTGTCCAAATTGTGCATGTGATATATCAAAATGATCGTGGTGATATGCTCTACATTTTGTTCCACTGTGGCTTGCTTGTTTGAGTTCATCTTGAGGACCCTAATGTTGCTGTTATGAGAATGATCATGATGCCCTCATGTCCGTATTTTGTTTTATTGACACCTCTATCTCTAAACATGTGGACATATTTTTCGATATCGGCTTTCGCTTGAGGACAAGCGAGGTCTAAGCTTGGGGGAGTTGATACGTCCATTTTGCATCATGTTTATATGTTAATATTTATTGCACTATGGGCTATTATTACACGTTATGTCACAATACTTATGCCTTTTCTCTCTTATTTTTACAAGGTTTACATGAAGAGGGGGAACGTCGGCAGCTGGAATTCCGGGCTCGAAAAGAAGCAAATTCTGGAAACTTATTCTGCACAACCCAAAAAGCTCGGAAACTCCATAGGACACCATTTCAGAAAATATAAAAAATATCTGGCAAAAGAAGATCACCAGGAGGGCCACCACCTATCCATGAGGGTGGAGGGCGCCCCCCTCTCTGGGCGCGCGCCCTACATCATGGGCCCCCCGATGGCCCCCTGATGCCCATCTTCTCCTATATGAGGTGTGTTGACCTGGAAAAATCATAAGGAGGCTTTCGGGACCAGACGCCGCCGTCTCGAAGCGGAACCTTGGCGGAAACCAATCTAGGGCTCTGGCAGAGCTATTCTGTCGGGGATACTTCCCTCCGGGAGGGGGAAATCGTCACCGCCATCATCACCAACAACTCTCCCATCTTGGGGAGGGCTATCTTCATCAACATCTTCACCAGCACCATCTCCTCTCAAACCCTAGTTCATCTCTTGTATCCAATCTTTGTACCCAAACCTCAGATTGGTACCTGTGGGTTGCTAGTAGTGTTGATTACTCCTTGTAGTTGATGCTAGTTGATTTATTTGGTGGCAAATCATATGTTCAGACCCATTATGCATATTAATACCCCTCTGATCATGAATAATATTATGTCTTGTGAGTAGTTACTTTGGTTCCTAAGGACATGGGAGAAGTCTTGCTATAAGTAGTCATGTGAATTTGGTCGTCGTTCGATTTTTTTTTGACTATGATTCGATATTTTGATGAGATGTATGTTGTCTCTCCTCTAGTGGTGTCATGTGAACATCGACTACATGACACTTCACCATTATTTGGGCCTAGAGGAAGGCATTGGGAAGTAATAAGTAGATGATGGGTTGCTAGAGTGACAGAAGCTTAAACCCTAGTTTATGCGTTGCTTCGTAAGGGGCTGATTTGGATCCACTTGTTTCATGCTATGGTTAGGTTTACCTTAATACTTCTTTTGTAGTTGCGGACGCTTGCATTAGAGGTTAATCATAAGTGGGAGGCTTGTCCAGGTAAGGACAACACTCAAGCATTGGTCCACCCACATACCAAATTATCAAAGTACCGAACGCGAATCAGATGATCATGATGAAAACTAGCTTGACGATAATTCCCATGTGTCCTCGGGAGCGCTTTCCTTCATATAAGAGTTTGTTCAGGCTTGTCCTTTGCTACACAAAGGATTGGGCCACCTTGCTGCACCTTATTTACTTTTGCCTTTTGTCACTTGCTACCAATTACCCTATCACAAAACTATATGTTACCTATAATTCCAGTGCTTGCAGACAATACCTTACTGAAAACTGCATATCATTTCCTTCTGCTCCTCGTTAGGTTCGACACTCTTACTTATCGAAAGGACTATGATAGATCCCCTACACTTGTGGGTCATCAGGGTGCGCCCCCCACCCTCGTGGGCAGCCCGTGACTCTCCTGGCCCAACTCTTTTACTTCGGGGGCTTCTTTTGGTCCAGAAAAAATCATCAAAAATTGGCACGTCAATTGGACTCCGTTTGGTATTCCTTTTCTGTAAAACTCAAAAACATGGAACAAAAAAGAAACTGACACTGGGCTCTAGGTTAATAGGTTAGTCCCAAAAATCATATAAAAATGTATATAAAAGCCCATAAAACGTCCTAGAAGGATAATCTAATAGCATGGAACAATAAAAAAAATTATAGATACGTTGGAGACGTATCAAGCATCCCCAAGCTTAATTCCTGCTCGTCCTCGAGTAGGTAAATGATAAAAACAGAATTTTTGATGTGGAATGCTACCTAACATAATTCTCAATGTAATTTTCTTTACTGTGGCATGAATGTTCAGATCCATAAGATTTAAGACAAAAGTTTATATTGACATAAGAATAATAATACTTCAAGCATACTAACAAAGCAATCATGTCTTCTCAAAATAACATGGCCAAAGAAAGTTATCCCTACAAAATCATATAGTCTGGCTATGCTCCCTCTTCATCACACAAAATATTCATATCATGCACAACCCCGGTTTCAGCCAAGCAATTGTTTTCATACTCAAATTTTTTCTAACCTTTCAACTTTCACGCAATACATGAGCGTGAGCCATGGATATAGCACTATAGGTGGAATAGAGTGGTGGTTGTCGAGAAGACAAAAGAGGAAGATGGTCTCACATCAACTAGACGTATCAATGGGCTATGGAGATGCCCATCAACAGATATCAATGGGAGTGAGTAGGGATTGCCATGCAACGGATGCACTAGAGCTAAAAATGTATGAAAGCTCAACAAAAGAAACTAAGTGGGTGTGCATCCAACTTGCTTGCTCATGAAGACCTAGGGCATTTGAGGAAGCCCATCATTGGAATATACAAGCCAAGTTCTATAATGAAAATTCCCACTAGTATATGAAAGTGACTAAACAAGAGACTCTCTATCATGAAGATCATGGTGCTACTTTGAAGCACAAGTGTGGAAAAAGATAGTAGCATTGTCCTTTTTTTTCTTTTT
This sequence comes from Secale cereale, assembly GCA_902687465.1. NCBI lineage: Eukaryota > Viridiplantae > Streptophyta > Magnoliopsida > Poales > Poaceae > Secale > Secale cereale. The sequence continues at coordinate 193,915,999 of LR738715.1, read as the reverse complement.
TTTCTTTTTTTTCTTTTTTCTTCTTTTTTTCGGGCCTTTCTTGTTTTCTTTGGCATTTCCTTTTTTTGGGACAATGCTCTAATAATGATGATCATCACACTTCTATTGAATTACAACTCGATATTACAACTCGATACTAGAACAAAGTATGACTCTATATGACTGCCTCCAGTAGTGTACCGGGATGTGCAATGAATCAAGAGTGACATGTACGAAAATTATGCATGGTGGCTTTGCCACAAATACGATGTCAACTACATGATCGTGTATGGCAATATGACAATGATGAAGTGTGTCATAACAAACGGAACGGTGGAAAGTTGCATGGCAATATATCTCGGGATGGCTATGGAAATGCCATGATAGGTAGATATGGTGGCTGTTTTGAGGAAGGTATATGGTGGCTGTTTTGAGGAAGGTATATAGTGGGTGTATGGTACCGGCAAAAGTTGTGCGGTACAAGAGAGGCTAGCAATGGTGGAAGGGTGAGAGTGCGTATAATCCATGGACTCAACATTAATCATAAATAACTCATATACTTATTACAAAAATTTCCGAGTTATCAAAACAAAGCAATCAACGCATGCTCCTAGGGGGGAGGTTGGTAGGAGTTAACCATCACGCACCCCCGACCTCCACACAAAGGATGACACTCTACATATACCTCATGCTCTAACTTCGTCACATAGCGGTTCACCATACGTGCATGCTACGGAAATCACAAACTTTAACACAAGTATTTCTCAATTTCATAATAACTCCACTAGCATGACTCTAATATCACTATCCTCATATCTCAAAACAATTATCAAGCATCCAACTTCTCATCATATTGAATGCACTTTGTATGAAAGTTTTTACTACATTCATCTTGGATGCATATCATGTTAAGGCTAGTTTTATAGCCAAAGCACATTACCATGCTGTTCTAATAGACTCTCAAAAGGATATAAGTGAAGCATGAGAGATCAACAATTTCTACAAAATAAAATTACCAGCGTGCTCTAAAAGATATAAGTGAAGCACTATAGCAAACTATTTAGCTCAAAAGATATAAGTGAAGCACATAGAGTGTTCTAACAATTCCTAGGCCATATTTATCTCTCTCAAAAAGGTGTGTCCAGCAAGGATAATTGTGGCAAACTAACAAGCAAAGACTCAAATAATACATGACGCTCCAAGTAAAACACAGATCATGTGGTGAATAAAAATATAGTCCCGAGTATAGTTACCGATAGATGAAGACGAAAGAGGGGATGCCTTCCCGGGGCATCACCAAGCTTAGGATTTTGGTTGTCCTTGAATTTTACCTTGGGGTGCCTTGGGCATCCCCAACCTTAGGCTCTTGCCACTCTTTGTTCCATAGTCCATCAAAGCAATACTCAAAACTTGAAAACTTCACAACACAACACTTAGACAAAAATCTCGTGAGCTCCGTTAGTATAAGAAAACAAATCACCACTCAAAGGTACTGTAATGAACTCATTCTTTGTTTATATTGGTGTTAAACTTACTGTATTCCAACTTATCTATGATGCATACTTCCCAATACTACTTACAGATTCATCAAAATAAGCAAACAACACACGAAAAACAGAATCTGTCAAAAACAGAACAGTCTGTAGTAATCTGTAACTTTCGAATACTTCTGTAACTCCAAAAAATTGAAATAAATTGGTAAACGTGAGGAATTTGTCTATTAATCATCTGCAAAAAGAATCAACTAAATAGCACTCTCCAGTAAAATCTGGTGACTATTCTCATGAGCGCTAATGTTTCTAGTTTTTTACAGCATGATCGCATAAACTTCACACAAGTATTCCCAAAGGTTCTACTTGGCACAAACACTAATTAAAACACAAAACCACATCTAAACAGAAGCTAGATGCAATATTTATTCCTAAACAGAAGCAAAAGCAAAGAAAATAAAATTGGGTTGCCTCCCAACAAGCACTATCGTTTAACGCCCCTAGCTAGGCACGATGATTTCAATGATGCTCGCATAAAAGATAAGAATTGAAACATAAAGGGAGCATCTTGAAGAATATGAATAGCACATTTAAGTCTAACCCACTTCCTAGGCATAGGGATTTTGTGAGCAAACAACTTATGGGAACAATAATCAACTAGCATAGGAAAGCAAAACAAGCATAGCTTCAAAACTTCAAGCACATAAAGAGGAAATTTGATATTATTGCAATTCCTACAAGCATATGATCCTCTCTCATAATAATTTTCAGTAGCATCACAAATGAATTCAACAATATAACTATCACATAAAGCATCTTTGTCATGATCCATAAGCATAGAAATTTTACTACTCCCATCATAAGCAAAATTCTTCTCATTCATAGTAGTGGGAGCAAACTCAACAAAATAACTATCATGTGAAGCATAATCCAATTGAAAACTAAAATCATGATGACAAGTTTCCTTGTTATCATTATTATTAATAGCATACAAGTCATCACAATAATCATCATAAATAGGAGGCATGCTTTCATCAAAATGAATTTTCTCATCAAAACTTGGGGGACTAAACATATCATCTTCATCAAACATAGCATCCCCAAGCTTGTGGCTTTGCATATCATTAGCATCATGGGTATTCAAAGAATTCATACTAACAACATTGCAATCATGCTCATCATGCACATATTTTATGCCAAGCATTCTATGCAATTCTTCTTCTAGACCTTGAACACAATTTTCCTTTCCATCATTTTCACGGAAGATATTAAAAAGGTGAAGCATATGAGGTAACCTTAATTCCATCTTTTTGTAGTTTTCTTTTATAAACTAAACTAGTGTTAAAACAAGAAACTAAAAGATTCGATTGCAAGATCTAAAGATATACCTTCAAGCACTCACCTCCCCGGCAACGGCGCCAGAAAAGAGCTTGATGTCTACTACTCAACCTTCTTCTTGTAGACGTTGTTGGGCCTCCAAGTATAGAGGTTTGTAGGACAGTAGCAAATTTCCCTCAACTGGATGACCTAAGGTTTATCAATCTGTGGGAGGCGTAGGATGAAGATGGTCTCTCTCAAGCAACCCTGCGACCAAATAACAAAGAGTCTCTTGTGTCCCCAACACACCCAATACAATGGCAAATTGTATAGGTGCACTAGTTCGGTGAAGAGATGGTGATACAAGTGCAATAATGATGGTAGATATAGGTTTTTTTAATATGAAAATATAAAAAACGGCATGGTAACTAAAGATAAAAGTGAGCATAAATGGCATTGCAATGCTAGGAAACAAGGCCTAGGGTTCATACTTTCACTAGTGCAAGTTCTCTCAACAATAATAACATAACTGGATCATATAATTATCCCTCGACATGCAACAAAGAGTCACTCCAAATTCACTAATAGCGGAGAACAAACGAAGAGATTATGGTAGGGTACGAAACCACCTCAAAGTTATCATTTCTGATCGATCTATTCAAGAGTCCGTAGTAAAATAGCACGAAGCTATTCTTTCCGTTCAATCTATCATAGAGTTCGTACTAGAATAACACCTTAATATACTAATCAACCAAAACCGTAATGTCACCTAGATACTCCATTGTCAGCTCAAGTATCCGTGGGCATGATTATACGATATGCATCACACAATCTCAGATTCATCTATTCAACCAACACAAAGAACTTCAAAGAGTGCCCCAAAGTTTCTACCGGAGAGTCAAGACGAAAACGTGTGCCAACCCCTATGCATAGATTCCCATGGTCACAGAACCCGCAAGTTGATCACCAAAACATACATCAAGTAGATCACGTGATATTGATACATCTCAAACGTATCTACTTTTCCAAACACTTTTGATATTGTTTTGGCCTCATTCTTGCATGATTTGGACTAAACTAACCCGGACTGACGCTGTTTTCAGCAGAGCTGCCTGTATGGTTTATTTGTGTGCAGGAAAACGGATTTTTAAGTATCTCAGAAAAATCCACGAAAAATCAGAGAAAATCCACGCACCCGAAGGAACCAAATACCAGAAGTGGGGCCAGAGGGGGGCCAGGGGTTGCCCAGGCGCCCTGTGGGCGCCCCCACCCCTGGGTCGCGCCGGGGGGGCGCCTGGGTGGGGCCCACACCCCCTGGTGCCCTACTTTAGCCCGTATTTTTCCTCCCGACGCAGAAACCCCAGATCGGAAGTTCTTTCGCAGTTTTTCGTCGCGGAGCCGCCGCCACCCTCTGTTCTTCCTCGGGAGGGCTAATCTGGAGGCTAAATTGGCCTCCGGAGTGGGGAGATCGTCGCCATCGTCATCACCATCACCACTCCATCATCCCTCCATGACTTCTTCCTCCATGTGTGAGTAATTCCCCTGCTGTAGGCGAAGGGGATGGTAGGGATTGGATGAGTTAGATCATGTAATAGTTCGTCAGATTGTTGGGGGCATGTTGCCTATCATCTACTATGGTGTTTATCATCTTTGCTACAACTTGTTATTCTTAATGCTTGACACTAGGGCCCGAGTGCCATGATTTCAGATCTGAACCATATGTGTTTGTATGAATATATTTGTGTTCGTGATCCTATCTACGAGTTGTATGCACCTGTTACGGTTCGGAACCGGCGACCCCAAAAGTGACAGCTTGGGACACCAAAGGGGATGATCCGTAGTTTGAGGATTACATGTATCCATTGAGTTCATTGCTTTGTTCCGGTGCTCTTTGACATGAGCACCTTAATATCCATTAGTTCCTTTTGGCCCCGTTCGTAGCGGGATGGTAGGACAAAAGATGTTGTGCAAGTTCTTATTGCAAGCTCGTACAACTACCTATGGGATACATGCCTAATGTTTGATATTTGCCTAGATGATCATTACTTTTCCGTGTGCTGTGCCCCAAGTTAGAATCTATCTCATCCATGCAGCTCCCAACCATCCATCTCCCTAGCCTACAATATTTTAAACCTTGCTTGTCACTAGTTGCTACTTTTGCCATTTACTACTGCTATTTACTTTTGCTGTTTACTTTTACTATTACTATCATTACTATCATATCACTGTTACCACTTATCTTTTGTTGCAAGTAAGTATATTTCAGGTGCGGTTGAATTGACAACTCAACTGTCAAAGCTTATAAATACTCTTTGGCTCCCCGTGTGTCGAATCAATAAATTGGGTTATTCTTACCCGCGAAGACTATCTCGATCCCTTACGGTTGAGGGTTATCAAGTACCGTTTTCTGGCGCCGTTGCCGGGGAGCATAGCAATATTTACAAGTCTACTTGAGGTATTCTACCTGCTGCACTTTACTCACTATGGGTAAGAAAGGAGACCCCAAGGTTCCGATCTTACTATCCACTACAAGAAGAGGTACTGCTCTGAGCACTAGTGCTACGCTTGATTCACCTTCTGTCATGAGTAAGTTTGCCTCACCACCACCACATGATGCTCCTACTGAATCTGTTACTATGTCTGATACTCTTGATGATGCTTCTACTACTTTTGATGATGATATTAGTTCGCTTGGTTATGCTCTTGAGAAACAAATTGCTGCTGCTGCTAAAAAATATGGAATTGAACTCCCTGTTGCACGCTACCCTATTGGTGAAACTTATGATTATCCTGATTTGAGTAAACTCAAAGAGAGGCTCCTTGATGATGATTACTATATGCTTGATGAAGATCTATGCAGGGAACTGACAGAGTTTGCTGGCTCTGACCCTGAAGTTATTAAGAAAATATTTGAAAAACACTCTTTGATAAACAAAACCGTTCCTAATCCTGAGTTTGCTACGTCTCCTATATTCATTGATGATCCTGATTTTGATTTCTCTGTTGATCTTTCACTTATACCTATGGTTGAAGCTGACCCCTTTTATGGCAGAGAAAATGATGATGCTATTGCACACCTGACTAAACTCGGTGAGTTAGGTAGCCTGTTTACCACAGATGAGAAGATACGATACTTTTATGTGACCAAGCTTCTTCCTTTCTCCTTCAAGGAGGGTGCTAAAGCATGGTATGATTCACTTCCATGCGGTTCCATTAAGAGTCCTCAGGACTTAGCTCACTCTTTTGTTGATAAGTACTTTCCTGCTCACATGCAACATGCTGCTTTACAAAGAATTTATAACTTTAAACAGTTGCAGGATGAGTCCCTCCCTAAAGCTTGGGGGAGGTACTGCGGTTTGATTCGGGCTAGACCAAGACATGACATCCCTAAGAATGAATTAATCGATATATTCTATGCTGGTCTAACTGATGAATCCAGGTCCTATTTGGACAGTTGTGCTGGTTGTGTTTTCAGGAAAAGAACACCGGACGATGCGGAAGACTTAATGGGCAGGATTGCCAAAAACCATGAAGATTGGTCCGTCCCTGAACCACCTCCACCAACAAAGAAGAGGGGCATGTTTGTTCTAAGCCCCGAGGATATGCGAGAAGCAAAGAAGTCTATTAAAGAGAAAGGTATTAAAGCTGAAGACGTGAAGAATCTACCCCCTATTGAGAAGCTGTGTGAGCCTACCACTCACCCTCCTATGGTAGAGGTACAATCTCTTTTAGATTTCAACGCAAGTGATATCCCTCATGGTAAGCCTCCTGATCAATGTTTAGATGAGTTTGATAATTTTATTATGAAACAAAATCATTTTAATGAGAGGATAGAAAGTCAGTTGCATGATAATTCCCTTGCTATCAAAAAGTTGCTTGATGTTTTAGATAGAACAGTTAATGATGTTCAATGTCTTGTGAAGCATTTTCATATGGCTCAGCTTGATCAAATTTCTAATGTGCAAAGAGATTTGCTTGCAACAATGCCAAACAAGATAAGTTGCAGGCCTTTGGGATTAAGACCCGAGGAGGAACTAGTACTCAAGATCCTCTTTATCCAGAGGGACATCCGAAGAGAATAGAGCAGGATTCTCAAATGCAGGAAGAAGAAATTGTTGTCTCTCCAAAGAAGAAGAAGAAACATAAAGAGACTGACCATTCTAATGATCCTATTGCAGATGAAGAGCCAGCTATTGATCCTAAGAGTGTATCTATTTCCGATGCTGAGACTGAAGACGGTGCTGAACCTAAAAGTAATAATAATGAGAAGAATGATCCGCGTGAAGTTCGAGAAGAAGAAGCACCTGACAAACGTAAGAGGTACACTAAAGAAGACTTCATCGCAAGAAAACATGGGAAGGAGAGAGAACCATGGGTACAGAAACCTATGCCCTTTCCAGGTAAGTCCATCAAATCTAAAGAAGAAGAGCATTACAATAAGTTTTGTGAATGGATTAAACCTCTTTTTCTTCAAATCCCTTTGACTGATGCTATTAAGTTACTTCCTTATTAAAAATATATGAAAGATATTGTCACTAATAAAAGAAAAGTTCCTAATGATGCAATATCTACTATGCTTGCTAACTATTCTTTCAGTGGAAAGATTCCTGAGAAGCTCGGTGATCCAGGTATACCCACCATTCCTTGCTCCATAAAGAATAATTATGTCAAAACTGCTTTATGTGATCTTGGAGCAGGAGTGAGTGTTATGCCTCTCTCTCTTTACGAGAGGCTTTGTTTAGAGAAACTAATTCCTACAGATATCTCCCTTCAGATGGCTGACAAGTCAACCGCTGTTCCGATAGGTATTTGTGAGGATTTTCCAGTTGAAGTTGCTAATTGTTTAATTCTTACTGATGTTGTTGTGCTTGACATGCCCGAGGATGGGAGCATGTCCATTATTCTTGGTAGACCTTTCCTTAACACCGCAGGTGCTATTATTGATTGCAACAAAGGGAAGGTTACCTTCCATGTGAATGATAAAGAACACACGGTATATTTTCCGAAGAAGACCGACAGGAGGCATGCCCTCAACTCTATAGAGAATATCGAGACCGTGAAAATTGGAGAATGGGACTGTCCACTACATGTGCCTCATAAATACAAAACTATCATGGTAGGGACAATGTCCATCAAGGTAAAGGTTCAGTGATTACTTCATAGGAGGTGAGACTTTTTGCTCTATATATCGCTTGTTTGTTGGTAAGACTTGAGCAACCTTACTAGTGAACATGTTTTATATGGATAAAAAGTTGAGCTTGCTATGTTTTCATTTGTTTTTAGTGTTGTCCTACTTGCTGTACCAAGTATCTATGTTTTTGAAGCTTCACAATACTACTAACTGCTTCAAGTTTTCAGAGAGTTTCGCAGCTTTTTGAACTTCGAAAAAATTTCAACAGTGAAGTTTTCAGAAAAATTCCAGAAAAATTATAATAAAAATTTCCAAGTCGGGAGAGACCCGGAAAGTCCTGGGGCCAGCCAGGGGGGCCACCAGTGGCCCAGGCGGCCAGCTGGCGCGGCCCAGCCCCTGGCCGCGCCCACAGGGCGCCTGGGGCCCACGGGACCCCCCTCCAGGTACTTCTTCTTCCCCTCTCTCTCTTTTTTCTCCAGAAACCCGAGTTCTGGTCTTGTTCTTGCTGTTCTTGCTGCTCTTGGAGGCGATTCTTCGATCTCTCTCTACAGCCCATCATTTGAGCTGAAATTTTGAGCAACTACTCCCTGGTATGTGACTCCTCCACCCCTCCAATTAGATTTTTGATTGGTGGCCTCATTTGTGAGTATTTAGTAGTTCTTGGTGCTATAGAGATGAGCTTGCATGCATGTGTAGAAAGCTATTTTCCAAGTTTTGATGCAAGTTTATGCCTTGGGCAAGTGAGTTGAGTAGTTTGCCTTAGCTCACTTTGTTTTAATCCTCGTTTTTGTAAACTGTAATTTTTTTCAGAAATGAGTTTGTTAGGAAGGGCAAAAGGATGGCTTGAGAAGAGGAGGCCCGCACACTCCGATCGAGTCACTAGAGCCGCAGCTTCACCATTGACTGCTAGGGTGAGCTACAATGAAGATCATGTGCCCCTGGAGTTGTTGGAAGACACAAGTCCAGCACGTGCAATGACATTTCCATGTGATGAATTCATGGAAGCTGCGGGAATCAAGGATGAGTTTTATAATCTTTGTGCTAATGCAGGTTTGACACGGCTCATCACAAGCCGTGTTACTCAGTATCAAAAACTCACCTCTAGTTTCATTAACAGTTTTAGATATAATCCTGATTCAGGTTCTATTGAGTTTAAAATTTATAATGATCTTATCACCATGACTTTGGGAAATTTTTGTGAAATAATAGGTGTGCCGAACGTTGGGAGAATGGCTAGGATGGCCACTCAGCCCTCCGAAATGAAAACCGTCATCAACTCTCTCTGCAGCATGGGTACGAGGGATATTCATCGGTCGAAGATCTCCAGCATCTTGTTTCCTCACCTCAGGTATTTTGCACATTATATTGCTAGAGGGGTGTTAGCTCGTGACAACACGAGCAGCATTTCTGCTCCGGATATTGCTATCCTGGCAGCAACCCTCTCAGGGAGGTCTGATTATAATCTTGGTACCTTAATTGCTCGACGCCTTGCTATGAACGGTAACAAGGGGGGCTTATATGGTGGCATTTATGCCACACTTATCTTAGAGCATCTTGGAGGCACCCCACACCCTGATGATACTCCTTTTACTTATTTAAGCTTTGATCTTGCTGCTATGAAAAGGCATAAGTTTGTTACCATGGGTTCTGAGCTTGATAACCTTGTTTATATCTTGCGTTTCGGAACTACCGCAGAATGCGAGATCCGTCTACCTGCACCTCTTTTGTTTGATTTTTCTCGCAGGAACGGATGGTCCTTTGATGTTGTCCAGTTCGATGAGTTCATGGTCCAGCATCAGTTTCATAACCCCATGGAGGGGGTTGTGCCCGACGAGGAGAGGCACGGTGAGATACCACATTTTCAGGACGAGACCGCCACCGAGTTTGGTGAAGGGTCTTCCTCTGTTTGGCGTTCGGAACCTTCTTCGTGGGAGACTCCGAGGAGTTCGGTGTACGCGCCAGCATCCTTCTACGACCCTTGGTCTCACCACCATACCCCTGGAGCAGGAGGCTCCTGGGGGCAGTAGCTGCTACCAACTTAGGCCAAAAGCCTAAGCTTGGGGGAGTACGTGCCCTTCTCACTTTTCCATTGTATTATCCATTTTATTCGATTTGATCTTTTCGAAGTTTTTGCCCGTTCTTCTTTATTTCTCTCTTTGCAAAAACAACAAAAAGATTTTCTCTTTCTTTTGCTTTTTATTCAAACTTTGAAAAATCCAAAAAGATTTCCTTTTTCTCTTTAGTTTGCTTTGTTTTCAGAGATCAGCTCGAGTCCGTGATGGGGTTTGATTATATTTCCTACGTTCGATCGTGCAAGTGACAAGCAGCGATGACGAAGATCGACTGAAAGGAAGCAACAAGGAAGACCGGTATGAACTCTTATTGTTTCTACTTTTGTACATATGCCTGTACTTATGATCTAGAGACCAGCTTGTAGCGACATAGTGCTTTGTTTACAATGCTCTTCCAGTGGTTCATGCTTTCCTTGTGGCTAGTCCCGAATAACTAGAGTATATAATGTGTTATTGAAATGATCTACATGCATTGCACTGTTCATAGTCTGGTATACTAAGGTGGTATTTCCCTTTAGAGAATTTTTGGATTGACTTGGCACATGCTTACACATGTTTAAGACTAAAAGTCTACTTTGCCCTGATGATCTTTGAGTTTTAGAATATTTATATCACTTTCATGCCCGATTCAATGTTGCTTTGTCGCTCTGCATGATTATGACCGTTATTGCTCTCTAGTTGGTCGCTTCCCAGTCTTTTGCTAAAACTCCACTTGTACTAAGCGGACTGACTGCTTGTGCATCCAAACCCTTTAAACCTGTTATGCCATATGAGTCCACTATACCTTCCTATACATGGTATTTACCTGCCATTCCTAACGAAGACTTTCGTGTACCATCTCGAAATTAATCAAAAGCATTTCTCTTTTTGTGCCTATGTTTTAGCTCATGAGGAAGTAGTAGTTAATTCATAATCTTTTTAAGTTGGACAAGTTTCACCCCTGGATTGCATGTATAATGTGCAAACCCCTAATATGAAAAGGAACTGGCATTGAGTGCGCCCGGCTCAAAAAGATAATATAACAAACAAACCCTCCTTCACACTTTGTTCATGAGAAATCAGAAAACTTTGGCAGTGATAAACAAAGGAGATTAAGAGGATGTGATCGTCCTCATGCGGGAGCCGTTCCTCGAGACTTGTCTAGCTTAAAAAGTGATTGAGTTATCTGCTAGCATTCGTTGACGAAATATGCACCTCTCAAAAACATATTTACTTCTGTTTTTAAAACCAAGAGCTCTGGTACATGTTTAGTTTTTGTTTCCGATCATGGGCTTTCAACTTTGCCAATAAAAGCCACGGTTCGAGAGTCTCACCTTCTTTCTTCAAAGCACCGACTAGGAGAGCATAATTGTCATTCTGAGTGTAATGTGCATTGTCCCAAAGTATTACATTGTCTTCTGCATACTTGTGATATGATTTATTCTGAAATTCTTAGCTCTAGTCTCCTTTAAAACTCTGGAAGTCTCTGCATTTATGTTTTGCTTCACTCATGGAGGCTAGCGAGATACCACCCTAATATGCTCAAGCTATGTGCAATGTAATCTTGTCTTGATTTTCAGTACTACATTATTCACTTTTAAGTATTCGTGACTGGTCACTTGAAAGAAGGATTGCTCCTTGCATTGTCCTCATAAGTACTGTTTCAATACTTGCTAAACTCTTTTCGTAGTACATGCTTATATACATCTAATGAAGCAAAAGAGTTTGTCAAAGTTTTCTTTGTCGCGTCCAGTTCGTTGAACTGAATTTCTTGAGGACAAGCAATATGCTAAGCTTGGGGGAGTTGATACGTCTCAAACGTATCTACTTTTCCAAACACTTTTGATATTGTTTTGGCCTCATTCTTGCATGATTTGGACTAAACTAACCCGGACTGACGCTGTTTTCAGCAGAGCTGCCTGTATGGTTTATTTGTGTGCAGGAAAACGGATTTTTAAGTATCTCAGAAAAATCCACGAAAAATCAGAGAAAATCCACGCACCCGAAGGAACCAAATACCTGAAGTGGGGCCAGAGGGGGGCCAGGGGGTGCCCAGGCGCCCTGTGAGCGCCCTCCCCGGGCCGCGCCGGGGGGGGGGGGGGCGCCTGGGTGGGGCCCACACCCCCTGGTGCCCTACTTTAGCCCGTATTTTTCCTCCCGACGCAGAAACCCCAGATCGGAAGTTCTTTCGCAGTTTTTCATCGCGGAGCCGCCGCCACCCTCTGTTCTTCCTCGGGAGGGCTATTCTGGAGGCTGAATTGGCCTCCGGAGAGGGGAGATCGTCGCCATCGTCATCACCATCACCACTCCATCATCCCTCCATGACTTCTTCCTCCATGTGTGAGTAATTCCCCTGCTGTTGGCGAAGGGGATGGTAGGGATTGGATGAGTTAGATCATGTAAAAGTTCGTCAGATTGTTGGGGGCATGTTGCCTATCATCTACTATGGTGTTTATCATCTTTGCTACAACTTGTTATTCTTAATGCTTGACACTAGGACCCGAGTGCCATGATTTCAGATCTGAACCATATGTGTTTGTATGAATATATTTGTGTTCGTGATCCTATCTACGAGTTGTATGCACCTGTTACGGTTCGGAACCGGCGATCCCAAAAGTGACAGCTTGGGACACCAAAGGGGATGATCCGTAGTTTGAGGATTACATGTATCCATTGAGTTCATTGCTTTGTTCCGGTGCTCTTTGACAGGAGCACCTTAATATCCATTAGTTCCTTTTGGCCCCGTTCGTAGCGGGATGGTAGGACAAAAGATGTTGTGCAAGTTCTTATTGCAAGCACGTACAACTACCTATGGGATACATGCCTAATGTTTGATATTTGCCTAGATGATCATTACTTTTCCGTGTGCCGTGCCCCAAGTTAGAATCTATCTCATCCATGCAGCGCCCAACCATCCATCTCCCTAGCCTACAGTATTTTAAACCTTGCTTGTCACTAGTTGCTACTTTTGCCATTTACTACTGCTATTTACTTTTGCTGTTTACTTTTACTATTACTATCATTACTATCATATCACTGTTACCACTTATCTTTTGTTGCAAGTAAGTATATTTCAGGTGCGGTTGAATTGACAACTCAACTGTCAAAGCTTATAAATACTCTTTGGCTCCCCGTGTGTCGAATCAATAAATTGGGTTATTCTTACCCGCGAAGACTATCTCGATCCCTTACGGTTGAGGGTTATCAGATATCCCATTGTCACCATAGATAAGCACATGCAAGACATACATCAAGTGTTCTCAAAGTCTTAAAGACTCAATCCGATAAGATAACTTCAAAGGGTAAACTCAATTCGTCACAAGAGAGTAGAGGGGGAGAAACATCATAAGATCCAACTATAATAGCAAAGCTCGTGATACATCAAGATCGTGCCATCTCTAGAACACGAGAGAGAAATCAAACACATAGCTACTGGTACATACCCTCAGCCCCGAGGGTGAACCACTCCCTCCTCATCATGGAGAGCGCCAGGATGATGAATATGGCCACCGGAGAGGGATTCCCCCCTCCGGCAGGGTGCCAGAACGGGTCCAGATTGGTTTTTGGTGGCAACAGAGGCTTTCAGCGGCGGAACTCCCGATCTAGGTTACTTTCCGGAGGTTTCTGTATTTATAGGAATTTTTGGCGTAGGTCTCACGTCAGGGAGGTCTCCGGGATGTCCACGTGATAGGGGGCACCACCACTTGGGGTGGGCGCGCCCCCACCCTCGCAGGAAGACCGTGACTCTCCTGGCCCAACTCTTTTACTTCGGGGGCTTCTTTTGGTCCAGAAAAAATTATCAAAAATTGGCACGTCAATTGGACTCCGTTTGGTATTCCTTTTCTGTAAAACTCAAAAACAAGGAAAAAACAGAAACTGTCCCTGGGCTCTAGGTTAATAGGTTAGTCCCAAAAATCATATAAAAGTGTATATAAAAGCCCATAAAACATCCTAGAAGGATAATATAATAGCATGGAACAATAAAAAATTGTAGATACGTTGGAGACGTATCAAATGCTACCTAACATAATTCTCAATGTAATTTTCTTTATTGTGGCATGAATGTTCAGATCCGAAAGATTCAAGACAAAGGTCTATATTGACATAAGAATAATAACACTTCAAGCATACTAACAAAGCAATCATGTCTTCTCAAAATAACATGGCCAAAGAAAGTTCATCCCTACAGAATCATATAGTTAGGCTATGCTCCATCTCCGTCACACAAAATACTCAAATCATGCACAACCGGTTTCAGCCAAGCAATTGTTTCATACTTAAACTTTTTTCAAACTCTTTCAACTTTCATGCAATACATGAGCGTGAGCCATGGACATAGCACTATGTGGAATAGAGTGGTGGTTGTGGAGAAGAAAAAAGAGGAAGATGGTCTCATATCAACTAGGCGTATCAATGAGCTATGGAGATGCCCACCAATAGATATCAATGTGAGTGAGTAGGGATTGCCATGCAACGGATGCACTAGAGCTAAAAATGTATGAAAGCTCAACAAAACAAACTAAGTGGGTGTGCATCCAACTTGCTTGCTCACGAAGACCTAGGGTATTTGAGGAAGCCCATCGTTGGAATATACAAGTCAAGTTCTATAATGAAAATTTGCACAAGTATATTAAAGTGACAAAACAAGAGACTCTCTATCATGAAGATCATGGTGCTACTTTGAAGAACAAGTGTGGAAAAAGATAGTAGCATTGTCCATTTTTTAATTTTTTTGGCCTTTCTTGTTTTCTTTGGCCTTTCCTTCTTTTTTCTTCATTTTTTAAATTTTTTTTGGGGATAATGCTCTAATAATGATGATCATCACACTTATATTGATTTACAACTCGATATTACAACTCGATACTAGAACAAAGTATGACTCTATATGAATGTGTAATGCACCAGATGTAACACCTTCCAATTATGGCAATATATGAAACGTTGACTTCAACAATTCCATTTTGGGCTCTTCTTTCAGTTCGGGTTTCTTCGTTTTGTCGCGTGCGTGTGTGCATTTCATCCATGTCATGTTATCATGTGCATTGCATTGCATTGCATTCGTGTTGTCACTTGCACCCGGTCCCACTCGTCTCTTCCCGTTGTCCATTTCGAGTTCCGACACTCACACACGTGCCCGTGGCACCCCCGAGTCCTTTTTTTTGTGTGGCCGTGTAACATTCCCGAAATGAGGTGAGACTTGTCGTGCGTTGTTGTTTTGGTACGTGTAGGCCGCATGTCGAGTTTCATCGCGTTTGGAGTTCGTTTGGTACTCCAACGGTTAACCTAGTGGGCTAAGAGTACCCCTTCCTTTTGGCCCAAGACCCCCTCCACAACAGCCCACTAACCCAGCACAACCCCACCCATCATCTCGGTCGTCGGATCACGAACGTGTGGCCGAAAACCACTCCCCATTTGGACCTTCCTAGCTCCCTATGCCTATAAAAACGTCCCCCACGTCCAATTTGGGACGAAACCCTAGTCCTGAGCTCATCCGTCCGCCGCCAGACGTGTCCGTCCGTGCGCCGGACGTGTCCGCCGCCGCCTCATCCACTCCGCAGCCGCCACGTGTCCACCGCCGGGTTCCCCGCCGCCGCGGGCAGCCGAGGCCCGCCGAGCCTATCGCGGGCCCGCGGGGCCCAGCGCCGCCCTCCTCCGTGTCCCGCCGCCGCGGCCCTTCGCCGCAGGCGCCGCCCCTCCCCGTCGCCGGCTCCTCGCCGGATCCGCCGCCGGCCGGCCAGATCCCGGCTGGATCCGTCCTTCCCACCGCCGTCCGCAACCCTCGCGGTGCCGGGCAGACCCACCCGCTCCGATCCGCCCCGACCCGCACGTCGGACAGGTCCACCGCCCTTCGGACGTGTCCGCCCGACCCCCCCCCCTGAGGTTTTTTTTTCTAAGTCCGAGGAATCTGTTAATTTTGTTGCATGTTTGAGTAGCTGTAACTTTTAGTGTGCTTGTCCAAATTGTGCATGTGATATATCAAAATGATCGTGGTGATATGCTCTACATTTCGTTCCACTGTGGCATGCTTGTTTGAGTTCATCTTGAGGACCTAATCTTCGTTGCAAGAGTGCTATATGTTAAAAAACTGCTGTTACTTGTAGTTTTGTTGCCATGTTTGAGATATGATAGCTTGGTGTATGTTTATCCAAATGGAGCATATGATATGTCAAAATGTTCGTTGTGAAGTGCTCTACATGATGGTTGCTGTAGCATTCATGTTAGGTGCCATATTGCCATGTTAATCTCTGTTGCAAAAGTGCATGTGGCTTTTAAGTGCTGAAACTTGTTATGAGATGCTGATTTGAAGTGCTCATTGCTATTGATGTGTTTGTCCTCATGTCACATGTCAATATGTTTTAGAAGCACCATCATATGGTCTTTGCTGTGGTGCAAACCACTTTCCATGATATGCCTTGAGGTGACTTAAACAAGCTTGTAAACATGTCATGCCAATGTTACTGTTTTATACTTAGTGAAAAAACCGCTAAGTCTGGAAATCTGTTAACCTGATGCTATGTTTGTTTGATGCCTCACTCAAATCCATGCATGTTTTAGTATGTCAAATGATCATTCCTTGTTGTCCATGTTATGCTCTATCCATCCATGCCCTTACTTGCACATATGGCTTGTTTTAGCTTATTTATTTCTTGCTCTCAACTTGCTATAAATTATACCTGTCAGGTTTTTATCAGCATGATCAATTTGGTGTAGCTTGTTGCTATTGATCCATGCCTCCTATGGAGTTGCTCCAATGGAGTTGTTTGTTGTATGCTATGTCTACTACATGTCCATAATCTTTATATACTTAGTGGAGTTGATATGCATGTTGTTTTGTGCCTCCGAAGGCAGCATCGTGATGATGTTTTTGCCTTCCCAGATTTTGACTAAGTCTAGATAATTTTATTGCAACTTGCCATGCTTGGTTAAGTATGTTCCAGTAGGTTTTTGGGTGTGTTATAAGTTCATGCTTGTTAAGTAACATGTCTACTTCATGTCCATGCCCTTAGTCTCCATGTTTGAGTGTTGTAGCATAATTATTTCTTGCTCCAAACATGCCATGTGGCTGTAAACTGCAGCTTTGTGTGAATATTGTTTTGCTTGCCATTTGCAAACCGTGTGACCGTTTCCGGCGATCTTTATATCGATTTCAACAGAAATCTTCCCCTCTATCCAATGGCACGCTTGATTTTCCAAGATGAGGCCTTCTTCATCATCTTCTCCTTAGGCTCAAGTGCTTCCACATGCATACGCATCATCATACTTGCATCATGTTGATTGTGCATTGCACCGTGTTTGATATCGTGCCATGTTGTGTTCTTGTGTTGAGTAGAGCCGGGAGCCGAGAACGAGAACGAGGTCCCTACTGAGGTTGAGTATAAGGAGCCGTCTTACGATCCCATCAACGACTCGACAGGCAAGATGACCTGACCCAGATGTCATTACTATCTTTGCCTATTGCCTCGATGCCCATGTTTGTTTGGCAGCCTCCTATTGTAGCCATGAATCTCTCTAAACACCCAACCTAGCAAACCTTTGATTGGCTACGTAAGCTTCGCTCAGCCCCTCTTATAGCATTGCTAGTTGCAGGAGAAGATCTGAAGATTCTTGCTTCATGTTGAAGTTATTATTGGGATATCACAATATATATAATCTGTTAAACCAAATCATCTATATATTGGTAATGGGTGGAAGGCTAAGCCTCTTGCTTGGTGTTTTGTTCCACTCATGCCACCCTAGGAACCGTTTAAACCGGTGTTATGTTCCTTGTTTTTGCGTCCCTAACACGGTTGGGGTTTATGGGCCCCCCTCGATAACCCGCTTAGCGCTAAAGCTTTTCCAGCAAGGCCCGACATTGGTTTTACATTTGCCTAACAACTAAAACTTGCATAGGGAGTTATAAACCCTTTTCTTAATCAACAACCCAGGCCAATGCTCCACATGAGTGTTGGTACAAACTAGGGAGTCTGCGGGGCCACCTCAAGGAAACTCAAGGGCTGGTAAAAACCTGTAGAATCGCCCATCTGGTCGTGGCCTGAGACCAGATACGCGCGGCTACTGTCAGGGTGTCGGCACGCTGGGAGGTCTTGCTGGATTAGTTTTACCTTAGTCGGAATATCTTGAGCACGGGATTCCGAGAATACTCGGGTCTTCCCACCTTAGAGTTGCGACTCCGCATATCGTGAGCTTGTGATGGGCTAAGTTGGGACACCCCTGCAGGGTTTGATCTTTCGAAAGCCGTGCCCGCAGTTATGTGGCAGATGGGAATTTGTTAATATCCGGTTGTAGATAACTTGACACCATGTTCATAATACACTACCAGCGTGAGTAACCATGACGGTCATTTTCCGAAGGGGTTCGGGAAGTGAACACGGTGGGGTTATGAATGACGTGCTTAGATAGGATCACTTTGTGATCATTTTTTACGCTCGTGGCACTTCTCTTTTCGCTCTAAACACGCAAGCTAGTGCTAGTGCAGCTGCAACCTTGTTCTTCAGCCTTGTTCCACACCCAAGGCTTAGATAGTTTTGCTACCCGGGAACGGGATTGCTGAGTCCTTCGTGGCTCACAGATTCTACTCAACACCAGATGCAGGTACCATGGTGAACTACACAGGTGATGGCACAGAGCTGTACTGGGAGTTCGACGAAGAACGTGGGCGATACTACGTGTCTTACCCAGAGGATTAGTAGTGGCTTCTACTAGGGGCGATTCGGACCTTGTGGCTTTATTTATGGTATCTTTCATTTGGATCTTCGTCCGTAGTCGGACTGTGATGTTATTTGGATTATGAATGTTATGTAATGTATTGTGTGACATGGCGAGTGTAAGCCAACTACTCTTTTGCAATTCCATCCCTCTTTTACATGAGTCGTGCAAAGATACCATACTTGAGATCATTCTAGTATGAGCTTATACCTTTAAGTCGTACCTCGACACGTGGGAGGTATAATCTCATACTGGGCATTACAAGTTCGTATTCAGAGCCTTCTCCGACCTAGAAGCCCCCACTGATTGATCGAATCGTTGACGGTTGAGTCTAGGCACACACTTGAAAATGTTTTGAGTCCTATATATATATATATATCGGAGAGTAGGATTTCTTTTGCTCCTCATCCCTTTTCATTCTGCTGAGGACTCCTGACGATTACTCTATCTCTTCTACTCTAAAAAATTCACTAATTTTTTTAGGATCACATGAGTATTGTTTGAATTGTTCCGATGTCTTTGTGACGACAACATTGTTCTCGATGTCTCCTGACATTTAGGGGTTGTGGCAGTGTCCCGGGGAGTTGAGCTCCAGGTGTTGTCGTCACAAATCTATCGCAGCAGTTCTGGAATACTTAAGACGACCGACATCGAAAACTCTTATATGCGGTTAGTGGCAAGATAACCCCAACATCACCCAGTACTGGGGAGGTAGTTCGGGAGTATTGCCATAGCTTGTATATCATATGCGTTTTGAAGGTTCGAGGTAAACGGTTTCCGGAAATAACTGGTTACGTGTTGAAGGATGGATACAGCTGGATGTAGGCTTAGAGTTGAGTGCGCGGTGCTTCCCTTGTATCCCCAACACCTGATTGCATAACTGGAAACTTTCGGAATTAATAGGTGGGTTCATCTAGTAGTTCGTAGGCATTCTTCCAACGAATGCATGATATGGAGTTCGGGGTTCTACATTGAGTGTAGTAGTTTTATGGGCGTTGTTCCGATCGGGAGTTGCATCTTAAAGGGTCCTTGGCTATGCTGATCCGGGGATTGCAAAACCCTTTTGTAACACGTTCAATAAGCTTTTAGCACGAATATGTTGAACGAAACTTCTATCTTGTATTTGTTCTATATGCTCCTTGTTGTTTTTATTTACCTTTTGTTCTCCCAAGTGGCTTCTCGAGAAGATTGTTGTACCATTAAACTGTGGATTACATTCGTTCATTTTGATCGACTGTTCTTGTGAAGACTTATGTTGCAATTCTAGTCATTGATTCAGCTTATATATTTTCAATCAATGGCTAATAGTTGTCATCTCATTCAGGATGGCTCCTAAAAGGGTTCCCAATGCTAACCCAGAGGGTGAAGAAGTTCGTGATCGTCCTCCTTCCCCTCCTCCTCCGTGTGAGGCCTGGAGAGCAATTATGCAAGCGACCAACCAGAACACCCAGTTGCTTATGCAAATGATGCAGAACTTTCAAGCCAACCAAGCAAATCAAGGTGGTCTTGGGAACCAAGGCCAAGACAATTTGTTCAACCAACCTCACTTTCCTACACTCAACCAGTTCCTGGCAAACCAACCGAAGGCGTTCAGTTACTGTGTGGATCCGCTAGATGCTGAAGACTGGATAACAGACATCAAGAAGCACTTTGAATGCAGTAACGTGAGACCTGAGGATTATGTCAAGTTTGCCGCCTTCCAACTCAAGGACCAATCCGCTGATTGGCGGCAGCAGTACAAAGATTCCAGAGAAGGACGTGAAATCTCGTGGACTGACTTCTGCAAGGATTTCCGCTCTCACCACATTCCAACTAGTGTCATCGAAGGCATGCGTGAGCAATTCCGCAACCTGAAGCAAGGCACCATGTCTTTCTATCAATACAATGTCAAGTTCCAGAACCTCGCTCGCTATGCCAAGCAAGACATCCTAGATTCCAAGAGCAAGATTTATCAGTTCCGTGGTGGTCTGAAGGATGAACTCCAACTAGCTCTCACCTTGTTCGAGCCGGATGAATTTGATCAATTCTATAACATGGCACTTAAGCAAGAGGCAACCCAACTCAAGGTTGAAGTTTCCAAAAAGAGGATCAAAGATGCTGTTAACTCCTCCTCTTCTTCCCAAGTGGTCGCAAAGCAGCAGAAGTTTTGGCTTCCACCTCCTCCAGTGCTCCACCCTCCCAACAACAACAACACCAAGCATTCTGGTGGCCGTGGTTTCTCCCACCCACCCAACCCAAGCAATCAGTCCAAGAATCACTTTCAAGCTTCGAAGTCAAGTGCTCCTTATCACCGTCCTCTCTCAGAAGTGGTTTGCAACAAGTGCACTCAGAAGGGTCATTATGCTAACAAGTGTCCCAACCCAAGGCGCCTTCCGCCTCCTCCACCTGTCAGCACTTCTATTGTCAAGCACAACCCCAAGGCAGCAAGAGTGAATCTGATGAATGCAGCTCAAGCAAAGAACTCTTCAGATGTGATACTTGGTAACCTTCCAGTCAATCTTAAACCTGCTAAACTTTTGTTTGATTCAGGTGCATCATGTTCTTTCATGTCATATCCATTTGCATCCAAGCACGATGTTACCACCAAAAAGTTGCAAGTTACTTCTCCGGGGAAGCTAATGACTTCTAGCATGTATGCTCTCGATATATCTGTTCATATGGGTGATTACAACTTTCTGGTTTCTCTGGTTATTCTCGGAAACTCCGACATTGATCTTATTCTTGGGATGGATTAGCTTTCCAAGCATGATGCTCACATTGATTGCGCAAATAAGGAAGTCAAGCTTACTCATCCTGACGAATACGTGATTATCTTCGCCTCTCGAGATAACACAATCAGGCTATTCTCTCTCAATGACAAGGGCGAGATTAATGCCATCTCTCAGATTCCGGTGGTTAATGAATATGAAGATGTTTTCCCTGGAGAGCTTCCAGGCATGCCTCCGCATCGTCAAGTTGAATTCGCCATTGAACTCGAGCCCGGTACCGAGCCAGCATGCCGGCGTCCGTACAATCTTTCCCCTGATAAGTTGAAGGAGCTGAAGAAACAACTCGATGAGCAAGAGCATATGGGTCTAATCAGGCCTAACACTTCTCCTTGGGGCTGTGGTGTTCTATTTGTCAAGAAGAAGGATGGCATGGAGCGCCTTTGCGTTGATTACCGGCCATTGAACGAGAAGACAATAAAGAACAAGTATCCGCTCCCCAATATCAATGAATTGTTCGAGCAGCTCAAAGGAGCAAAGGTGTTCTCAAAGCTCGATCTCCGGATGGGTTATCACCAGATCCGTATCCGTGAAGAAGATATTCACAAGATCGCATTCAAAACAAGCTACGGCTCCTATGAATACACGGTCATGTCTTTTGGCCTCGCAAATGCTCCACCCACCTTCTCGAGGATGATGCACTTCATATTAAACCCCTACACCAATGAATTTGTTCTCGTCTATCTGGATGACATCTTGGTATTCTCCAAGAATGAAGAATATCATGCCAAGCACCTCCGTTTGGTCCTGGACAGACTCCGTGAACACAAGTTCTATGCGAAGTTCTCGATGTGTGAATTCCGGCTGGATAAGGTCTTATATCTAGGCCATATCATCTCTGCTGAGGGTATTTCTGTCAACCCCAAGAAAGTTGAAGCTATTGTCAACTGGGAACCCCCGCAGAACGTCAAGCAACTCCGAAGCTTCCTTGGTCTCGCTGCTATTGCAGAAGGTTCGTTGAGAACTTCTCCAAGATTGCCAAGCCTCTTTCCAACTTGTTGTAGAAGAATGTCAAGTACAACTGGACTCCGGATTGTGATGTGGCATTCAAAACACTCAAAGAGATGCTCATTTCTGCTGCGGTTCTTTCTCCTCCGGATGAGTCCAAGCCCTATGAAGTATTCTGTGATGCTTCTTTACAAGGACTTGGTGGTGTTCTCATGCAAGACAAGAAGATTGTAGCATACACTTCTCGTTAATTGAAACCAAATGATAAGAATTACCCCACACATGATCTCGAGCTAGCAGCAGTGGTACATGCTTTGATCACGTGGAGACACCTTCTGTTGGGTAGAAAAGTGGACATCTTCACCGATCACAAGAGCTTGAAGTACATCTTCACACAGCCTAACCTGAACCTTCGCGAGACTCATTGGGTTGAGATGATCCAAGAGTATGATCCAAGCATTGAATACACACCTGGCAAGGCCAATGTCATTGCAGATGCCTTGAGCAGAAAGGCATATTGCAACAGTCTCCTTCTCAAACCGTTTCAGCCTGAGCTTTGTGAATCATTCAGGAAGCTCAACCTCCAAGTTGTTCCGCAAGGCTTTCTTGCAAACCTTCAAGTTGCTCCTACCTTGGAAGATCAGATCCGTGAGGCCCAACTCAGTGATGCTATGGTTCAGAAAGTGAAACATGGTATTGATAAGGGTACTCCCAAATACAAGTGCTATCGTGTTGATGAGAAAGACACCTTGTTCTTTGAGGACATAATTGTGGTTCCAAAGGGTGATCTCAGGAAGCTCATAATGAACGAAGCACATGACTCCCTCCTCTCGATTCATCCCGGAAGTTCCAAGATGTACCAAGACCTCAAGCAATCTTACTGGTGGACACGCATGAAAAGGGAGATTGCACAATTCGTGAATGAATGTGATGTCCGCAGAAGAGTGAAGGCAGAGCATCAACGGCCAGCCGGTCTCCTCCAACCTCTTCCTATTCCCGAGTGGAAATTCGACCACATTGAAATGGATTTCGTCACTTGGTTTCCTAAGTCCAAGAAGGGGAATGATGCTATCTTTGTTGTGATTGACAAGCTAACCAAAGTAGCTCAGTTCCTTCCAGTCAAAGAATCTATCAATGCAGCTCAGCTGGCAGAGTTGTACACTTCTAGAATTGTTTCATTGCATGGCATTCCTCAAGTTATCTCCTCAGACCGTGGAAGCTTTTTCACATCCAAGTTCTGGGGCTCCTTTCAGTCAGCCATGGGCACTAAGATTCGTTTTAGCACTGTGTTTCACCCTCAAACTAGTGGTCAAGTCGAAAGAGTGAACCAGATCCTCGAAGACATGCTCAGAGCTTGTGTCATCTCTTTTGGCATGAAGTGGGAAGATTGTCTCCCAATTGCCGAGTTCTCTTACAACAACAGTTTCCAAGCAAGTGCCGGCAAAGCTCCTTTTGAAATCCTCTATGGCAGAAAGTGTCGTACCCCTCTCAACTAGTCTGAGACTGGTGAAAGTCAACTTCTTGGCAATGACTTGATCTCAGAAGCCGAAGGAATGTGCAAAGTCATACGTGAGAATCTCAAGGCCGCTCAGTCGCGTCAAAAGAGTTACTATGATGGCAAGCATCGTGACTTGGCTTTCGATATTGGGGATCGTGTCTATCTCCGTGTTTCTCCTATGAAAGGAACCCAAAGATTCGGTATCAAAGGAAAGCTTGCTCCAAGATACGTGGGCCCTTTCAAGATTCTTGGCAAAAGAGGCAATCTAGCCTATCAACTTGAGCTCCCCTCCAACTTTGCAAATGTTCATGATGTGTTTCACGTGTCTCAACTCCGGAAGTGCTTCAAGACACCTGAACGCACCATTCCGTTCAAGGAGATTGATCTTCAACAAGACTTGTCTTACCGTGAGCACCCTGTTGCTATTCTTGAGGAAACTGAGTGCAAAACCCGCAACAAGTCAATCAAGTTCTTGAAAGTTAAGTGGTCACACCATACCGACCGAGAAGCTACGTGGGAACGAGAAGATCACCTTCATTATGAGTATCCTTCCTTCTTCGAGTCCTAGATCTCGGGACGAGATCTTTTTGTAGTAGAGGAGAGTTTGTAATGCCCCAGATGTATCACCTTCCAATTATGGCAATATATGAAACATTGACTTCAACAATTCCATTCTGGGCTCTTCTTTCATTTCGGGTTTCTTCGTTTTGTTGCGTGCGTGTGTGCATTTCATCCATGTCATGTTATCATGTGCATTGCATTGCATTTGTGTTGTCACTTGCACCCGGTCCCACTCGTCTCTTTGTCCGTTTCGAGTTCCGACACTCACACACGTGCCCGTGGCACCCCCAAGTCCTTCTTTCGTGTGTGGCCGTGTAACGTTCCCGGAATGAGGTGAAACTTGTCGTGCGTTTGAAAGAACATGCGGTTCCCCCATGTTTGGTTTTAGTAATTGATGACAATCTCTATGGACTAATGGTTGTCTTGAGTTATATTTGAAGGGTTTGTCCATAGGCTTTTCTTGTTTCCATGTGTTGGTTTCAAGGAGAGTTTGTGATGACCAAGGTGCTATTAAGGAATTATCCAAAGATTGGTCTTGTGAGTGTTGAGCTTATTGCAAGCATGTCTTGAAGAAGAAGAGTGTGGTATCATTCATGTTTACCTTCAAGACATCATCCAAATGAAGAGAGTTGGAAAGATTCAAGGTTGATCAAGACTAAGTAAAGAGAGTATTTTAAGTTGATCAACACACAAAGCGTAGAAGATGTACCGAGAGGGATCAAGCGACCCCATGGTATGGTAAGCATTGTCAATTACGCTTAGTGTACTAACCCATGGTCTTTGTGAGAGTTCTATGTGGGGTTAGGTTATCTTCCATGAGCTTGCGTTAAGAGGAAGATCACATACAACCCATGGAGGATGACATCAAATCAAGGTTGTGGTGTGCAAGATCAAGTGATGCATCACGAGGAGATCAAGTGCTTGAAGCTTGCCATCCATTGTGGTGACAATGGACTTGTGAAGATATGCCGAAGAGTGGCTCATCCATAGTAGAGTATGGGGGAGCAATCTACTAGTCTTCACTGAGCCAATGCAATCAAGAAAGGTGGTCCAACTTGAGGAAGTCAAGATCGTCTACATCTAGCTCAAGTGGACTTTGTGCAAGGCAAAGGTTTTCCCTTGATAGATTCTCTATTTTACCGGTCTCATGGTGGTAGTTTGGAGACCGGGTTATAGGATCGATTGTCGTACTATCAAGGGGGGCTCTCATGTTGGTAGCTTGATCATATCGTTAGTAGAGAGCTCAAACCATTGCATCCTTGCATCATGTTTCTTGGTTCTTGTTTGGTTCTCTTTGTGAGTCTTAGACCTTATGGTCATCTTGATGACAAGCTTGAGTTCATCAAAAACGGAGTTCACATGCGTCTTCTATGATGTTTTCGGTGTTGGAGGTTTTACCGGTCTTATCCGAGGAAGGGTTCTCACCATTTTCTTATGGGACTTTTCTATTTTACTTCTTATTGATATTTATTTCAAGATTGTGTTAGCCCTTGTCGCTAGCTTTCCAACAAACTTGGTTTCATCGAATTCGGAGTCTGTTTGCAAAAGTTGTGGCAGTTTTGGTGTTCTGAAAAGGCTGCAGCGGTACTACCGCAAATTGAAGCGGATGTAATTTTTTACTACCGCTCCAGAGCAGTACTACCGTGGCTCCTACAGCGGTAGTACCGCTCCGGACCAAAAACTCGTCCCAAGTCCTGCGGTGGTAGGCTCGGATGTAATTTTTTAGTACCGCTCGCAAGCAGTAGTATCGCTACCCTTAGCAGTAGTACCGCTACCCCTAGCGGTATTACCGTGAGGTCAAGCAGTACTACCGCTCCGACGGTTCTTCTGGCCTTTTTGCCTCCTCGGTGTTGTTTTTCAAAGGGGTACTACCGCCCTAGCGGTAGTACCGCTCCTTGGAGCGGTAGTACCGCTCTGTGCGGGCTGTGAGCATAACGGTTGGATTTTTTCCCACCTATAAAAGGGGGTCTTCTTCCCCAATGAACCTTATCCTTTGAGCTTGTGTTCTTCCCCCATTGTTGACCTTCTTCGAGCTTGCTATATCTCAATCCCTCCATGGATTCTTGCTAGTTTTGGGGGGAAAAGAGAGAGGAGATCTAGATCCACATTTCCACCAATCACTTTCTCCTCTAGGTGAGGGGAACCCCTTGGATCTAGATCTTGGAGTTATTGGTGTTCTCCTTCTTGTTCTTCCTCTCATTTCCTCCCTAGCATTCGTTGCTTTGGTGGGATTTGGGAGAGAAGGACTTGGGCACTCCGTGTGCCCTTGCCATTGCATTTGGTGCATCGGTTTGAGTTCTCCACGGTGATACGTGGAAGTTACAAGTTGAGAAGCTTATTACTCTTGGGTGCTTGGTACCCTTGAGCTTGTTCCTCTTGGGTTCTTGGGTGCCCTAGACGGTTGAGTTCACCTCGGAGCCATATTCCATTGTGGTGAAGCTTCATGGTGTCGTTGGGGAGATAACCCCAACCTTGTGGTGTTCGGAGCTCAATCATTGTGGTGTAAAGCTCCGGGCAAGCGTCGGGGTCTCCAATTAGGTTGTGGAGATCGCCCCGAGCAATTTTACGGGTTCCGGTGACCGCCCCCAAGGCTTGCCAAAGTGTACGGGTTCGGTGACCGCCCCCAAAGGTTGCCATTTGTACGGATTCGGTGACCGCCCCCAAGGGTCCCTTAGTGGAATCACGGCATCTTGTATTGTGCGAGGGCGTGAGGAGATTACGGTGGCCCTAGTGGCTTCTTGGGGAGCATTGTGCCTCCACACTGCTCCAAACGGAGATTAGCATCCGCAAGGGTGTGAACTTCGGGATACATCGTCGTCTCTGCATGCCTCGGTTATCTCTTACCCGAGCCCTTTACTTATGCACTTTACTTTGTGATAGCCATATTGTTTCTGTCATATATCTTTCTATCACCTATTTGTTTATCTTTCTTAGCATAAGTTGTTGGTGCACATAGGTGAGCCTAGTTGTTGTAGGTTTTGTGCTTGACAAATTAACCGCTAGGTTTATTCCGCATTTGTTCAAGCCTAAACCGTAGTTATTTTAAAGCGCCTATTCACCCCCTCTAGGCGACATCCACGATCTTTCAATTAGTATCAGAGCCTCGTCTCTCTTTATAGGGATTAACCGCCTAGAGAGTAAGGATGTCTACTAGGGGTTTAGGATTCTCTGACACTCTTAGTTTCGATGGCACAAATTTTGATGTTTGGGTAATTCGCATGCTTAATATCTTTAGGGTCATGGACCCAAATTTAGAGTGAATTGTAGATATGGGTTTTTCTCCTCCTAAGGATCCCCAAATATTATCTTTAGAGGATGAGAAAAACTCTTATCTCAATGCTCAAGCTTCTAATGTGCTTTTCGATGCTTTGAGCAATGTAGTTATATTTCAACTCATGCCGTTCTGAGATGCTCATGAGTTGTGGACAAAGCTTCAAGATAAATATGGTGTGTCCAATAATTGTGGGGATGATTGTTCTCCCTCCACCTCCGGCCGTGTTGCTTTCTCAACTTCTTCTACTTCACCTACATGTGGATTGCCACAAGGTAATGATATGGTGAGTAGTGGTGTTCATTGCAATGATGATAGTGGGATTATTGTTGATGATGCTTCATCACTTTCTTATTGCAATGCTTCATCTTTGGACTTTAGAACTTTGAGCACTCCAAATGTTTCACATGCTTGTGTTGATAGTCCTTGCATATCATGTAGAAATTGCTTGACTAAATCTCATGATGATATGTTTGCTATGTCTCGTTGCCATGATAGAAATGCATATATTTCCTCGAATTGTTGTGCTAACAATGTAGAGGAAATCCAACACCCCATGGAACAAGATGTGGCCTTGAATGGTGCTTCGAGGGATCCAACATCATCATCTATTGTATATTGTCTTATGGCTAAGGCTTTAAAGGTATCTCCCACTTTGAATACCAATATATCTTGTGATGATAGTGATGATGACAAGAATGATGTTGATGTTGATTGTCATGAAGAGAATGATAATGTTGCCTCCTTAAAAATTAAGGGGGAAATGATTTTTAAAGCTCTTCTTACGAATAAATTAGCTCGTTCCAACTTTATGGAAATCATGTCTATTTCCATTGAGGGCAAGAAATATATTGATGAGTTGGAATCTCGTCTTGAGGAGTATGAGGTCACCATTGAGAAAATGGAAGGTCATGAGCGTGATTATGCTAATGAGATCGCAGACCTCTCTCAAGCTCTTGAACTTGAACAAACCACCAAGGAATCTCTTGAGGAGACTTTTGCTCTAGAATTGTCTAGAGTGAGGGAATCTCGTGATAGAGCTCTTGAGGTGGCTAATGATTTTGAAACTAAAAATGAGAAACTGGAAGTTGCGCTTGCTAAACTCCTTGAGGACTTTGGGCACCTCGAAAATGGCTCAAGGGTCATTAAGAGTGAGCTTATCAAACTCAATGAGTCTTATGCTCAACTTAAGCTTCATATTCTAAAGAGCTTGCCAAGTTGCCTTCTCCTCTTGCTATTATTGATGATGCTTGTGCTACTAACTCTATTTCTAGTGAAGCATCCATTTTGAAGGAGAATGTTGAGCTAAGGGCTCAACTTGAGTTGCTATCTAGCAATTATGGGAAACTGGAAGAAAGTCATGTAAAGCTCACAAGCTCTCATGATGATCTTCTAGTATCCCATAATGTGTTAAAGATAGCTCATGAGGCTATGATTATCAAGGTAACATCTAGTGAGTCTCATGTGGTCGCTAGCACTACTTCTAGTTAAAACGCTACATTGCCATGTGCTAGTCCTCCTAATTCATCTATGCATAACATTGGTACATCTTGTGATGAATTGCTTTCCTTGCCTTGTTTCTCTAACAATGAAGCCTATACTTCCTCTAGTACTTGTGTTGATACTAACCATGTAGAGGAAATCAAAGAGCTCAAGGCCCAAGTCTCTTCCTTGAAGAAAGACTTGGAAAAGTGTCATGAAGGGAAGTCCACACTCAACAATATCTTGAGTGTGCAAAAATCCCCCAATGACAAAGGTGGACTTGGATTCATCTCCAACAATAAGAAGAAGTCCAAAATTCATAAGAATAAGAAGGGCCAAGAACAAGTCAAGAATTCGGCCAAGATTATTTGCTTCAAGTGCAAAGTTGAAGGGTACCATGTTAGATCTTGCCCGTTGAAGAAGAAGACCATTAGTGACAAGCAACGCGGGAAGAGGCCACAAGTTCAATCCCATGCTCAACCACAAGTTGAAGAAAGGCCACTTCCCAAGAAGACTCAAGTTAATGCTTCTCATGTTGAGAAATCAAGTGAGAAGAAAGTGAAGAGTAGACGTTGCTACTTATGTCGTGAGAAAGGTCACGTCGCTTCTTCATGCACAAGTGGTAACTTATCCAACCCAATTATTATTGATGATATCTATTCTCTTGGGAAGGATAAGGTTGGCAATGTGTTTGCCAAGTTTCTTGGACTCAAAGTGGTGTCAAGAAAAGAAACATTTGGGTAGCCAAGCCTATTGTGACTAACCTCTTAGGACCCAACTTGGTTGGGAACCAACAAGCTAAACTTGATCAATAGGTGTTGATGGAGGGCATTGGAGACTTGGTTACATTATGAAGAATTAAGGGGTCTTCATCATTCATATTGTCTCAAGCAAAGTCATTCGGCTTACCAAGTTTCTATCTTATATCCAATGTTCCTCCTTGCGGTAACTTGTGCATAAATTGTTTACATTGAAAGTTACTTGCCCCTTAGCATGTTGTGGTTTTGTACCTTGCATGTGCGTGTATATTTTGTTCTTCCAATTTTCTTATCTTGAGAAACCAAGTATGAGTATGTTGGTTTGCACATCATGTACGTGTGTGTAGTGTGTTGAGCCTTTGTGCATCTTGTTTGCATCTTAGTTGGCTCTTGTGAGAGATTAATGGAACATCCCATTTTGGGGGAGTGATGTGCTATGTGCACCTCACAATCCTATAAATGTGTGTACATGAGGAATACTATATAGTATTGATATTACAAGATTATCTAGTCTCTATGTGGTATGTCTTCTCATGAGAAATTCAAAGTCTACTTGATCCATTAATTATCTCTTGTTGGTTCTCTTTTGCATCTTGTTAAGTTTTTCATTGGTATCACATTATGGGGGAGTAATATTCTATGTGTATATTACAAGCCTAGATAATGTGTACATTTGAGATATTGTCACCTAGAGCTGATATTGCAAATTATCTTGTGCCTAGCTGACATGTTAGCTCTACAAGTTGCAAATTTGTTTGTGTGTTTGGTGTGAAGATGATGTTGGGTATCTTTGCAATCTACCACCGGGATTTATTTCCAAATACTTCTTGTCTCTTGACAATGGGTAATCATTCATGTGGTAGAAATTGTTGATCATCTTTACATTGGCTTTTGTTTTTGTTCGTCCTATTTCTTGCCAAGATTGTATCAACTCCCATTGCCTCCCGTGCCACTTGTGGTTCTTGTTGTTTTCTTGATCTTGTCTAGTGTTTTCTAGATATAGTGAAAGTGGTGATCTCATCTTGTGCATTTTGTATTCAAATGAAAATTCTCTATAATGCACAACTCTTGGGGGAGCTATCCTATTTTCTATGAAACACTCATCTTGTGATCCATTTAAAGTGTGTGTTGGTGGAAGGCAAGCCGTTTCTTTTTGGTACTTTGTGCCATCATGAAACTTTATAGAGGGTTTGGTTTGTTTGGAACCATCCTCTCTTTTGAGAGTTCGATATCTTTCTTTTTGAGTGTGTCAATGGATATCTCAATCCTTGTTGTATCTTTTAATGATATCTTCCAAGTGATGATTTCTTTATTTGGTATCCTATTTTCACTTGGTATTTATTTTTCTTTTGGTATCATTTTTTAAGTCTTGAGCATGCATATTAACTTCATGTAGTTTCCTTGGCATGCTTTCTCTCTTTGACCCAATATATAAGGAAAACTCCACCAAGTCTCAAATTGATGATATGTGCATGAATTTCATTTCCATATCTATATGCACATATTTATGTGGAGTTTGTCCTATGTATTGTTGGTGTTTCTAACTCTTTGGTCCCAATGAGTTTGGGTACCATTTTGTTTGTGTTGTTGTTACAGGAAAAATTTGGCGGTGCATTGGATGCTCGGCTCACTCACAAGAGAAGGTGTTGTCACCATGTGCATATTGGAGTCAAGCTAGGATGATCAATGAGCTACTAGCTACCTTCAATTGGCATCTACTACATCCTTCCAATGATATCTCGGTAACAAGTATCTATTCATGCTTTCCTCTCTTGCATTCAACCTTGTGTAGGTTGCATCTTGGCATGATATTCATTACATATCTTGTGATACTTGTTTCCTTTCTCAAAGCATCCCAACGATGATCTCTTGTTGCTAGTTGTGATGTCTTTGATGGATGTGTGATTGGACTTCATTTATATACAATAAGACCATATCTAGCCAAGTGCTATGCTTTCAAGCAAATATCTTATTGGTATATTTATGACTTCCTTGTGGATATCTTGTTCCTTCGTGTTGTAAATATTTCGGGTGTACATCCTTCTTTGTAAATATTGATTTCGTCTACCTAGAACCTTATACACTTGAGAGAAATTACATCTCTAGTTGACATCCTTTCTTTCACGTCCACCTTGTCTTTCTTATGTTATTTCTTTGGTGGCTTCGTGAAAGCTTTTGCCTTGAGTGTGTGTCCTCTATCGTTGCATCTTGATGCACTCTTATGTGGTGAAGATTATTTTCCTCTTGCTTATATTTACGAGGCTTGCCATCTTAATTGGTATCCCTCGTCTTGATGAGCCTCTCATCGTCTATCTTCACCATGGGTTGTCACAAGCATAGGTTCTCTATTTGCTTATTAGTAAGCTTGTGGACCCATTTGCCAGTTGTGTGTGGGAATGATAGGCCTTGCACCGTGTGCCTCATGCTTTCAAGACTATGTTGATGCTTAATGCTCATCCTAATTTTAGTCTTCTCAAGTACTTCGCCATGACTCACACACATCTTTTTGGTTGAGCCTATTTCCAAGTTGCATCTTTTATATGTTGCTCAACCATTTGTTTGTTGCAAGTGCTAGATTTTGTTTCCTACTTGGTCACTTGCAATTGTTGTGAGTTTCTATTGATTTTGGGGGAGTGATGATCCTATTTTGTGCACTTGGTATCCTAATGCAAATATTCTAAGGAGTGCACAAATCATGGGGAGCTTCACTAGTCTCTTTTAGAACGCTCCGTTGGTCTCTTGCACTTGTCGTGAGGTTCTATTGATCTTGGGGGAGTGACGATCCTATTTTGTGCGGGTTGTATATTGCAAAACTAAATTGTGCACAAAACAAGGGGAGCTTCTCTAGTTTCTCTAGAACACTCCTTTGCTCATATCATAATATCTTTTATTCATGTGGCACGTAGGATCATTAGTCTAGTTGGTTAAATTGGTATCTTTTGATAGCTTGCTTCAATTGGTATCGTTTGATTGCTTGAATGCTTGTTTCTCTCTTTGTTATGCCTTTGTGGCATATCATTATTTTGGAAATCTTTGGGCCTCAATATAATTTTTCTTCCTCCAAGTATTTACCATTGGATATGTGTATGGCATTCCACTCTCTTGTTGAGAAATACACAATTTATGGAGGAACACAAGTTATATTGGCCTTCTAAGCATTTCGCCCATTTTGGCAATCGATGCCAATGGGGGAGAAGTTTGAGAGAGTTTTGTGGAGAAGTTTAGAGAGTCATCTAGTCTTGTCCTCTTGCTTTGGTTTTGTTCCTAAGCTTTTGCATCTCATGCGCATACATTATTGTTGCATGGTATGGTGATGCATAATTCCTTATATAAACTCTCTTGAAAGTGATTGTCATCAATTACCAAAATGGGGGAGATTCAAAGAACATGCGGTGCCCCCATGTTTGGTTTTGGTAATTGATGACAATCTCTATGGACTAATAGTTATCTTGAGTTATATTTGAAGGGTTTGTCCATAGGCTTTTCTTGTTTCCATGTGTTGGTTTCAATGAGAGTTTGTGATGACCAAGGTGCTATTAAGGAATTATCCAAAGATTGGTCTTGTGAGTGTTGAGCTTATTGCAAGCATGTCTTGAAGAAGAAGAGTGTGTTATCATTCATGTTTACCTTCAAGACATCATCCAAATGAAGAGAGTTGGAAAGATTCAAGGTTGATCAAGACTAACTCCTTAGTCACATTGA
Source organism: Secale cereale (assembly GCA_902687465.1). NCBI lineage: Eukaryota > Viridiplantae > Streptophyta > Magnoliopsida > Poales > Poaceae > Secale > Secale cereale. Next base: position 193,882,340 of record LR738715.1, on the reverse strand, counting down.
GCTCATTATGATGATGTCTTACCGAGTGGGCCCAGAGATACCTCTCTGTCATACGGAGTGACAAATCCCAGTCTTGGTTCGTGCCAACTCAACAGACACTTTCAGAGATACCAGTTGCGTACCTTTATAGCCACCCAGTTACGTTGTGACGTTTGGCACGCCCAAAGCATTCCTACGGTATCCGGGAGTTGCACAACCTCATGGTCTAAGGAACAGATACTTAACATTGGAAAAGCTTTAGCATTACGAACTACACGATCTTGTGCTAGGCTTAGGATTGGGTCTTGTCCATCACATCATTCTCCTAATGATGTGATCCCATTATCAATGACATCCAATGTCCATGGCCAGGAAACCATGACCATCTGTTGATCAACGAGCTAGTAACTATAGGCTTACTAGGGACACGTAGTGGTCTATGTATTCACACATGTATCATTGTTTCCGTATAATACAATTCAAGCATGAATAACAGACAATTATCATGAACAAGGAAATATAATAATAACCATTTTATTATTGCCTCTAGGGCATATTTCCAACAGTCTCCCACTTGCACTAGAGTCAATAATCTAGTTACATTGTGATGAATCGAACACCCATAGAGTTCTGGTGTTGATCATGTTTTGCCCGTGGAAGAGGTTTAGTCAACGGATCTGCGACATTCAGATCCGTATGCACTTTACAAATATCTATGTCTCCTTCTTGAACATAATTCCGAATGGAGTTGAAACGGCGCTTGATGTGCTTGGTCTTCTTGTGAAACCTGGGCTCCTTGGCAATGGCAATGGCAATGGCTCCAGTGTTGTCACAGAAGAGAGTCATCGGGCTTGACGCGCTTGGAATGACTCCTAGGTCGGTGATGAACTCCTTCATCCAGACTCCTTCCTGCGCTACTTTGCAAGCAGCTATGTACTCCGCTTCACATGTAGAATGCGCCACGACGCTCTGCTTGCAACTGCACCAGCTGACTGCCCCTCCATTCAAAATATACACGTACCCAGTTTGTGACTTAGAGTCATCCAGATATGTGTCGAAGCTGGCATCGACGTAACCCTTTACGACGAGCTCTTCGTCACCTCCATAAACGAGAAACATATCCTTAGTCCTTTTCAGGTACTTCAGGATGTTCTTGACCGTTGTCCAGTGTTCCATACCGGGATAACTTTGGTACCTCCCTACCAAACTTATGGCAAGGTTCACATCAGGTCTGGTACACAGGATGGCATACATGATAGAACCTATGGCTGAGGCATAGGGGATGACACTCATCTTTTCTCTATCTCCCGCCGTGGTCGGGGATTGATCCGTGCTCAATCTCATACCTTGCAATACAGGCAAGAACCCTTTCTTGGACTGATCCATATTGAACTTCTTCAATATCTTATCAAGGTATGTGCTTTGTGAAAGACCAATGAGGCGTCTCGATCTATCTCTATAGATCTTGATGCCTAATATGTAAGCAGCTTCTCCAAGGTCCTTCATCGAAAAACTCTTATTCAAGTAGACCTTAATGCTTTCCAAGAATTCTATATCATTTCCCATCAACAGTATATCATCCACATATAATATGAGAAATGCTACTGAGCTACCACTCACTTTCATGTAAATACAGGCTTCTCCCCAAGTATGTATAAACCCAAACGCTTTGATCACATCATTAAAGCGAATATTCCAACTCCGAGATGCTTGCACCAGCCCATAGATAGAGCGCTGGAGCTTGCATACCTTGTTAGCATTCTCAGGATCGACAAAACCTTCCGGCTGCATCATATACAGTTCTTCCTTGAGGAAGCCATTAAGGAATGCCGTTGTGACGTCCATTTGCCATATCTCAAAATCATAGTATGCGGCAATTGCTAACATGATTCGGACGGACTTCAGCATCGCTACGGGAGAGAAAGTCTCGTCGTAGTCAATCCCTTGAACTTGTTGATAACCTTTAGCGACAAGTCGAGCCTTATAGATGGTCACATTACCATCCGCGTCAGTCTTCTTCTTAAATATCCATTTATTTTCTATGGCGTGCCGATCATCGGGCAAGTCCACCAAAGTCCATACTTTGTTTTCATACATGGATCCTATCTCAGGTTTCATGGCTTCAAGCCATTTGTTGGAATCCGGGCCCGCCATTGCTTCTTCATAGTTCGAAGGTTCACCGTTGTCTAACAACATGATTTCCATGACAGGGTTGCCGTACCACTCTGGTGCGGAACGTGTCCTTGTGGACCTTCGAAGTTCAATAGTAACTTGATCTGAATCTTCATGATCATCATCATTATCTTCCTCCCTAGTCGGTGCAGGCACCTTAGGAACAATTTCCTGTGCTGCGCTACTTTCCGATTTGGAAGGGGTGACTGTCACCTCATCAAGTTCTACTTTCCTCCCACTCACTTCTTTCAAGAGAAACTCTTTCTCCAGAAAGGACCCATTCTTGCCAACGAAGATCTTGCCTTCGGATCTGAGGTAGAAGGTGTACCCAATTGTTTCCTTTGGGTATGCTATGAAGAGGCATTTTTCCGATTTGGGTTTGAGCTTTTCAGGTTGAAGTTTCTTGACATAAGCATCGCAACCCCAAACTTTCATAAACGACAGCTTAGGTTTCTTGCCAAACCAAAGTTCATACGGTGTCGTCTCAATGGATTTTGACGGAGCCCTATTTAAAGTGAATGCGGTAGTCTCTAAAGCATATCCCCAAAAAGATAGCGGTAAGTCGGTGAGAGACATCATAGATCGCACCATGTCCAACAGAGTATGATTTCGACGTTCGGACACACCATTACGCTGAGGTGTTCCGGGCGGTGTCAATTGTGAAACAATTCCACAGTTCCTTAAGTGCGTGCCAAATTCGTGACTTAAATATTCACCCCCACGATCCGATCGTAAGAACTTTATTTTTTTTGTCACGTTGATTCTCGACCTCATTCTTAAATTCCTTGAACTTTTCAAAGGTCTCAGACTTGTGTTTCATCAAGTAGACATACCCATATCTACTCAAGTCATCTGTGAGGGTGAGAACATAACGATAGCCTCCGCGAGCTTCAACACTCATTGGACCGCACACATCGGTATGTATGATTTCCAATAAGTTGGTCGCTCGCTCCATTATTTCGAAGAACGGAGTCTTGGTCATCTTGCCCAAGAGGCATGGTTCGCACATGTCAAATGATTCATAATCAAGAGACTCTAGAAGTCCATCTGCATGGAGCTTCTTCATACGTTTGACGCCAATATGACCGAGGCATCTTTTGGCATTCACACTATGAATATGTGTAACATCACGTTCGAGATTCATCAAGAATAAACCATTGACCAGCGGGGCATGACCATAAAACATATCTCTCATATAAATAGAACAACCATTATTCTCGGATTTAAATGAGTAGCCATCTCGCATTAAACGAGATCCAGATACAATGTTCATGCTCAAAGCTGGTACTAAATAATAATTATTAAGGTTTAAAACTAATCCCGAGGGTATATGTAGAGGTAGTGTGCCGACGGCGATCACACCGACCTTGGAACCATTCCCGACGCGCATCGTCACCTCATCGTTCGCCAGCCTCCGCTTATTTCGCAGCTCCTGCTTTGAGTTACAAATGTGAGGAACTACACCGGTATCAAATACCCAGGAGCTACTACGAGCGCTGGTAAGGTACACATCAATAACATGTATATCATATATACCTTTGACGTTACAGACCTTCTTATCTGCTAAGTATTTGGGGCAGTTCCGCTTCCAGTGACCCGTTCCCTTTGTAATGCCCCGGATGTAATACTTTCCCATTTGGGCATATAATATATCTCTGGCTTCATCTATTCCATTCCGGGTTCTTTGTCTTTCGGGTTTTCGTTGTTTTGTTGTGTGAGTGTGTGGCATTCATTCATATCATGTAGTCATATGCATCGCATTGCATTTGTGTTGTCGTTTGCATCCGGTTCCACGTGTTCCTTCCCGTTGTCCGTTTCGCGTTCCGGAGCTCCCTCACGTGTCCGTGGCGTCTCGTAGGCCTACCTTGGTGTTTGGCCGTGTAATGTTACCGGTTTGGCGCGAGACTTGTCGTGTGTTGTTGTTTTGATGTTTGTAACCCGCCTGTCAAATCTCGTCGCGTTTCGAGTCCGTTTGCTACCCCAACAGTTATTCGTGTGGGCTCAAAGTGCCTCCACTTTGCGGCCCAAGACACCCCATCCAACAACCAACCAACCACTCCTAGCCACTTCTATCATCTAGGCCATCCAAATCTGATCCGGTGGCCGAAAACCGCACTCCATTTGGACAACCCTAGCTACTTGTGCCTATATATTTGTCCACTCCCCCAAATTTTGCCCCAAAACAAGGAAACCCTAGCCCCCACCTTCATCTTCTTGCTCCAGCCTCCTCCTCCCACTCCGGCCGGAGCTCGCCGGAGCACCGCCGGAGTACCTCGCCGGAGTGCCCCGCCGCCTCGCCGGAGTTCCCGGAGCTCGCCGGAGCTCTCCATCTCCTACACACGCCGCCCCACCGCCTCCGGCCAGCCACCACCGGAGCCGTGCCACCTCCCGTCGCCGGCCTTCCCTCGCGCAGGCGCCTCTCCGCTCGAGGCTCATTCGCCGCCGCCAGGCATCGCCGTTCGCCTTCTCCAGATCGGATCGGGGCAGGGAGGCCCCGATCGATCCGATCCCGATCCATCGCCTCAGGTCCCTGGGCCGTTGACCCCGGCCAGATCCGCCGGGCCGGCCGCCTCCTTCCCGCGGCCCGTCTGCTCCCGCCTCCAGGCCCAGCCCCGACCGGCGCCTCCAGCAGCAGATCGCCCGGGCCGGCCTTCCTCTCCGTTCCCCTGGCCCAGCGCTCGCCTCCCCGACGCGGCCGCAGATCGCCAGCGCGCCAGCGGATCGCCTCCCGCGGGCCCGCACTGCCTCCGCCTCCGGCTGTGGGCCGAAGCCAGGTGGGCCGCCCCTCCGACCGCCTCCCTCGCCAGGCCACCGCGGGCCTGCGCCGCTCGAAGGCCCAGCCGCCAAGACCCCGCCGGGCCGAAGTCGCCGCCTCTCCCGCGGGCCTCAGCCAGATCTCCTCCGGCCCGTTTCCTCACCAGATCTGAAGGTTGACCCCCTAAAATCATCTAAGTCCCTGTTGCTTGTTGTGTGCTGATGCAATCTTAGAACATGGATATCTTTTTGTGTGGTGCTCCGTTTTGCGCAAATGAGGTGTCCAGACGTTCGTGGTGACTAGCACTACGTTTCATCTCTTTGTGCCATGCATGTTTGTAGTCATCTAGATGCTTATTTTTCTGTTGCAAGAGTGCATCCCGTTATAAACTGCTGCTATGTGTTGTTTTTATGCCATCTTTGCATAGTGGTAACTTTTAGCTCGTTTATCCGAATGATGCAAATGACATGTCCATGTGTTCGTCTTGCCATGCTCTACATGTTGTTTGTGTTAGGTTGCATGATAGATTTAATCTTGCCATGTTTAGCTCCGTTGCAAAGTGCCATGTGGCTGTGATGTTGTTTTACTTGTTATGAGATGCCATCTTGTTGAGCTCATTGCTATCGTTGTTTTTATCTCCATGATGCATGCTTGTATGTTTCGGAATCACCATCATGTGTACTTTGATGTGGTGCTTACCACTTGCCATGTTTAGTTTCGAGGTGACTTAAACTTGCTCTTTTAGATGCCATGATGAAACTGTTGTTTTAACACTTAGTGACATTTCACTAAGTCTGGAATCTGTAATGTTCCGATGCCATGTTTGCGTGCTGTTCTAGGACAAACCATGATAGTTTTGGGGTGGATCTTGATGGTTCCTTGTAGTATATATTGTTGGCTATCCATTCATGTTCTCACATGCTTATTTGAGTGGCTGTAGCATATTTAACTTTTGCTCCAAAGTTTCAATAAAATTCTGCTGTCAGGATTTTGTTGTCAAGTTCAATATGTCCAAGCTTGTTGCTATTGATCCGTGGCTCCTTTGGGGGTGCACCTTTGGACTTATTTGCTGTAGGATATGTCTAGTTTATGTTCATGCTCTTTGCCATGGTGTTTGAGTGTTGTAGCTTATTTTTCTAGTGCTCCGAAGTTGCTATGTTGCTGTAATTTTCAGCTTTCGCATGTTTCTTGTTTCGGGCATAACTTTTAGCCCGTAGCTCCGTTTGGAGCGAGTCTTATATGAAACTTGATTGATTTTCCGTGTAGATTCATAATATCCTTTTGTTATCTTGTTTTGAAGCTTTTGCTTGAGTGCTATTTTTCCGTGCTCCGTGTGCTTCCTTAGTGCATCCATCATGCATCCATCATTTTGGTGTGCGCATTGCATCTTGTTGATTCGTGCCTTGTGTGGTTGTATTGTTTAGAGCCGGAAGCTGAGACCGAGTACGAGTACGAGCACGAGGTTACCAACGAGGTTGAGCACGAGGACCCCTCTTACGATCCGAACGACTACACTTCAGGCAAGATGACCGAACCCGGATACCATTACTATTTTTGCCTATTGCTAGAAGTCTCGATCTATAGTTTTGCCTCGATGCCTATGTCTTTCCTGTCAGCCTCCTACTTGTAACCATGACCATGCTTAACCACCCTACCTATGCAAACCGTTGCTTGGCTAAGTACGCTTCGCTCAGCCCTTCTTATAGCATTGCTAGATGCAGGTGAAGATTGAAGATGCTTGCTTCATGTTGAAGTTTTGTTGGGTTATATCACACTATATAATTGCTGAATGAAATCATCTATATATTGGCAAGGGTGGAAGGCTAAGCCTTTTGCTTGGTGATTTGTTCCACTCATGCCGTTAGGAACCGTTTAAACCGGTGTTATGTTCCTTGATTATGCGTTCCTAACACGGTTGAGGTGTATGGGACCCCCTCGATAAACCGCTAAGTGCTAAGTCTTTTCCAGCAAGTCCCAACATTGGTACTATTTGCCTAATAACTAAATAAACTTGCATAGGGAGTAATTAACCCTCTTTCTTAATCAACAACCCCGGGCCAGTGCTCCACATGAGTGTTGGTCCGAAACGGGGAGCCTGCGGGGCCGCCTTGGGGAAACCCGAGGTATCTGGCATACACCTGTAGCTTCGCCCATCTGGTCGTGTCCTGAGACTAGATACGCGCGGCTACTATCAGGGTGTCGACACGCCGGGAGGATTTGCTGGATTAGCCTTACCTTAGTTCGGAGTATCTTGAGCACGGGATTCCGAGAATACTTGGGTCTTCCCACTTTGGAGATGCGACTCCGCGGATCGTGGGTTTGTAATGGGCCAAGTTGGAACACCCCTGCAGGGTTATGAACTTTCGAAAGCCGTGCCCGCGGTTATGTGGCAGATGGGAGCTTGTTAATATCCGGTTGCAGATAACTTGACACATTGTTCTAATACACTACCAGCGTGTGTACCGTGACTGTCAATTTCCGAATAGGGATTCGGGAGTTGAACACGGTGGGGTTATGTATGTTGAGCTTTAGCTAGGATCACTTCGTGATCATCTCTCGACCGAGGCACTTCTCTTCTCGCACTCTTTCTCGTAAGCTAGTGCTAGTTGCTGCTGCAGACACTTATTCTTTTCTTCAGCCTTATCCTCTCCCAAGGTTTAAATAGTCATGTTACCCGGGAACGGGATTGCTGAGTCCTCTGTGGCTCACAGTTACTTCACCACACCAGATGCAGGTCCAGTGGTGAGCTATCCAGGTGATGGCACCGAGCTAGACTGGGAGTACAACAAGGAGCGTAGTCGATACTATGTTCGTTATCCTGATGATCAGTAGTGGAGACTTCTACTAGGATTCGATCCGACCTGTGGATTTTAACTTATGTTTGGTATCTTGTCATTTGGATTTTACCCTTAGAGGGTTGTGATGTTTTATTGAATGATGATTTGGACATGTATTGTATTTGTGTGACGTGGCGATTGTAAGCCAACTATGTTTATGTTTTCCATCCCCCTTTTTACATGAGTTGTGCAAAGATACCAGACTTGCGATCATTCCAGCATGGGGTTATGTCTCTAAGTCGTGCCTCGACACGTAGGAGATATAGTCCCATCCTAGGCATTACAAGTTGGTATCAGAGCCAGGTTCCGACCTAGGAGCCCCCACTGATTGATCGAATCGTTGACGGTCGAGTCTAGGCACACACTAAAAACATTTTGAGTCCTATATTATATCGGAGAGTAGGAATTCTTTGCTTCTCATCCCTTTTCTCTCTGTGAGGACTCCTGACGTCTACTCTTGCCTCTTCTACTTTCAAAAATTGCACCAATTTTTTTTAGGAATCTCGCGAGTATTCTGGGATTGTTTCGATGTTCTTGTGACGAGAATATTGTTCTCGATGCCTCATGATATTAGGGGTTGTGGTAGTGTCCCGGGGAGTTGAGCTTCGGGGTATTGTCGTCACAAGCATATCGCGGCAGTACTAAATACTTAAGGCGGCCGACATCGAAAATCTCTCCTATACGGTTAGTGGCAAGATAACCCCGACATCACCCAGTACTGGGGAGGTAGTTCGGGAGTATTGCCATAGCTTGTTATAGTGGATGCTTTTCGAAGGTCCGAGGTAGACAGTTTCCGAGAAAGACTGGTTATGTGTTGAAGGATGGATACAGCTGGATGTAGGTTTAGAGTTGATTGCGCGGTGCTTCCCCTATATCCCCAACACCTGATTGCATAACTGGAATCTTTCAGAAATTAACAGGTGGGTTTATCCAGTAGATCGTAGGCATTCTTCCAACGAATGTAGGTTAGCGAGTTCGGGGCTCTACATTGAGTGAAGTGGTATTATGACCGATGTTCCGATCGGGAGTTGCATCTTAAAGGGTCCTTGGCTATGCTGATCCGGGGATTGCAAAACCCTTTCGTAACGCGTTCATATGCTTTCAGCACGAAAATGTCGAACGAAACTCCTATCTTGTGTTTGTTCCCGTCTGTACCTTGTTGTTTTTCTTATTTACCTTTGTCCCCTATGTGGCTTCTCGTGAAGATTGATGTTATCATTTAACTAAGAATTTCATTCGTTCCTCTTGTTCGAATGATTTCATTCGTTCCTATTGTTCGAATGATTATTGTGAAGACTTGTTGCAATTCATTCCATTGATTCAGCTTATACCTTCTGTCAATCAATTGCTGATTCGTGGTCATCTTTTTCAGGATGGCTCCGAAACGGGTTCCCAACGCTAACCCAGAGGGTGAAGAGGTCCCAGATCGTCCTCCTTTCCCTCCTCCTCCGTCTGAGGCTTGGAGAGCGATTATGCAGACTACAAATCAGAACACCCAGTTGTTGATGCAGATGATGCAGCAGATGCAAGCTAATCAAGCTAATCAGGGTGTTCCAGGGAATCAAGGAAACTTCTTCAACCAGCAGCACCATGCTACTCTCAACCAGTTCTTGGCCAATAATCCAAAAGCTTTCAGTTACTGTGTCGACCCTCTTGATGCTGAAGATTGGTTAACCGATATAAAGAAGCATTTTGAGTGCAGTAACGTAAAGGAAGAGGATTATGTGAAGTTTGCAGCCTTCCAACTCAAAGACCAAGCAGCTGACTGGTGGCAGCAGTACAAAGACTCCAGACCAGGTCGTGTGATCTCTTGGGAGGATTTCTGCAAGGACTTTCGCTCTCACCATATTCCAACAAGTGTCATCGAGGGTATGCGTGAGCAATTCCGCAACCTGAAGCAGGGCTCTATGACAGTCTACCAGTATAATGTCAAGTTCCAAAACCTCGCCCGCTATGCTAAGCAAGACATTCCTGATGCCAAGAGCAAAATCTACCAGTTTCGTGGAGGTCTCAAAGATGAACTTCAACTTGCTCTCACCTTGTTCGAGCCCGATGAATTCGACAAATTCTATAACATGGCTTTGAAACAAGAGGCAGCTCAGCTTAAGATGGAGGCTTCTAAAAAGAGGATTCGAGATGCCGTTCACTCCTCCTCATCGTCTCAGATGGTCTCGAAACAACAAAAAATTTGGCTTCCTCCTCCTCCAGTGATTCGAGCTCCTTACAACAACTCCAACAGCAACAAGAACTCTAGTGGACGTGGTTTCTCCCACCCACCCAACCCGAGGAACCAGTTTCAGTCTCAAGGCTCCAAGTCAAGTGGTTCTCATTTCTGTCCTCTCTCAGAAGTGGTGTGCAACAAGTGTGGCAAGAAGGGTCACAATGCCAACAAGTGCCCCAACCCGAAGCGTCTTCCACCTCCTCCACCTGTGAGTTCGGCTATTGTCAAGCATGATCCAAAGGCAGCAAGGGTGAATTTGATGAATGCAGCACAAGCGGAGAATTCTTCTGATGTGATTTTCGGTAACCTCTCAGTTAACTCTTTTCCAGCTAAAGTGTTGTTTGATTTGGGAGCTTCATGTTCTTTCATGTCTCAACCATTTGCATCCAAGCACAATGTTGTCACTTCAAATTTTCCTCAGAGGTTGCAAGTTATTTCTCCGGGGAGACGTATGACTTCCAGTGTATATGCTCCGGATGTTTCTATTCGCATGGGTGATTATCGCTTTCTGGCTAAACCGGTGGTTCTTGGTAATTCCGACATTGACCTCATCCTCGGGATGGATTGGCTTTCTCAGCATGATGCTCACATTGATTGTGCTCAGAAGGAAGTCAAGATGACTCATCCTGATGAATATGTGATTATCTTTGCCTCCAGGGATAACACTATCAGGCTTTTCTCTCTCAATGATAAGGGCGAAATTAATGCCATATCTCAAATTCCGGTGGTGAACGAATACCAAGAGGTCTTTCCTGAAGAACTTCCAGGCATGCCTCCACACCGTCAGGTGGAATTCGTCATTGAACTCGAGCCGGGTACTGAGCCAGCATGCCGGCGTCCGTACAAGCTCTCTCCTGAAGAATTGAAGGAATTGAAGAAGCAGCTTGATGAACAGGAGCGTATGGGTCTCATCAGGCCTAGTACGTCTCCATGGGGCTGTGGTGTCTTATTTGTCAAGAAGAAAGATGGCACGGAGCGTCTCTGTGTTGATTACCGGCCATTGAACAAGAAGACAATAAAGAACAAGTATCCGCTACCCAACATCAATGAACTCTTCGAGCAGCTCAAAGGAGCTAAAGTGTTCTCTAAGCTTGACCTCCGAATGGGCTATCACCAAATTCGCATTCGCGAGCAAGACATTCCCAAGACGGCCTTCAGAATGAGCTACGGTTCATACGAGTATACTGTCATGTCCTTTGGTCTCGCCAATGCTCCTCCTACCTTCTCGAGAATGATGCACTACATCTTCAACCCCTATATTGGCGAGTTTGTGCTTGTGTATCTGGATGATATTCTGGTGTTTTCCAAGAATGAAGAAGATCACGAAAAGCAATTACGTCTGGTTCTTGATCGACTCCGTGAGCATAAGTTCTATGCTAAGTCCTCCAAGTGCGAATTTTGGCTTGATAAGGTTTTGTACCTGGGCCATATCATCTCAGCTGACGGTATTGCGGTAAATCCCGAGAAAGTTGAAGCAATTGTCAACTGGGAAGCTCCTCAGAACGTCAAGCAACTCCGCAGTTTTCTGGGTCTTGCCAGCTATTGCAGAAGGTTCGTTGAGAACTTCTCCAAGATTGCCAAGCCTCTTTCCAACTTGCTTCAGAAGAATGTCAAATACTTTGGTCTCCAGAGTGTGAAGTGGCATTCAAAACTCTCAAAGAAAAGCTCGTCTCTGCTCCAGTTCTTACTCCTCCAGATGAGTCCAAGCCCTATGAAGTATTCTGTGATGCTTCTCTTCAAGGACTTGGTGGTGTGCTTATGCAAGATAAGAGAATTGTGGCATACACTTCTCGTCAGCTGAAGCCAAGTGAGAAGAACTATCCCACACATGATCTCGAGCTAGCAGCTGTGGTACATGCTTTGATTACGTGGAGACATCTGTTGTTGGGCAGAAAAGTCGACATCTTCACTGATCACAAGAGCTTGAAGTACATCTTCACACAGCCTAATCTGAACCTCCGCCAGACTCGTTGGGTTGAAATGATCCAAGAGTACAATCCCAGCATTGAATACACTCCTGGCAAGGCGAATGTGATTGCAGATGCTTTGAGCAGAAAGGCATATTGCAACAGCCTTCTTATCAAGCCGTTCCAGCCTGAGCTTTGTGAAGCATTCAGGAAACTCAACCTCCAAGTTGTTCTGCAGGGTTTTCTTGCAAATCTTCAAATTGCTCCGACTTGGAAGATCAGGTCCGTGAGGCCCAACTTAGTGATGCCATGGTGCAGAAGGTGAAACATGGTATTGCAAAGGGCACTCCTAAATACAAGTGCTTTCGTGTGGATGAGAGAGATACCTTGTTCTTCGAGGACAGACTCGTTGTTCCCAAAGGTGATCTCAGGAAGCTCATAATGGAAGAAGCACATGATTCTCTCCTTTTCATTCATCCAGGAAGTTCCAAGATGTACCAAGACCTCAAGCAATCTTACTGGTGGACACGCATGAAAAGGGAGATTGCCCAATTCGTGAATGAATGTGATGTTTGCAGAAGAGTGAAAGCAGAACATCAACGTCCAGCCGGTCTTCTCCAACCTCTTCCTATTCCCGAGTGGAAATTCGACCACATTGAAATGGATTTCGTCACTGGCTTTCCTAAGTCCAAGCAAGGGAATGATTCTATCTTTGTGGTGATTGACAAGCTTACCAAAGTCGCTCACTTCCTTCCAGTCAAGGAATCCATCAATGCAGCTCAATTGGCAGAGTTGTACACTTCCAGAATTGTGTCTTTACATGGCATTCCTCAAGTTATCTCCTCAGACCGTGGAAGTTTGTTCACATCAAAGTTCTGGGACTCCTTTCAGTCCGCCATGGGCACTAAGATCAGGTTCAGCACTGCTTTTCACCCTCAGACTAGTGGTCAAGTCGAGCGAGTGAATCAGATTCTAGAAGACATGCTCAGAGCCTGTGTCATATCTTTTGGCATGAGATGGGAAGACTGCCTTCCATTTGCCGAGTTCTCTTACAACAACATCTATCAAGCAAGTGCAGGCAAAGTTCCGTTTGAAATCCTCTATGGCAGAAAGTGCCGTACACCTCTCAACTGGTCTGAAACAGGCGAACTTCAACTTCTTGGCAATGACTTGATCTCAGAAGCCGAAGAAATGTGCAAAGTCATACGTGAGAATCTCAAGACCGCTCAGTCGCGCCAGAAGAGCTACTATGATGGCAAGCATCATGATTTGGCTTTCAACATTGGCGATCATGTCTATCTCCGTGTTTCTCCAATGAAAGGCACCCAAAGATTCGGTATCAAAGGAAAGCTTGCTCCTAGATACATCGGGCCTTTCAAGATTCTTGGCAAAAGAGGCGATCTAGCCTATCAACTTGAGCTCCCTTCCAACTTCGCCAATGTTCATGATGTGTTCCATGTGTCTCAACTCCGCAAATGCTTCAAGGCACCTGAACGCATGATTCCGTTTGAAGAGATTGATCTTCAACAAGACCTGTCTTACCGAGAGCATCCCATTGCTATTCTCGAAGAGACCGAACGCAAGACCCGCAACAAGTCCATCAAATTCCTGAAAGTCAAGTGGTCACATCACACCGACCGAGAAGCTACGTGGGAACGAGAAGATCATCTTCGTTTCGAGTACCCTTCCTTTTTCCAGTCCTAGATCTCGGGACGAGATCTTTTTGTAGTAGAGGAGAGTTTGTAATGCCCCGGATGTAATACTTTCCCTTTTGGGCATATAATATATCTTTTGCTTCATCTATTCCATTCCGGGTTCTTTGTCTTTCGGGTTTTCGTCGTTTTGTTGTGTGAGTGTGTGGCTACTTGTGCCTATATATTTGTCCACTCCCCCAAATTTTGCCCCAAAACAAGGAAACCCTATCCCCCACCTTCATCTTCTTGCTCCAGCCTCCTCCTCCCACTCCGGTCGGAGCTCGCCGGAGCACCGCCGGAGTACCTCGCCGGAGTGCCCCGCCACCTCGCCGGAGTTCCCGGAGCTCGCCGGAGCTCTCCATCTCCTACACGCGCCGCCCCACCGCCTCCGGCCAGCCACCACCGGAGCCGCGCCACCTCCCGTCGCCGGCCTTCCCTCGCGCAGGCGCCTCTCTGCTCGAGGCTCGTTCGCCGCCGCCAGGCATCGCCGTTCGCCTTCTCCGGATCGGATCGGGGCAGGGAGGCCCCGATCGATCCGATCCCGATCCATCGCCTCAGGTCCCTGGGCCGTTGACCCCGGCCGGATCCGCTGGGCCGGCCGCCTCCTTCCCGCGGCCCGTCTGCTCCCGCCTCCGGGCCCAGCCCCGACCGGCGCCTCCAGCAGCAGATCGCCCGGGCCGGCCTCCCTCTCCGTTCCCCTGGCCCAGCGCTCGCCTCCCCGACGCGGCCTCAGATCGCCAGCGCACCAGCGGATCGCCTCCCGCGGGCCCGCACTGCCTCCGCCTCCGGCTGTGGGCCGAAGCCAGGTGGGCCGCCCCTCCGACCGCCTCCCTCGCCAGGCCACCGCGGGCCTGCGCCGCTCGAAGGCCCAGCCGCCAAGACCCCGCCGGGCCGAAGTCGCCGCCTCTCCCGCGGGCCTCGGCCAGATCTCCTCCGGCCCGTTTCCTCACCAGATCTGAAGGTTGACCCCCTAAAATCATCTAAGTCCCTGTTGCTTGTTGTGTGCTGATGAAATCTTAGAACATGGATATCTTTTTGTGTGGTGCTCCGTTTTGCGCAAATGAGGTGTCCAGACGTTCGTGGTGACTAGCACTACGTTTCATCTCTTTGTGCCATGCATGTTTGTGGTCATCTAGATGCTTATTTTTCTGTTGCAAGAGTGCATCCCGTTATAAACTGCTGCTATGTGTTGTTTTTATGCCATCTTTGCATAGTGGTAACTTTTAGCTCGTTTATCCGAATGATGCAAATGACATGTCCACGTGTTCGTCTTGCCATGCTCTTAGGGGTGGCAACGGGGCCCCATACCCACCAAACCCATGGGGATTTCATCTATTAGGGGGTGGGGATGGGCGAAAAACATCCCCATGGGGATATTTACCAAACTAATTTATTCCCCATAGGGTACAATGGGGATGAGGACGATATCCTATTCCCCAGACCCAATAGCCATTGGGGACCCGGTTAGTAACCGTGACACTGCGGTCAACCTTAAAATATTCACAAACAAACTTGCGAAAACAAAAAAAGCTCTGGAAAATAACCTTAAACCTATCTCACGTCCTCATCTCAGCTGCCACCATGACCAAAAAGTTAGTACGGCCTAGATATGCATTAGCAGGACAAGGACAACACCAATTACGTATGTTGATTATAGGGTGTCATATTATGTATATGAGTATTTGTTTATGGGGATGGAGACCCTAATGGGGCCCCGTTCCCCAGTGGGGCATGGGTATGGGGAAATTTCATCCCCAGTCATGTAAACGGGGATGGGGATGGGATGATAGGGAATAGATGGGGATGGGGATGTTGTAGGTATCCCCATAGGGGATTGTCCCCATTGCCATCCCTACATGCTCTACATGTTGTTTGTGTTAGGTTGCATGATAGATTTAATCTTGCCATGTTTAGCTCCATTGCAAAGTGCCATGTGGCTGTGATGTTGTTTTACTTGTTATGAGATGCCATCTTGTTGAGCTCATTGCTATCGTTGTTTTTATCTCCATGATGCATGCTTGTATGTTTCGGAATCACCATCATGTGTACTTTGATGTGGTGCTTACCACTTGCCATGTTTAGTTTCGAGGTGACTTAAACTAGCTCTTTTAGATGCCATGATGAAAGTGTTGTTTTAACACTTAGTGACATTTCACTAAGTCTGGAATCTGTAATGTTCCGATGCCATGTTTGCATGCTGTTCTAGGACAAACCATGATAGTTTTGGGGTGGATCTTGATGGTTCCTTGTAGTATATATTGTTGGCTATCCATTCATGTTCTCACATGCTTATTTGAGTGGCTGTAGCATATTTAACTTTTGCTCCAAAGTTTCAATAACATTCTGCTGTCAGGATTTTGTTGTCAAGTTCAATATGTCCAAGCTTGTTGCTATTGATCCGTGGCTCCTTTGGGGGTGCACCTTTGGACTTATTTGCTGTAGGATATGTCTAGTTTATGTTCATGCTCTTTGCCATGGTGTTTGAGTGTTGTAGCTTATTTTTCTAGTGCTCCGAAGTTGCTATGCTGCTGTAATTTTCAGCTTTCGCATGTTTCTTGTTTCGGGCATAACTTTTAGCCCGTAGCTCCGTTTGGAGCGAGTCTTATATGAAACTTGATTGATTTTCCGTGTAGATTCATAATATCCTTTTGTTATCTTGTTTTGAAGCTTTTGCTTGAGTGCTATTTTTCCGTGCTCCGTGTGCTTCCTTAGTGCATCCATCATGCATCCATCATTTTGGTGTGCGCATTGCATCTTGTTGATTCGTGCCTTGTGTGGTTGTATTGTTTATAGCCGGAAGCTGAGACCGAGTACGAGTACGAGCACGAGGTTACGAATGAGGTTGAGCACGAGGACCCCTCTTACGATCCGAAGGACTACACTTCAGGCAAGATGACCGAACCCGGATACCATTACTATTTTTGCCTATTGCTAGAAGTCTCGATCTATAGTTTTGCCTCGATGCCTATGTCTTTCCTGTCAGCCTCCTACTTGTAACCATGACCATGCTTAACCACCCTACCTATGCAAACCGTTGCTTGGCTAAGTACGCTTCGCTCAGCCCTTCTTATAGCATTGCTAGATGCAGGTGAAGATTGAAGATGCTTGCTTCATGTTGAAGTTTTGTTGGGTTATATCACACTATATAATTGCTAAATGAAATCATCTATATATTGGCAAGGGTGGAAGGCTAAGCCTTTTGGTTGGTGATTTGTTCCACTCATGCCGTTAGGAACCGTTTAAACCGGTGTTATGTTCCTTGATTATGCGTTCCTAACACGGTTGGGGTGTATGGGACCCCCTCGATAAACCGCTAAGTGCTAAGTCTTTTCCAGCAAGTCCCAAAATTGGTACTATTTGCCTAATAACTAAATAAACTTGCATAGGGAGTAATTAACCCTCTTTCTTAATCAACAACCCCGGGCCAATGCTCCACATGAGTGTTGGTCCGAAACGGGGAGCCTGCGGGGCCGCCTTGGGGAAACCCGAGGTATCTGGCATACACCTGTAGCTTCGCCCATCCGGTCGTGTCCTGAGACTAGATACGCGCGGCTACTATCAGGGTGTCGACACGCCGGGAGGATTTGCTGGATTAGCCTTACCTTAGTTCGGAGTATCTTGAGCACGGGATTCCGAGAATACTCGGGTCTTCCCACTTTGGAGTTGCGACTCCGCGGATCGTGGGCTTGTAATGGGCCAAGTTGGAACACCCCTGCAGGGTTATGAACTTTCGAAAGCCGTGCCCGCGGTTATGTGGCAGATGGGAGCTTGTTAATATCTGGTTGCAGATAACTTGACACATTGTTCTAATACACTACCAGCGTGTGTACCGTGACTGTCAATTTCCGAATAGGGATTCGGGAGTTGAACACGGTGGGGTTATGTATGTTGAGCTTTAGCTAGGATCACTTCGTGATCATCTCTCGACCGAGGCACTTCTCTTCTCGCACTCTTTCTCGTAAGCTAGTGCTAGTTGCTGCTGCAGACACTTATTCTTTTCTTCAGCCATATCCTCTCCCAAGGTTTAAATAGTCATGTTACCCGGGAACGGGATTGCTGAGTCCTCTGTGGCTCACAGTTACTTCACCACACCAGATGCAGGTCCAGTGGTGAGCTATCCAGGTGATGGCACCGAGCTAGACTGGGAGTACGACGAGGAGCGTAGTCGATACTATGTTCGTTATCCTGATGATCAGTAGTGGAGACTTCTACTAGGATTCGATCCGACCTGTGGATTTTAACTTATGTTTGGTATCTTGTCATTTGGATTTTACCCTTAGAGGGTTGTGATGTTTTATTGAATGATGATTTGGACATGTATTGTATTTGTGTGACGTGGCGATTGTAAGCCAACTATGTTTATGTTTTACATCCCCCTTTTTACATGAGTTGTGCAAAGATACCAGACTTGCGATCATTCCAGCATGGGGTTATGTCTCTAAGTCGTGCCTCGACACGTAGGAGATATAGTCCCATCCTGGGCATCACACCCTTGCAATGAAAGCACTCAGTTTCAGGCTTGGGTCCATTCTTTGTCTTCTTCCCGGCAACTGGCTTACCGGGCGCGGCAACTCCTTTGCCGTCCTTCTTGAAGTTCTTCTTACCCTTGCCTTTCTTGAACTTAGTGGTTTTATTGACCATCAACACTTGATGTTCTTTCTTGATATCCACCTCCGCTGATTTCAGCATTGAGTACACCTCGGGAATGGACTTCTCCATACCTTGCATATTGAAGTTCATCACGAAGCTCTTGTAGCTAGGTGGGAGCGACTGAAGGATTCTGTCAACGACCGCTTCGTCTGGGAGATTAATTCCCAACTAAGACAAGCGATTGTGCAACCCAGACAATTTGAGTATGTGCTCGCTGACAGAACTATTCTCCTCCATCTTACAACTATAGAATGCATCGGAGACGTCATATCTCTCGACTCGGGCATGAGCTTGGAAAACCATTTTCGGCTCTTGGAACATCTCATATGCTCTGTGGTGCTCAAAACGCTTTTGGAGCCCCGATTCTAAGCTGTAAAGCATGCCGCACTGAACCAGGGAGTAATCATCACAACGTGACTGCCAGGTGTTCATCACGTCTTGGGCTGCCGGGAAAACGGGTGCATCACCTAGCGTTGCATCAAGGACATATGATTTCTTGACATCTATTAGGATAATCCTCAGGTTATGGACCCAATCTGTATAGTTGCTACCATCGTCTTTTAGCTTGGTTTTCTCTAGGAACGCGTTGAAGTTGAGGGCAACATGAGCGTGGGCCATTTGATCTACAAGACATATTGTAGAGATTTTAGACTAATTTCATGACAATTAAGTTCATCTAATCAAAATTAATGAACTCCCACTCAAATTGACATCTCTCTAGTCATCTAAGTGATACATGATCCGAATCGACTAGCCCGTGTCCGATCATCACGTGAGACGGACTAGACATCAACGGTGAACATCTTCATGTTGATCGTATCTTCTATACGACTCATGTTCGACCTTTCGGTCTTCCGTGTTCCAAGGCCATATCTGCACATGCTAGGCTCGTCAAGTGAACCCTAAGTGTATTGCGTGTGTAAATCTGGCTTACACCCGTTGTATGCGAACGTTAGAGCCTATCACACCCGATCATCACGTGGTGCTTCGGAACAACGATCCTTAGCAACGGTGCATAGTTAGGGGGAACACAATTCTTGAAATTTTAGTGAGAGATCATCTTATTTACTACCGTCGTTCTAAGCAAATAAGATGCATAAACATGATAAACATCACATGCAATCAAATAAAGTGACAGGATATGGCCAATATCATTTTGCTCCTTTGATCTTCATCTTCGGGGCACCATGATCATCCTTGTCACCGGCATGACACCATGATCTCCATCATCATGATCTCCATCATCGTGTCTTCATGAAGTCGTCTCGCCAAATATTACTTCTACTACTATGGCTAACGTTTAGCAATAAAGTAAAGTAATTACATGGCGTTATTCAGTGACACGCAAGTCCTACAATAAAATAAGACAACTCCTATGGCTCCCGCCGGTTGTCATACTCATCGACATGCAAGTCGTGATTCCCTATTACAAGAACATGATCAATCTCATACATCACATATATCATTCATCACATCTTCTTGGCCATATCACATCACATAGCACATGCTGCAAGAACAAGTTAGACGTCCTCTAATTGTTGTTGCAAGTTTTTACGTGGTTGCTATAGGTTTCGAGCAAGAACGTTTCTTACCTACGCCAAAACCACAACGTGATATGTCAATTTCTATTTACCCTTCATAAGGACCCGTTTCATCGAATCTGATCCGACTAAAGTGGGAGAGACACACACCCGCTAGCCACCTTATGCAACTAGTGCATGTCAGTCGGTGGAACCTGTCTCACGTAAGCGTACGTGTAAGGTGGGTCCGGGCCGCTTCATCCCACGATACCGCCGAATCAAGATTGGACTAGTAGCGGCAAGAGAATTGAACAAAATCAACGCCCATGGGGACCTCCGGGATGGGTGGCCCCACCCGGTGGACCCCCGGGACCCTTCCGATGGTCCCGGTACACTACCAGTGACCCCCGGAACTCTCCCGATGGCCGAAACTGGACTTCCTATATATCATTCTTTACCTCCGGACCATTCCGGAACTCCTTGTGACGTCCGGGATTTCATCTCGGACTCCAAACAACATTCGGGTTACCGTGTGCATATATCTCTATAACCCTAGCGTCACCGAATGTAACGCCCCGGACACACCCGCCGGTGGTCGTTACTCCTGGCGGGATCTAGACTGGCCTCACATATCAATACTAGTCTTTTCTGCGCACTTTGTCCTCACTCATGCGCACCCGGGAGCAACTTCCCGGTCGGTCACCCATCCTGAAATTACTCCAAGCTGAGCACGCTTAACTTTGGAGTTCTATCCGAATGGGCTCCCGGAAAAGAAGAAATTCCTTATTGATATGAGTAGTCTATCATCCCTAATAAGCCAGGCTATCACATACACCCACACTCAGAGGAACCGACATCCTCGTCGAGCCACAGGAACGTTCCCTCTTGGCACAACCGTCTGTGCATCCAGTCTGATACATGTGCCATGCCGTGTGCCACGACGGGTCACAAACGTCATGAATAACATGATCGAGAAGCTGTCCGCAAACATCCGTGTAACCACGAGGGTCGGCTCTGATACCAACTTGTAATGCCCAGGATGGGACTATACCTCCTACGTGTCGAGGCACGACTTAAAGGTATAAGCCCATCCTAGAATGATCTCAAGTTTGGTATCTTTGCACGACTCATGTAAAAGAGGGATTAAATTGCAAAAGGAGATAGTTGGCTTCCACTCGCCACTTCACACAATACAATACATAAGCAATACATCATTCAAAACATCACAACCCGACTACGGGTGAAGAACCAAAAGAAAGATACCAAAACAACATAAAGCCACAGGTCAGGATCGAATCCTAGTAGAAACCACTACTGAACATCGAAACGTCACAAACAAACGGCCACAAGCTTCATCGAACTCCTGGTGAAGAACTTGAACCAGCTCCTGCATCGAACTCGACTGAACCTGCATCTGGTGTGGTGAAGTAACTGTGAGCCACAGAGGACTCAGCAATCCCGTTCCCGGGTAACAAGACTATTTAAGCCTTGGGTGAGGATAAGGCTGAAGAAAGAAATATGAGGTGAAGGAACAACAAGAGTCTGCAGCAGCAACTAGCACTAACTTACGTAAAAGAGAGCGAGAAGAGAAGTGCATCGGTCGAAAGATGATCACGAAGTGATCCTAACTAAAACCGGTCAAACATAACCCCACCGTGTTCAACTCCCGAATCCCTATTCGGAAATTGACAGTCACGGTACACACGCTGGTAGTGTATTAGTAACATTGTGTCAAGTTATCTACAACCGGAATTAACAAGCTCCCATCTGCCACATAACCGCGGGCACGGCTTTCGAAAGTTCAAACCCTGCAGGGGTGTTCCAACTTGGCCCATCACAAGCCCACGATCCGCGGAGTCGCAACTCCATAGTTGGGAAGACCCGAGTATTCTCGGAATCCCGTGCTCAAGTTAAAACGAACTAAGGTAAGGCTAATCCAGCAAATCCTCCCGGCGTGTCGACACCCTGATAGTAGCCGCGCGTATCTAAGTCTTAGGACATGACCGGATGGGCGATCCTACAGGTTATACCAGATACCTCGGGTTGCCCCAAGGCGGCCCTGCAGTCTCCCCGTTTCGGACCAACACTCATGTGGAGCACTGGCCCGGGGTTGTTGATTAAGAAAGAGGGTTAATTACTCCCTATGCATGTTTAGTTTGTTATTAGGCAAATAGTACCAATGTTGGGATTTGCTGGAAAAGACTTAGCACTTAGCGGTTTATCAAGGGGGTCCCATACACCCCAACCGTGTTAGGAACGCATAATCAAGGAACATAACACCGGTTTATACGGTTCCTAACGGCATGAGTGGAACAAAACACCAAGCAAAAGGCTTAGCCTTCCACCCTGCCAGTATATAGATGATTTCATTTTAAGCATTTATATAGTGTGATATAACCCAACCAAACTTCAACATGAAGCAAGCATCTTCAATCTTCACCTGCAACTAACAATGCTATAAGAGGGGCTGAGCGAAGCCTACGTATAGCCAATCAAAGGTTTGCATAGGTAGGGTGGTTAAACAGGTTCATGGTTACAATAGGAGGCTGACAAGAAAGACATGGGCATCGAGGCAAAACTATAGAGCAGAACTGCTAGCAATAGGCAAAGATAGTAATGGTATCCGGGTTCGGTCATCTTGCCTGGGATTCCACAAGGGAGAAGAACGGATCCACGAAGAAGACGAAGCAACACAGTCGAGAGAATCCTCACAACTCCGGAACGAAACCGAAGCTAACAAGAGAAGCAACCGGAAAGAAAGAAACAACACGGTAAACACACAATCATAAGCATGGCATGATGCACAAACAAGTATGATGCATGTCCGGTTTAAATATGCAAGGCATGGCAAAGTGCACAAACAACACTACAAGTTAAGTGGAGCTCAATATGCAACGAGTTGCATATTGACGAAACACCACAAATAATTATTTAATTGTCTCTTGTTATTTACAAGACAAGGTTAAATGTTTTTAACATGGCAAGAGGTGAAGCATAATAAACAACACTATTAAGACATTTTAAATGAGGCCGGAGAATAACAACAACATATCCGGAAAATCCCCATGAGCATGTTTAATAATTATAAGCAACAACAATTAAACATCTTAGGGTTGTTAACATGATGCGGATGACATGAACAAGTTAATGCAATTTTAAAAGGTTGACTTAAAAGAGATATGAAGCATTTGTCACCGTGGTGGAAAGAAAGGGTGCCACGGCAACGATCCGAAAATGATGCCACGCAACATATCGGTTCCGGTAACTCATTGCGAGACCGGTGCAAAAGGTAAGACGGAGTGAGTCAAACGAGATGAAAGGTGGGGCGATCCCGTTACCGGGTTCCCACAAGTCGGTGACGAGGCAACCGAGAGACATGTCAAACGGACGAAATGGACACGGAGCACACACGGGAGACATTTCATACAACACACAACAAGCATCACACGGGTCATCGTCTCGAGTTATACATTCGAAACACTCGTTTCGGGACGGTTCGAGTTCGTCGAGGAACGTAGGGGAAGTAGTTGTACACGGCCGTAGAGGGAAGTAGTCGTTTCACGTTCGTGTCGTGGTACTTGCGACGTCGGGGTACTTGGTCGAAGACGTTCCGTAGGGGTACACGGGCGACGGTAGGGGTACTTGGGGTCTCCGAGTAGTCGTTCATGTAGTCGTTCTCGAGCTCGTAGTCGTTCGGTCATCGTTATGTAGTTGTACTCGGGTCCGACCTAGTGGTTCTTGGCGCTCCTGGCACTTGAGATAACAAAAACAGCAACAAAACAACAAAAAAGGGAAAAAGGCTGCGGGTTGTTCGGGACGACGCCGATCTGGAAAAGGACAGGGCCTTGGAAGCCGGCGCTGCAGCCGCTGTTGCTGGAGGACGGGAAGGGAGGCCACGCGAGGCGGCAGGGCCTCTGGCCGCGGCGAGGACGGGACGGGCGCCGGCCTGTGGCGCTCGAAGGCAGGAGGACGTTGTGCTTGGGGCGCCCCTCGCGAGCGCTGAGGAGAAGGGCGTCGGGGTCGCGGCTTTCGAGGAGAAGCAGCGGCCTGCGCGCGCTGGACGGGCGCCCTGGCGCGGGGCTGAAGAAGAGAGGCCGTCGGGGCCTTGGTGCCTGGGCTCCTGGTGCGGGTCGGAGGAGATCCAGAGGGGGTCGGACACGGGCGCGGGAAGGAAGGGTCGTCGATAGTCGGGCGCCATGGCGCTGATGGAGGCAGAGGGCGAGGCGAAGGGGGCGGCAGAGGAGAAGGGAACGGGCTCGGGTCGAAGGGATCGAGCTCTCGAGATGGGGGCGGTCGCACGGGGTCGAGGGAACGTGAGAAGGGAGCGAGGGAATCGGGCTCCTGCGCGAGCGCCAGAGGAGGAGGGGGGCGCTCGGGGAAAAGAGTGCGGCGGCGGTCGAGAGGGACGAGGGAGAGAACGAGAGCGGGTCGAGGGAGCGAGGGGCTCAGGCTGAGCGCTAGGGTTTGGTGCGCCGGTTGGGCTGGACCAAAGGAGGCCGGCTGGGCCCAAGAGGGAGGAAGAACTGGAGAAGAAGTGGGCCGAGAGGAATGGGCCTGGGAAGGCTGCCTTTTATCTTTATTTCTTTAGCAGATATAAAAAGAGAAGAAAGAATGCGGAGGGGGTTAGGGCAAAAGATAGCACATGGAATTAATTTTCTCGGGCTCGTAAAAATGAGCACGACCGGAGAAAAATATAAAAGGCCAGATCGGAAAATAATTCAAACATATTTGAATTTAATTCAAATGGGTTTGAACTAAGACTTGAATATAGAAGTGTCCAAAAATGTTCGAATTTTCGGAGGAACCTCGAAACGACGGAAAAGAGTTATTGGCAAGATTTTGACGGTGAAACTCGAAGTGAAAAAGGCATGGGGAATATTGCAAGTGTGTTATGGTGATTCCGAAGCAATGGAATATTTATTATATAGCTCCCTAAAATATTGGGATGATATGTTTTAAAGAGAAGACATTCTTCCCTCGATTTAAATGGACCGAAGGTCCACACGGTTTATTTAGGTTGAGATGCAAAATAAAATATGACATGATGGCATGATGACATGATGCAATGCCAAAAAAATATAACACAAGCACAAAAGAAATACACGGGCAACCCGGAACATCTGGAATCTTCTGGAATCTTCTGGGACGTCGGTCTCGGGCGTCACACCGAACCTTAAGTGTGTAGACCCTACGGGTTCGGGAGACACGTAGACATGACCGAGACGACTCTCCGGTCAATAACCAACAGCGGGATCTGGATACCCATGTTGGCTCCTACGTGTTCCTCGATGATCTCATCGGATGAACCACGATGTCAAGGATTCACTTAATCCCGTATGCAATTCCCTTTGTCTACCGGTATAGTACTTGCCCGAGATTCGATCGTCGGTATACCGATACCTTGTTCAATCTCGTCATGGCAAGTCTCTTTACTCGTTCCGTAATACATCATTCCATGACTAACTCCTTAGTCACATTGAGCTCATTATGATGATGTTTTACCGAGTGGGCCCAGAGATACCTCTCCGTCATACGGAGTGACAAATCCCAGTCTCGGTTCGTGCCAACTCAACAGACACTTTCGGAGATACCCGTTGCGTACCTTTATAGCCACCCAGTTACGTTGTGATGTTTGGCACACCCAAAGCATTCCTACGGTATCCGGGAGTTGCACAACCTCATGGGTCTAAGGAACAGATACTTAACATTGGAAAAGCTTTAGCATTACGAACTACACGATCTTGTGCTAGGCTTAGGATTGGGTCTTGTCCATCACATCATTCTCCTAATGATGTGATCCCGTTATCAATGACATCCAATGTCCATGGCCAGGAAACCGCGACCATCTATTGATTAACGAGCTAGTAACTAGAGGCTTACCAGGGACACGTAGTGGTCTATGTATTCACACATGTATCATTGTTTCCGTATAATACAATTCAAGCATGAATAACAGACAATTATCATGAACAAGGAAATATAATAATAACCATTTTATTATTGCCTATAGGGCATATTTCCAACATTACCATACGTGCATGCTATAGGACTTGCAAACCTCAACACAAGTATTTCTCAAATTCACAACTACTCTACTAGCATGACTCTAATATTACCATCCTCTTATCTCAAAACAATCATCTAGTATCCAACTTCTCATAGTATTCAATGCACTTTATGTGAAAGTTTTTACTATACTTGTCTTGGATGCCTATCATATTAGGACTAGTTTTATAACCAAATAACATTACCATGTTGTTCTAAGAGACTCTCAAATAGATATAAGTTAAGCATGAGAGTTCATCTATTTCTTCAAAATAAAACCACCATCGTGCTCTAAAAATATATAAGTGAAGCACTAGAGCAAACGACAAACTACTCCAAAGGATAAAAGTGAAGATCAATGAGTAGTTGAATAATTATGTAACTATGTGAAGAATCTCTAACATTTAAGAATTTCAGATCTTGAGATATTATTCAAACATCAAGCAAAACAAAATAAAACAAATTTACGCTCCAAGCAAAACACATATCATGTGGTGAATAAAAATATAGCATCGAGTAAAGTTACCGATAGACGAAGACGAAAGAGGGGATGCCTTCCCGGGGCATACCCAAGCTTAGGCTTTTGGTTGTCCTTGAATTTTACCTTGGGGTGCCTTGGGCATCCCCAAGATTAGGTTCTTTCCACTCCTTATTCCACAGTCCATCGAATCTTTACCCAAAACTTGAAAACTTCATAACACAAAACTCAACAGAAAACTCGTAAGCTCTGTTAGTATAAGAAAATAAAACCACCACTTAGGTACTGTTGTGAACTCATTCTAAATCCATATTGGTGTAATATCTACTGTAGTCCAACTTCTCTATGGTTCATACCCTCCGATACTACTCATAGATTCATCAAAATAAGCAAACAACACATAGAAAATAGAATCTGTCAAAAAACAGAACAATATGTAGCAATCTGTAACTTTCGAATACTACTGTAACTCTAAAAATTCTGAAATAAATTAGTGGACGAGAGGAATTTTTCTATTGATCATTTGCAAAAAGAATCAACTTAAAAGCACTCTCCAGTAAAAAATGGTAGCCAATCTCGTGAGCGCTAAAGTTTCTGTTTTTTACAGCATGATCGCATAAACTTCACACAAGTCTTCCAAAAGGTTCTACTTGGCACAAACACTAATTAAAACACAAAACCACATCTAAACAGAAGCTAGATGCAATATTTATTCCTAAACAGAAGTAAAAACAAATAAAATTGGGTTGCCACCTGATGACCCACAACCGTAAGGGATCTATTGCAGCGTTTTCGATAAGTAAGAGTGTCGAACCCAACGAGGAGCAGAAGGTATTGATAAGCGATTCTGAGCAAGAAATTACTGCAAGCACTGAAAGATAACTTTTTAGGGGTTTTCTTGATATAAGAAATAGGAAAGTAAAAGCAAGCAAAGTAAAAGGCACTGAGAGTAACAAGTGGCCCAATCCTTTCTGAGCAAAGGAGAGGCCTAGCAACTGAACTTATAAAGGCTAAAGCGTTCCTGAGGACACACGGGAGAGGTAGTCATGTGCTTTCGCCATATTCTGTATCGGTACTATGTTATGTGTTGATAAGTGTTGAGTGGGTGGATCTATGCTAGTACACTCTCTAGACTAAGATGAGTGCACTCTTATGATTAAACACCTTGCAAGCATCCGCAAATACAGGATATAATGTAAGGCAAAAGCCTAACCATAGCAATACGATCGATGATCCATTATTCCCTTGTGCAAAAGCGTGCGAACTGGCGTTCAGGTTTCTGTCACTCCGGCAACCCACCGTAAGCATTCTTTGTACACAATGTATTCCCCTAGGTCCTTAATAAGGTGAAGTGTTGAGTGTTCGACTCACACAACACCACTAGTAGAATGACAACACAACTTAAGTATCAAACAACACATATTACTTCAACAGCATATGACTACTAACAACAAGACTTTTCCCATGTCCTCAAGAACTAAGGTAACTACTCACAAGACATAAAAGAGATCATGATCAGTGGAGATAAATGGATGATAAACAATCTGGACATAATGATATTTCTCCAACAAAACTCAATAGCATTCACCACAAAGTAGTAATCAACACCGATGGAGTAGAGAGGATAGGTAGTACGAGTTACAACACAAGTTGCAATTGTGAGATGAGATTTGGATGAAGATGGATATGGTGCTGGTGTTGGGGATGATGTTGATGATGATCTCGATGATGCCCGTGACGATGGTGATGACGATGGCGATGATCTCCCCTTCTGGGAAGTGATCTCCCCGGCGAAATCTGCCCGCCGGAGATGGCTTTTTCTTCTCTGTAGGTTTCCGCCACGGAGCGGCGGCGGAACTCCGTAAAAACTCTCGTTTTTAGGGTTTTCGGATAACGAAGAGTATATAGGCAAAAGGGGGCAGCCGGAGGTGGGCCAGCGGCTCCAGGCGCCCCCCCGACGCGGCCAGGGGGCGCGCCCCCAGGGCGCCTGGACACCCTGTGGCCCCCCTCTGGTTGCCCTTTTGCGTGCCTTCGTGATCCGTCTGGAAAATATCCCCCGTCAATTTTCAGGTAATTTGGAGGTATTCTTCTTCAGCAACTCAGCGTCCACTTTTTACTGCTGAATCCTGCGTCTGCTGCTTCGGCATCGGAAAGTTGCAAACTGTGTAAAATAGGCCAAAACAACATAAGAACATCATCGTAACGTGAAATATATCAATGAATAAGGATAAATTACGATATAAAATAGTGATGCATTTTGGACGTATCAACACCCCCAAGCTTAGACCTCGCTTGTCCCCAAGCGAATACTGAGCTCGGTAAACTTGTCCACAAGTTTAGAGAGTGAAGTGTCGATAAATAGAATACGGACAAGAAGCATCACAGCTTCTTCACCAACTCAAATATCCTCAACAGCAATCTTCAACTCATAAGGCCCTTATAAAAGAGTGGTAACACTTATATTCGAAAGTAGGGCTAAGGAAACTCATCAAATCATAGCAAACATGTCCTTTGGTCAAAGAACAACAAATAGCTTTAACTTTTGCTCTTTCTTATGTTTTGATGAGATTAATTGAAGCTTTTGAAAGAACATGTTATTAGGCAAGAAGTGAAAGTGTTAACACAAAGGAAGATATTTGCCTTAGCTGGGCTTGACAAACAACTTACTTATAGAATGATAATGTCAACAAGGATATGATATGACCAATCTTTATGCAACTTTATATGAATGAATCCTTGTCAACATCAAATGTCTGCTCTCTTTAAGAATAGAAGGAAGTAGGAATAACTGACTCAGCCTAAAATTAAAAGATAGGCCCTGCTCTAGGGAAGTAGAGAAAACTCATGTGCTATCCTTAAATCAAGCAGAATGAAAACAAGTTTTGAGAGGTGCATGATTTGTCAACGAATGCTAATAGATAACTCGATTACTTCTCGAGCTGGACAAGTTTCGAGGAACGGCTTCCGCACGAGGACGATCACATCCTCTTAATCTCCTTTGTTTATCACTGCCAAAGTTTTCTGATTTCTCATGAACAAAGCGTGAAGGAGGGTTTGTTTGTTGTATATATATTTTTTAATGAGCCGGGCGCACTCTTTGCCAGTTCCTTCTCGTATTAGGGGTTTGCAGATTAGACATGCAATCCCGGGGTGAAACTTGTCCAACTCAAAAAGACCATGAATTAACTATTACTTCCTCATGAGCTAAAACAGAGGCACAAAATAAAAGATTTTGAACATTTTAAGGATAACACATAAATTCTGTACTTTAGGAGGTGGTAGTGGAATACCACGAATAGGAAGGTATGGTGGACTCATATGGAAGGTATTGGTAGGTATTGGTTTAAGGGTATGGATGCACAAGCAGAATTCCGCTTAGTACAGAGTTAGGCTAGCAAAGGTTTTGAGAGAACAGACAATTTATGATGACTATGATGCAAAGCAATATAAAGCATAAACATTGAAGTAAGCATAACACATCAAGTTGTCAGCATAACACTTCAAGCATAATAACATAAAGGTTTTGGCTATGTCGATACTTTAAGAAAATCATGCTTGTTGTTATGACCAAAGCTATGTTTGCCAAGATTAAATAAAGTTTTCACAGCCATACCTGATATAAGGTCAATACTCCTCATAAGAATCATCATATAAGGTCGATTGCGTGAAGAGAATACCGAGTGCGGCAAAGGAACCAATAGACTTCTCATTAATATTCCATCATAGACGACTCCACACTCACGGATACAATCTCTCCACCGAAGGAGTGATAGACCTCAATGCACACACCTATTTCATATAGTAACCTCCCTAAACATGATATGACTCTACTTGACTCTAAAAGACAAAAGATAAAGATAAAGATACCGGGCACTCCCCCAAGCTTGGAACAAGCCAAGGGAATGCCGTTACCCAAGGAGATTTCACTCCTCATTCTTGTTGGCGTTGATCACGTAGTCCTCGGCGAAACGCTTCCATGGAAGGGGTTCTCCAGTCTCATATGAGAAGTTTGTCTCCTGAATCCTGCATGCAGCACCCATACCCATGCGCATAAACCTTAGTTCATACTCACAGTTCTGGTTATGTAGATCATAAATTTGCCCTTGGAGCTCTTCAGTTCTTTCTTCAGACGCGGTAACGCTTTTCCACGTCTCCTTCATCTCCTTCAAGAAGTAGGTCTTCAGCTCGTTGATGATGTCAAAGTTAGCTTCAACACCACATTCGATCATCTTCTTGTACTTGAAGACTTCTTGCTCCACTTCTTCCAGCCTGGCCTGGATGCTCCCCTCCTTGATAGGTCCCTTCAGATCTTCTTGATGAAGGACACCGTCCTCCATCCGAACAACCTGAGGGTGCTTCTTCACCTCAGCGAGGTAAGGGTTGATGACGTTGACGACGAACTTGTCCTTGGGGGAACTTGGAGAAGCCATGGCACCTAGATTCAGCTGAAAGATTCCCTGGCAGAAACAGATCGAAAAGAAAACACACGAAATCGCAAGATACGTTGCCGGAACAATCCGGGCAAATATATAGCAAAAATTTATGCACAGAAAGGAAGGTAACAGGCTAAAGCGGGGTCGGAGACGGACTTCCGGGTGTCCAGGCGGCCTCCCGGCGCGGCCAGGAGGTAGGGCGCGCCAGGGGGGCGCCTGGACCCCCTGGAGCTCGTCTCCAACTCCACTTAGGCTTAGAATTTTACTAATTTTGCAAAAACTCGTAATATAGAACTTTTATGGTGGTTCGCGATGTTTCCTTACCGTAATACATACCTTTTTTTATTCTGCTTCTGCTGGTGTCTGAAATAGGGCTGCAACATGTTCTTCGTGAGTTGTTGTGTATATCAAATTCACATCAACATTGACAGGATCTCCTGCTATGTAATGCTTAAGTCTTTGCCCATTCACAACTTGAGGTTTGGTGCCTGATACGTCCAAAACGTATCTATAATTTCTGCTTGCTCCATGCCACTTTTGGGTGATATTGCTATGATATTTATACACTTCCATACACTTTTGATCATATTTGGACTAACCTACTAATCCAGTGCACCCCAGTGTGAGTTTCTGTTTTCGGCTGTTTTTGTATTTCAGGTTTTCACATTACGAGAACTGTCAGGAAAAATCCAGAAAAATTATATAAAAAATCAGCGTTCCAGAACCTACCTTGCGCCCGAAGTACAGCCGGGGGGGGCCACCAGGGCCCCAGGCGCCCTGGCGGCACCCCCCCCCCCCTGGGCCGCGCCGGGGGGGCGCCGGGGCCCCCCCGAGCCCCGTCTGGTGCCCCCCTTTGGCATATATTTAGAGCGTCCTTCGAAACCCTCGGGACGAGAACTCTTTTTCGCGATCTCATCTCTGTTCCGCCGCCGCCGCCGCTTCCAAGATCGGGAGCACCAGGAGAACTCTTCCCGGCACCCTGCCGGAGGGGAGGATCATCATCGGGAGCTTCTCCACCACCATGGACGCCTCCCGGATGAGTTGTGAGTAGTCTCCCTTGGACCATGAGTCCATGACCAATAGCTATGTGATGTTCTCCTCCCGTTCTTGTGCTTCACTAATTAGTCCTCGTGAGCTGCCCTACATGATCGAGGCACATATGTAATCCTTATGCTGTTGCTATGATGAGTTTGCTGGGATCCGATGGATTATGAGATTATGTTCAGATTGTGATTGAGTAATATATTTGATCTACCTCTTCTATATTTATGTTCATAAGTAATTCTTGCATGTTCTCCATTGTTATTTATTGCTTTGGCCAAATAATACGTAGTGACTCCAAGAGGGAACGTTATGCTTGATTGTGGGTTCATGCCCCTCGATGACTAGCTTGAGTGACAGAAACATGAGTCTAGGGGATGTGCTGTTGCCACAAGGGGGAAAACAACGGTGCTTGTGCCCGCGGGTGCAAGGATTGTTTACTTTACGCAAAGTTCTTTTAATGCAGTTGTCTGTTGCTTTGAGTTTACACTATGGGTGGGGCTCGCAACTTAATACCAGCGAGATGTTCTGGATAGATATCTCAAGGTGGATGATTAGTAGTAGATATTGATGGATTTCGGTCTACTTACTTTGGCGTACCGCCCATGCTTTGAACCTCAACCTTTCTTGCAATGTAGTCAGCATTGGTTTGCGTTCGTGGTCCTGTCAATTGCCCAGCTGTAATTCGTTTACCTCTCATAGCTGTTTTATCGTATTTTGGGAGAGAGACATCACTAGTGAACATCATGAGACTCCGGTCCATATTACCATCATTGATCACATCCGCTATTTACTTTTCGCTTTTACTTACTATTGCAAACATTATCTATCACTACTATCATTTGCGTTTAATCCTTTGTGAACTACAAGGCCGGAGGGATTGACAACCTCTCTGTACTCGTTGGGAGCAAAGTTATTTGTATCTGTGTGCAGGTCCACGTTGATTGCTAATATCTGGCGCCGTTAGCAGTTGACACCTACTTGTTGAACCTAGGAGTCTCTCGGGATTCGATCCTTGGCATCTTTGCTAAGGGAAAAACTTCCACAACACTGCATCTCACACCTTCCACTTGGGGTAACCAACGAGGGGTTAGAGGCCCATCAAGGAGTTTTTCTGGCGCCGTTGCCGGGGACTCCACTCTTCAGGATAGGGGAGTTGCACGCTATCTTTTACCTTTGCTTTTAGTCTTGTTAGTTTACTTTTCAGTTTTTGCTTTAGTATCCTTTATCAAAAATTACAAAAAAAAATTATTTTGCCTTCCTGTTAGTAGTCATATCTGTTTAGCTAAACATGTTAGGATATGGTGCTTTGAGGGAATCAGAAGTTCTAGATTTCCATCAAAGGGATGGAGAAAATATGAAGAAGGCATGGGACAGAATTTCTGATGCACATAGGAGAATTATGCCTTGGATACCTATAAAAATTGTGCTTAGGAATTTTTACCAGGGTCTTTTTAAATGGTGTAAACACTCTCTTGATATTATAGCCGAGGGAGATTTCCTAGAGTGTGATGAATCTAGAGCTCTTGAAATTATGCATGGTCTATCTAGTTACTTTGTTTATGATCATAATTTTGATACTGTCATAGATAGACTTGCTACTATTGAAAAGAGAATGGATGCTCTAGACTTAATGAAGGTAGAGAAACCCAAACCCAATAAGAGAGATATTTTGGAAATAGATAATGACTGGGAGCCTCTTGTTAGGATTAGCATCTCTAATCAAGACTTCCTTGCTTATTGTGATATTGGATCTATGGTTTCTACTATGCCAAAAATTGTTCATGATTCTTTAAAATTTAACATGGATAGACTACCATCTTATCATGAACACACTAATGGAGATATTTCTGAAATCCAGGGAAGAATAAAAGATGTACCAGTTAAATTCCTTAAAGGGATTGCAATGGTTGATTTCTTCATCATGGAGCCAAACCAAGGAAATATAGTGCTTGGAAGGGACTTCCTCCGAGCGGTAAAAGGCTTCATCGATATAGGTAAGGGACAAATCCGCTTACGCGGGAAGGCAAAAGGTGTGTACCCCTTTCCTAGAAGGAACAAGAGTGAACTTGTTGAGGAACCATATGAATCAATTTATAACTCCGATTATTATGATGGTTATTGATTCCTTTATGCATTATGCCTAGCTTAAAGGCATAAAAGAAAGCGCTTTTGGGAGGCAGCCCACATGAATAAATTTTTATATTTTGCTTTTGTTGTGTCTTGATGTTGTTTACTACAGTAGCATCATCATTGTATCTTTGCTTTTCATATTTGTGCCAAGTATAGCCTCTGATTGCTAGAAAGTTCAAAAGTTGTGAGGCGTTGTCCAGGAAACAGATTCTGTCCTTGGATAGAAAAATTCGTATAAAATCACCAGATCATCTTTTTGGTCTGAATTTTTTCGACAGCGTTCTCTATATAATTGTCTTTCGTGCGTATGTTCTGAGTTTTTCGATTTGAGTTGCAGAAGTACCCCGAACAAATCATTTACTACCTGCTGTTCTGTTTTTCACAGATTCTGTCCTGTTTTGCCTTTCCTTCATTTTGCAAACCAAGAGCTTGCTTTTTATTTGCAAAAACCTTTTGGCAATCTTGAGAAACAGTAGACCTTCAAGAATATCTTTATTTCCAGCAAAGAACAATTATTTTATTAAGGGTACTAACCTCGCTAATCAGATTATGATGAGTTATGTATGAAGGGAGTTTTCAAGTGTGCGAGGGAAGATGATAAAAAGATTCAGGAGTGTCAAGCGCTCAAGCTTGGGGATGCCCCCGTGCACCCCCAAGAAATATTCAAGGAGACTCAAGCATCTAAGCTTGGGGATGCCCCCGTGCATCCCCTTCTCCATCAACATTATCAGTTCGTCTTTCGTTCCGCTATATTTTTATCACTTCATGTGTTAAGTGCTATGCTTGGAGCGTCTTGCTTTTAGTTTCCTTTTTAGTTTTTCATAACGAGTCGGAACTCAGCTTTCTTTATGTGGGAGAGAAACACGCTCCACTTCTACCTAGAACATAACATAGAATTTTCATGTCTATCTTTGCTGTGTGTGTTCTTTGTCTTTTAATAGCTACTATCATGTTCAGCTCTTAGTATTCATGCTTATCTTTTCAAAGAGCTTTTGTTTAGTTGGTTGCTTGAACTCTCTTTAATTACCATGCTCACCTTATTAAGAGAGTTTGCTTCCGTTGCATTGGTTAATATGTCTATGATAAAGATGCTACGTGCATAATGGCGCTTAGTAGTTCAGGTTTTCTTATGGTTAGTCTCAAATAGCTGGGGGATTCCCAATGTGTTATTGGAGTACCAACTTGATTTGTTTGCGTATGGTGTGGTATGGTTTAGTAATATCTTCCTTCAAGAATTTATTTTGATTGACTTGGCGTATGCTCACGCATATTTAAGACTGTAAAGAAAGTCTGTCAAGCCTTGATGATCTTTTATTTCTGAGTAGCGATATAACTACCATGCCTGATTCAATGTTGCTTTGTCGCTCTGCATGATTATGACCGTCATTGCTCTCTTAGTTGGTCTCTCCCAGTCTTTTGCTAACCTCCACCTGTACTAAGCAGACTAACTTTGCAATACATAGCTCAAGGGAAAGTAGCTTAAAAACTATTGTGGTAAAGAATATGTTGCCTATGTATCTTATTTCTTATAAGTTGCTTGCTGAGCGGTAACCATGTTTCTGGGGACGCCATCAACTGTCACACTTTTGTTGAATATCATGTGAGTTGCTATGCATGTTCGTCTTGTCTGAAGTAAGGGTGATTTGCCATGGGTTGAATGAGTATGCATATTGTTAGAGAAGAACATTGGGCCGCCAGCCAAAGCCATGTATCATGGTGGAAGTTTTAGCTTGGACATTAATCCTCAATCTCTTATGAGAATATGCTTAAGCATTAAAGAGGAGTCCATCATCTATTTTCTATGTTGTCCCGGTATGGATGTCCTCAAGTTGAGATCTATCAAAAACGAGAAATCAAATGCGATTTATCTCCTTGGACCTTTGTACAGGTGGCATAGAGGTACCCCTTTGTGACACTTGGTTGAAACATATGTAATGCAATGATAACCCATGGAAATCCGAGCTAATTAGGACAAGGTGCGAGCACTATTGGTATTCGATGCATGAGGCTTGCAACTTATAGGATGTCTTATGCATGACACATATGAAGTACTACTACCGTTGACAAAATTGCTTCTATGTTTTCAAAATAAAAAGCTCTAGCACATAACCATTCTTTTACTTTTATGTTGAGTCTCCACCTTCTTTCTTCAAGCACCAACTACTGAGAGCATGATTGTCATTCTAAGTGTAATGTGCATTGTTCCAAAGTAGCATTGTCTTTTGCATGATTGTGATATCGTTTATTTTGAAATCATTGTATCTAGTCATAACTTAAACCTTGAAGGTGCCCCTGCATTTATGTTTTGCTTCACTAAAGGGGGCAAGCTAGATATCACTTTATCATATTTGCACATCATGTTCATTGCAAATCTATTTGATGCTTCAATGTCATGTTGTAAAACTTTCAGTCATTTGTGATTTTCTCATGAGGCAACTTAATTACTATAGAATCATTGTCTCAGTAAGCTTTTGTCATATGACTATAAAAAGTCCTATATGGTTAATAGCATGTCACCACAAAAAATTCTTGTTATCATTTACCTACTCGAGGACGAGCAGGAATTAAGCTTGGGGATGTTGATACGTCCAAAACGTATCTATAATTTCTGCTTGCTCCATGCCACTTTTGGGTGATATTGCTATGATATTTATACACTTCCATACACTTTTGATCATATTTGGACTAACCTACTAATCCAGTGCACCCCAGTGCCAGTTTCTGTTTTCGGCTGTTTTTGTATTTCAGGTTTTCACATTACGAGAACTGTCAGGAAAAATCCAGAAAAATTATATAAAAAATCAGCGTTCCAGAACCTACCTTGCGCCCGAAGTACAGCCGGGGGGGGCCACCAGGGCCCCAGGCGCCCTGGCGGCGCCCCCCCTGGGCCGCGCCGGGGGGCGCCTGGGCCCCCCGAGCCCCGTCTGGTGCCCCCCTTTGGCATATATTTAGAGCGTCCTTTGAAACCCTCGGGACGAGAACTCTTTTTCGCGATCTCATCTCTGTTCCGCCGCCGCCGCCGCTTCCAAGATCGGGAGCACTAGGAGAACTCTTCCCGGCACCCTGCCGGAGGGGAGGATCATCATCGGGAGCTTCTCCACCACCATGGAGCCTCCCGAATGAGTTGTGAGTAGTCTCCCTTGGACCATGAGTCCATGACCAGTAGCTATGTTATGTTCTCCTCCCGTTCTTGTGCTTCACTAATTAGTCCTCGTGAGCTGCCCTACATGATCGAGGCACATATGTAATCCTTATGTTGTTGCTATGATGAGTTTGCTGGGATCCGATGGATTATGAGATTAGGTTCAGATTGTGATTAAGTAATATATTTGATCTACCTCTTTTATATTTATGTTCATAAGTAATTCTTGCATGTTCTCCGTTGTTATTTATTGCTTTGGCCAAGTAATACGTAGTGACTCCAAGAGGGAACGTTATGCTTGATTGTGGGTTCATGCCCCTCGATGACTAGCTTGAGTGACAGAAACTGAAGGAAATATGCCCTAGAGGCAATAATAAAGTTGTTATTTATATTTCCTTATATCATGATAAATGTTTATTATTCATGCTAGAATTGTATTAACCGGAAACTTAGTACATGTGTGAATACATAGACAAAACAGAGTGTCCCTAGTATGCCTCTACTAGACTAGCTCATTGATCAAAGATGGTTATGTTTCCTAACCATAGACATGAGTTGTCATTTGATCAACGGGATCACATCATTAGGAGAATGATGTGATGGACAAGACCCATCCGTTAGCATAGCACTATGATCGTTTAGTTTTACTGCTATTGCTTTCTTCATGACTTATACATGTTCCTATGACTATGAGATTATGCAACTCCCGAATACCGTAGGAACACCTTGTGTGCTATCAAACGTCACAACGTAACTGAGTGATCATAAAGATGCTCTACAGGTGTCTCCGAAAGTATTCGTAGTGTTGGCATAGATCAAGATTAGGATTTGTCACTCCGAGTGTCGGAGAGGTATCTCTGGGCCCTCTCGGTAACACACATCACAATAAGCCTTGCAAGCAAAAGACTAATGAGTTAGTCACGAGATGATGTGTTACGGAACGAGTAAAGAGACTTGCCGGTAACGAGATTGAACTAGGTATGGAGATACCGACGATCGAATCTCGGGCAAGTAACATACCGATGACAAGAGGAACAACGTATGTTGTTATGCGGTTTTGACCGATAAAAGATCTTCGTAGAATATGTAGGAGCCAATATGAACATCCAGGTTCCGCTATTGGTTATTGACCGGAGATGAGTCTCGGTCATGTCTACATAGTTCTCGAACCTGTAGGGTCCGCACGCTTAACTTTGATGACGATCGGTATTATGAGTTTATGAGTTTTGATGTACCGAAGGTAGTTCGGAGTCCCGGATGAGATCACGGACATGACGAGGAGTCTCGGAATGTCCGAGACATAAAGATTGATATATTGGACGACTATATTCGGACACCGGAAGTATACCGGAAAAGTTTCGGATTTAACGGGATTGTCGGAGGGGGTTACGGGAACCCCCTACGAAGGGGGATGGTCCATAGTGGGCCTTAAGGGAAAGAGAGAGGCAGCCCATAGGGCTGGCCGGCGCCCCATCTAGGGTTCCTAGTTGTACTAGGATTGGGGGGCGCCACCTCTCCCTCTTTTCCTTTCCCTCTCTTCCTTCTTTGGTGATTCCTACTAGGAATAGGATTGCAATCCTATTCCTAGTAGGATTGCACCCCTAGCCGCACCAAACAAGGGCCGGCCAGCCTCCCCCCTTGCTCCTTTATATACGGGGGCAGGGGGCACCCAAAGACACACAAGTTGAATTGTTCTAGCCGTGTGCGGTGCCCCCCTCCACAGAAACACACCTCAGTCATACCGTCGCAGTGCTTAGGCAAAGCCCTGCGCCGGTAAATACATCATATCCGTCACCACGCCGTCGTGCTGACGAAACTCTCCCGTGAAGCTCAGCTGGATCAAGAGCTCGTGGGACGTCATCAAGCTGAACGTGTGCTGAACGCGGAGGTGTCGTACGTTCGGTGCTTGATCGGTTGGATCGCGAAGAAGTTCGACTACATCAACCGCGTCACTTGACGCTTCCGCTTCCAGTCTACGAGGGTACGTAGACACACTCTTCCCTCTCGTTGCTATGCATCTGGTAGATAGATCTTGCGTGATCGTAGGAATTTTTAAAAATACTACGTTCCCCAACAGTGGCATCATGAGCCAGGTCTATGCGTAGATGATATGCATGAGTAGAACACAATGAGTTGTGGGCGATACTAGTCATACTGCTTACCAGCATGTCATACTTTGCTTCGGCGGTATTGTGAGATGAAGCGGCCCGGACCGACATTACGCGTACGCTTACGCGAGACCGGTTTCACCGTTACGAGCACTCGTTGCTTAAAGGTGACTGGCGGGTGTCTGTCTCTCTCACTTTAGCTGAATCAAGTGTGGCTACACCCGGTCCTTGTGAAGGTTAAAACAGCACATACTTGACGAAACATCGTTGTGGTTTTGTATGCGTAGGTAAGAACGGTTCTTGCTAAGCCCGTAGCAGCCACGTAAAACTTGCAACAACAAAGTAGAGGACGTCTAACTTGTTTTTGCAGGGCATGTTGTGATGTGATATGGTCAAGACATGATGAGTTATACGGTTTTGTATGAGATGATCATGTTTTGTAAAGTTATCGGCAGCTGGCAGGAGCCATATGGTTGTTGCTTTATTGTATGAAATGCAATCGCCATGTAATTGCTTTACTTTATCACTAAACGGTAGCGATACTCGTGGAAGCAATAGTTGGCGAGACGACAACGATGCTACGATGGAGATCAAGGTGTCGCGCCGGTGACGAAGGTGATCATAACGGTGCTTTGAAGATGGAGATCAAAAGCACAAGATGATGATGGCCATATCATGTCACATATTTTGATTGCATGTGATGTTTATCTTATTATGCTTCTTATTTTGCTTAGAACGACGGTAGCATTATAAGATGATCCCTTACTAAATTTCAAGGTATAAGTGTTCTCCCTGAGTATGCACCGTTGCGAAAGTTCGTCGTGCCGAGACACCACGTGATGATCGGGTGTGATAAGCTCTACGTTCAAATACAACGGGTGTAAGCCAGTTTTGCACACGCAGAATACTCGGGTTAAACTTGACGAGCCTAGCATATGCAGATATGGCCTCGGAGCACTGGAGACCGAAAGGTCGAGCGTGAATCATATAGTAGATATGATCAACATAAGATGTTCACCATTGAAACTACTCCATCTCACGTGATGATCGGACATGGTTTAGTTGATTTGGATCACGTGATCATTTAGATGACTGGAGGGATGTCTATCTAAGTGGGAGTTCTTTAAATTAATATGATTAAATTGAACTTTAATTTATCATGAACTTAGTCCTTGTAGTATTAGCATATCTATGTTGTAGATCAATAGCTCACGATGTTGCTCCCCGTTTATTTTTTTATATGTTCCTAGAGAAAACTAAGTTGAAAGATGTTAGTAGCAATGATGCGGAATTGTTCCGTGATCTGAGGATTATCCTCATTGCTGCACAGAGAAATATGTCCTTGATGCACCGCTAGGTGACAGACCTATTGCAGGAGCAGATGTAGACGTTATGAACGTTTTGACAAAAAGCTCAGTATGATGACTACTTGATAGTTTAAGTGCACCATGCTTTAAGGCTTAGAACCGGGACTTCAAAAACGTTTTGAACGCCACGGAGCATATAAGATGTTCCAAGAGTTGAAATTAGTATTTCATACTCATGCCCGTGTCGAGAGGTATAAGACCTCTGACAGTACTTTGCCTACAAGATGGAGGAGAATAGCTCAACCAGTGAGCATGTGCTCAGATTGTCTGGGTACTACAATTACTTGAATCAAGTGGGAGTTAATCTTCCAGATAAGATAGTAATTGACAAAGTTCTCTAGTCACTATCACCAAGTTAGTAGAACTTCGTGATGAACTATAATATGCAAGGGATGACGAAGGTAATTCCCGAGCTCTTCGCGATGCTGAAATCGGCGAACGTAGAAATCAAGAAAGAGCATCAAGTGTTGATGGTTAATAAGACCACTTGTTTCAAGTAAAGGGCAAAGGGATAGAAGGGTAACTTCAAGAAGAATGACAAGCAAGTTGTCACTCCCATGAAGAAACCCAAAGCTAAACTCAAGCCTGAAACTAAGTGCTTCTACTGCAAAGGAAATAGTCACTGGAAGTGGAACTGCCCTAGATACTTGGCGGATAAGAAGGATGGCAAAGTGAACAAATGTATATTTTGATATACAGATTATTGATGTGTACTTTACTAGTGTTCATAGCAACCCCTGGGTATTTGATACCGGTTCAGTTACTAAAATTAGTAACTCGAAACGAGAATTGCAGAATGAACAGAGACTAGTTAAAGGTGAAGTGACGATGTGTGTTGGAAGTGGTTCCAAGATTGATATGATCATCATCGCACACTCCCTACACTTTCGGGATTAGTGTAAAACCTAAATAAATGTTATTTGGCATTTGCGTTGAGCATGAATATGATTTGATCGTA
Source organism: Secale cereale (assembly GCA_902687465.1). Classification (NCBI taxonomy): domain Eukaryota; kingdom Viridiplantae; phylum Streptophyta; class Magnoliopsida; order Poales; family Poaceae; genus Secale; species Secale cereale. Next base: position 193,840,900 of record LR738715.1, on the reverse strand, counting down.
TTTGTTGCAATACGGTTATTCATTTAAAGTCATAGAATAATTGTTATTCTGTTTACATGAATAAAACCTTAGATGGTCATACACCCAATGAAAATAGTTTGTTGGATCTCGATCGTAGTGATACACATATTCAGAATATTGAAGCCAAAAGATGCAAGGTTAATAATGATAGTGCAACTTATTTTGTGGCACTGCCGTTTAGGTCATATTGGTGTAAAGCACATGAAGAAACTCCATAGTGATGGACTTTTGGAATCACTTGATTATGAATCACTTGGTGCTTGCGAACCATGCCTCATGGGCAAGATGACTAAAACTCCGTTCTCCGGAACTATGGAGCGAGCAATAGATTTGTTGGAAATCATACATACTGATGTATGTGGGCCAATGAGTGTTGAAGCTCGCGGCGGATATCGTTATTTTCTGACCTTCACTGATGATTTGAGCAGATATGGGTATATCTACTTAATGAAGCACAAGTCTGAAATATTTGAAAAGTTCAAAGAATTTCAGAGTGAAGTAGAGAATCATCGTAACAAGAAAATAAAGTTTCTACGATCTGATCGTGGAGGAGAATATTTGAGTTACGAGTTTGGTCTTCATTTGAAACAATGTGGAATAGTTTCACAACTCACGCCACCCGGAACACCACAGCGCAATGGTGTGTCCGAACGTCGTAACCGTACTTTATTGGATATGGTGCGATCTATGATGTCTCTTACCGATTTACCACTATCGTTTGGGTTATGCATCAGAGACAGCTGCATTCACGCTAAATAGGGCAACATCTAAATCCGTTGAGACGACGCCTTATGAACTGTGGTTTGGCAAGAAACCAAAGTTGTCGTTTCTTAAAGTTTGGGGCTGCGATGCTTATGTGAAAAAGCTTCAAACTGATAAGCTCGAACCCAAGTCGGAGAAATGTGTCTTCATAGGATACCCAAAAGAGACTGTTGGGTACACCTTCTATCACAGATCCGAAGGCAAGGTCTTTGTTGCTAAGAGTGGATCCTTTCTAGAGAAGGAGTTTCTATCGAAAGAAGTGAGTGGGAAGAAAGTAGAACTTGATGAGGTAATTGTACCTTCTCCCGAATTGGAAAATGGAAAATCACAGAAACTAGTTCCAGTGATTCCTACACCAATTAGTGAGGAAGCTAATGATGATGATCATGAAACTTCAGATCAAGTTTCTGCTGAACTTCGTAGATCAACCAGAGTTCGTTCCGCATCAGAGTGGTACGGCAACCCGGTTCTGGAAGTCATGTTACTAGACCATGATGAACCTACGAACTATGACGAAGCGATGGTGAGCCCAGATTCCGCAAAATGGCTTGAGGCCATGAAATCTGAGATGGATCCATGTATAAGAACAAAGTGTGGACTTTGGTTGACTTGTCCGATGATCGGCAAGCCATCGAAAATAAATGGATCTTGAAGAGGAAGACCGACACTGACGGTAATGTTACTGTTTACAAAGCTCGACTTGTTGCGAAAGGTTTTCGACAAGTTCAAGGAGTTGACTACGATGAGACTTTCTCACCCGTAGCGATGCTTAAGTCTGTCCGAATCATGTTAGCAATTGCCGCATTTATGAAATCTGGCAAATGATAACAAAACTGCATTCTTTAATGGATTTATTAAAGAAGAATTGTATATGATGCAACCAGAAGGTTTTGTCAATCCTAAAGGTGCTAACAAAATATGCAAGCTCCAGCGATCCATCTATGGACTGGTGCAAGCATCTCGGAGTTGGAATATACGCTTTGATAAGTTGATCAAAGCATATAGATTTATACAGACTTGCGGTGAAGCCTGTATTTACAAGAAGTGAGTGGGAGCACTACAACCTTTCTGATAAGTATATGTGAATGACATATTGTCGATCAGAAATGATGTAGAATTTTCTGGAAAGCATAAAGGAGTGTTTGAAAGGAGTTTTTCAAAGAAAGACCTTGGTGAAGCTGCTTACATATTGGGCATCAAGATCTATAGAGATAGATCAAGACGCTTGATAAGACTTTCGATGAGTACATACCTTGATAAGATTTTGAAGTAGTTCAAAATGGATCAGTCAAAGAAGGAGTTCTTGCCTGACTTGTAAGGTGTGAAGTTGAGTAAGACTCAAAGCCAGACCACGGCAGAAAAATATAGAGAGAATGAAAGTCATTCCCTATGCCTCAGCCATAGGTTCTATAAAGTATGCCATGCTGTGTACCAAACATGTTGTGTACCTTGCCATGACTTTGTCAAGGGGGTACAATAGTGATCCAGGAGTAGATCACTGTACATCGGTCAAAATTATCCTTAGTAACTGGATGACTAAGGAAATGTTTCTCGATTATGGAGGTGATAAAGAGTTCGTCGTAAAGGGTTACGCCGATGCAAGCTTTGACACTAAATCCAGATAACTCTAAGTATCAATCTGGATGCGTATTGAAAGTGGGAGCAATTAGCTAGAGTAGCTCTATGCAGAGCATTGTAGACATAGAAATTTGCGAAATACATACGGATCTGAATGTGACAGACCCGTTGACTAAACTTCTCTCACAAGCAAAACATGATCACACCTTATTACTCTTGGGTATTAATCACATAGCGATGTGAACTAGATTATTGACTCTAGTAAACCTTTTGGGTTTTGGTCACATGGCGATGTGAACTATGGGTGTTATTCACATAACGATGTGAACTATCGTATTAAATCACATGGCGATGTGAGCTAGATTATTGACTCTAGTGCAAGTGGGAGACTGAAGGAAATATGCCCTAGAGGCAATAATAAAGTTGTTATTTATATTTCCTTATATCATGATAAATGTTTATTATTCATGCTAGAATTGTATTAACCGGAAACTTAGTACATGTGTGAATACATAGACAAAACAGAGTGTCCCTAGTATGCCTCTACTAGACTAGCTCATTGATCAAAGATGGTTATGTTTCCTAACCATAGACATGAGTTGTCATTTGATCAGCGGGATCACATCATTAGGAGAATGATGTGATGGACAAGACCCATCCGTTAGCATAGCACTATGATCGTTTAGTTTTACTGCTATTGCTTTCTTCATGACTTATACATGTTCCTATGACTATGAGATTATGCAACTCCCGAATACCGTAGGAACACCTTGTGTGCTATCAAACGTCACAACGTAACTGGGTGATCATAAAGATGCTCTACAGGTGTCTCCGAAAGTATTCGTGGTGTTGGCATAGATCAAGATTAGGATTTGTCACTCCGAGTGTCAGAGAGGTATCTCTGGGCCCTCTAGGTAACACACATCACAATAAGCCTTGCAAGCAAAAGACTAATGAGTTAGTCACGAGATGATGTGTTACGGAACGAGTAAAGAGACTTGCCGGTAACGAGATTGAACTAGGTATGGAGATACCGACGATCGAATCTCGGGCAAGTAACATACCGATGACAAAAGGAACAACGTATGTTGTTATGCGGTTTTGACCGATAAAAGATCTTCGTAGAATATGTAGGAGCCAATATGAACATCCAGGTTCCGCTATTGGTTATCGACCGGAGATGAGTCTCGGTCATGTCTACATAGTTCTCGAACCCGTAGGGTCCGCACGCTTAACTTTGATGACGATCGGTATTATGAGTTTATGAGTTTTGATGTACCGAAGGTAGTTCGGAGTCCCGGATGAGATCACGGACATGACAAGGAGTCTCGGAATGTCCGAGACATAAAGATTGATATATTGGACGACTATATTCGGACACCGGAAGTATACCGGAAAAGTTTCGGATTTAACGGGATTGTCGGAGGGGGTTACCGGAACCCCCTACGAAGGGGGATGGTCCATAGTGGGCCTTAAGGGAAAGAGAGAGGCAGCCCATAGGGCTAGCCGGCGCCCCACCTAGGGTTCCTAGTTGTACTAGGATTGGGGGGCGCCACCTCTCCCTCTTTTCCTTTCCCTCTCTTCCTTCTTTGGTGATTCCTACTAGGAATAGGATTGCAATCCTATTCCTAGTAGGATTGCACCCCTAGCCGCACCAAACAAGGGCCGGCCGGCCTCCCCCCTTGCTCCTTTATATACGGGGACAGGGGGCACCCAAAGACACACAAGTTGAATTGTTCTAGCCGTGTGCGGTGCCCCCCTCCACAGAAACACACCTCGGTCATACCGTCGCAGTGCTTAGGCGAAGCCCTGCGCTGGTAAATACATCATATCCGTCACCACGCCGTCGTGCTGACGAAACTCTCCCGTGAAGCTCAGCTGGATCAAGAGCTCGTGGGACGTCATCAAGCTGAACGTGTGCTGAACGCGGAGGTGTCGTACGTTCGGTGCTTGATCGGTTGGATCGCGAAGAAGTTCGACTACATCAACCGCGTCACTTGACGCTTCCGCTTCCGGTCTACGAGGGTACGTAGACACACTCTTCCCTCTCGTTGCTATGCATCTGGTAGATAGATCTTGCGTGATCGTAGGAATTTTTAAAAATACTACGTTCCCCAACAGAAACATGAGTCTAGGGGATGTGTTGTTGCCACAAGGGGGAAAACAACGGTGCTTGTGCCCGCGGGTGCAAGGATTGTTTACTTTACGCAAAGTTCTTTTAATGCAGTTGTCTGTTGCTTTGAGTTTACACTATGGGTGGGGCTCGCAACTTAATACCAGCGAGATGTTCTGGATAGATATCTCAAGGTGGATGATTAGTAGTAGATATTGATGGATTTCGGTCTACTTACTTTGGCGTACTGCCTATGCTTTGAACCTCAACCTTTCTTGTAATGTAGTCAGCATTGGTTTGCGTTCGTGGTCCTGTCAATTGCCTAGCTGTAATTCGTTTACCTCACATAGCTGTTTTATCGTCTTTTGGGAGAGAGTGTAATGCCCAGGATGGAACTATACCTCCTACGTGTCGAGGCACGACTTAAAGGCATAAGTCCATCCTAGAATGATCTCAAGTTTGGTATCTTTGCACGACTCATGTAAAAGAGGGATTAAAATGCAAAAGGAGATAGTTGGCTTACACTCGCCACTTCACACAATACATTACATAAGCAATCATCATTCAAAACATCACAACCCGACTACGGGTAAAGATCCAAAAGAAAGATACCAAAACAACATAAAGCCACAGGTCAGGATCAAATCCTAGTAGAAACCACTACTGAACAACGAAACAACACAAACAAACGGCAACTCTCTTCATCGAGCTCCTGGTGAAGAACTTGAAGCAGCTCCTGCATCGAACTCGGCTGAACCTGCATCTGGTGTTGTAGTAACTGTGAGCCACGAGGACTCAGCAATCCCATAACCATGGGTAACAAGACTAGCAAAGCTTTATGGGTAGGAAGAGGGAAAGTGGTGAGGCTGCAGCAGCGGCTAAGCATAATATGGTGGCTAACTTACGAGTACCAGAATAAGATGAGAAGCTACGCAAACGGTCGCAAAAGAGGTGATCGCTAAAGATCCTAACTACATACGGTCAAACATAACCCCACCGTGTTCTCTTCTCAAAGTGAAAAGAGACAGTCACGGTTACTCACACAGTTGTGTGTTTTACTTCGGATCCTCTGTCAAGTTTTTACAACCGGACATTAACAAATTCCAATCTGCCACATAACCGCGGGCACGGCTTTCGAAAGATCATAACCCTGCAGGGGTGTTCCAACTTAGCCCATCACAAGCTCTCACGATTAGCTGAAGTGATAAATATAATATCATCACCCCTTATCTTAGGGAAAATCCGATCAGGCTCGGCATCCCGGTAGCACAAGTCATTTCGACAATGGTAAAACAAGTCCAGCAAGACCTCCCGGTGTGTCGACACCCTGATAGTAGCCGCGCGTATCTCGTCTCAGGACACTACCGGATGGGTGATGCTACAGGTATACCAGATACCTCGGGTTTCCCCAAGGCGGCCCTGCAGGACCCCCGTTTGGGACCAACACCATCAGCACTGGCCCCCCCTGCTATGTAGAATTAAGAATCCTCGGGTAGCGCTAACTCCCTATGCAATTTAATTAATTATTTAAGTTGTTATTATGAGCAAATTAAAACCAATGTTGGGCCTTGCTGGAGGAGTTTTATTCAAAGTCGAACTGTCAAGGGGTCCCCATTACACCCATCGTGTTAGGAACGCAAAATCAAGGAACATAATGCCGGTTTATCGGCGCCTAAGGTGGCATGAGTGGAACAAAACACCGAGCAAAAGGCCAAGCCTTCCACCCATGCCCAGTGTATAGGTGTGTTAATAATATTAATAGATATTGTGATATATCCAACAACAAGTTCCCTCCTGGAACAGACTTCATCTTCACCTGCAACTAACAACGCTATAAGAGAGACTGAGCAAGCAGGGCTGAGCAAGCGGGTAACATAGCCAAACAGTGGTTTTGCTAGGAAGGTGTCAATGTTAGAGGTTTCATGGCAACAAGGAGAGGGCTGACATAAAAGATGGGTATCGCGACATGTAACGATAGCATCGAGACAACTAAGCATGGCAATGGTAGTAAAGGTATCCAAGGGTATGATCATCTTGCCTGGGATTCCACAAGGGAGAAGAACGGATCCACGAAGAAGACGGAGCAACACAGACGAGAGAATCCTCACAACTCCAGAACGAAACCGAAGCTATCAAGAGAAGCAACCGGAAAGAAGGAAACAACACGGTAAACACTCAAGCATAAACATGGCATACGATGCACAAACAAGCATGATGCATGTCCGGTTTAAATATGCATGGCATGGCAAAGTGCACAAACAAAACTACAAGTTAAGTGGAGATCAATATGCAACGAGTTGCATATTGACGAAACACCACATTTAATTATTTAGTTGACTCTTGTTATTACAAGACAAGATTAAATGTTTTTAACATGGCAAGAGGTGAAGCACAATAAAACTACACTATTAAGGCATTTTAAATGAGGCCGGAGAATAACAACAACATATCCGGAAAAACCCCATGAGCATGTTTAATAATTATTAAAGCAACAACAATTCACACATATTAATGTTGTTAATATGATGCGGATGACATGATCAAGTTTATGCAATTATTAAAAGGTTGACTTAAGAGGATATGAAGTATTGTCACCGTGGTGGAAGAAGGGTGCCACGGCAACGAACCGAAAATGATGCAACACAACATATCGGTTCCGGTAACTTGTTGAGAGACCGGTGCAAAAGATAGATGGCGTGAGCGAGTCAAACGAGATGAAAGGTGGGGCGATCCCGTTACCGGGTTCCCACGAGTCGGTGACGAGGCAACCGAGGAACAAGACAAAAGGTCGAAACGGCCACGGTGCACACAAGGGAGACATTTCATACAACCACAACAAGCAACACACGGGTCACGTCTCGGGGTTATACCTTCGAAGCGTGCGTTTCGGGGCGGTTCGAGTCGTAGTGGAAGTAGCCGTAGTAGTGGAAGTAGTTGTTCTCGTTCATCGGAGAGGAAGTAGTTGTACACGAGGTTGCCAACGAGTAGTCGTTCCGTTCGTAGAGGTACTTGAGGGTCTTGGCGACGGTAGTCGTTCGGGTCGTCGTGGTACTTGGCGTGTCATCTTGCGTAGTCGTTCCGGTTCGTAGACGCACTTGCATCGGAGGGGTACTTGTCGTTTCATCGTGTAGTTGAACTCATTCATGTAGTCGTTCTCGAGCTCGTAGCCGTTCAACGTCACGTGTAGAGGTACTTGAGGGTTCTCGATCTCGCGTCGTAGTTGAACAAGGGTCCAAAAGTAGATAGACTTGTTGTTTTCCTGGTTATCTGAGATTAACAACACAGCAACAAAACAACAAAAACCAAAACTACAGCAGCAACTTGGCGTGAAGGGCCACGAGGCCACGGCAGCAGCACGGCACCGAAGGAGGCCGGCGACGAGGTTCCGGAGGCGAGGCCTTGACGAACAGCCGGCGAAGAGGAGGCAGGGGCCCTCGACGCGGGAAGGGCCAGCGGCCATGGCGCGGACGGGACGCCTCGAAGGCAGGGGCGTCGAGCTTGGGGCTGATGCGGAGGAGGGATCCCGCTGGACGGAGGACGGGGGGACGAGGGCCGGGCCCTCGGCCTTGCTGGAGGAGGAGAAGGCGCTCGGGAGGCGCTCGGCTTGGGGGCGGTCGCCGGCTGCTGGCGAGGCAGAGGCCTCGCGCTGAAGATGGAGGAGGGCCGCGGCTTGATGGACTGAGGCCGGATGCGGCGGTCCTGGCCCGCGGGGCGGTGAGGAAGAAGCCTGGCCGCGGCTGCTGGAGCCAGCTGGGGCGGTGACGAAGGCGGGCGCCCGGGGCGCGGGCCGGCTGCTCGCGGCGGACGGCGACTTGGGGCGGTCGGCTGGGTGAGGGCCGGCGCGGCGGGGTCGCTGCCCTGGTCGACGGGGCTGCAGAGGCGAGCGGGCGAGGGGAAGAAGGAGAGGGCCGAGGCGAGGGAGAGTCGGGGTGAGCGAGGCGCTGCGGGGGAGGAGAGGGTGCGGCGGCGTGCGAAGGAAAAGGGAGAGAGCGAGCGACTGGGGGGTCGAGGGAGGCTCGGGCGGCTAGGGTTCGGTAGGAGAAACCGGGCCTTGGGCCAGAAGTGGGAGGCGAGCCGGGCTGCGGCCTGGGAGGGAACAGGAGGAGGCCCAGATGCTGGGAGAAAAGGCCTAGGAGGAGAAAACAAAAGGCTGGGCTGCCTCGGATTAAAAAAAACAATAAAGAAGAGAAGGAAAGTCAAAGAGGTTAGGGAAGGAATTTGGACATGAGGTCAAAATTTCCTGGACCCGCAAAATGTAAGGAATTTAATAAAATTATTGGAGGGGTTTTTGGAGGAACCTCGATGAACGAGAAAAAGAAATAAAGGGAGGTTTGAGGCCAGGAATGCGAAGACAAGGCATGGGGAAATATGCAAGTGCGTTGGGGTAATTCCAACAATGGAATAATTAATAAATATAGCTCCCTAAATATTGAGAGGCTTTTATATGTTATAAAGAGAAGTCACCTTCCCTCGATTTAAATGGACCGAAGGTCCACACGGTTTATTTAGGTTGAGATGCAAAATAAATTAATGACATGATGGCATGATGACATGATGCAATGCGAAAATAAATAAATAACACAAGCACAAAAGAACACACGGGCAACCCGGAACATCTGGAATCTTCTGGAATCTTCTGGGACGTCGGTCTCAGGCGTCACAGAGAGACATCACTAGTGAACATCATGAGACTCCGGTCCATATTACCATCATTGATCACATCCGCTATTTACTTTTCGCTTTTACTTACTATTGCAAACATTATCTATCACTACTATCATTTGCGTTTAATCCTTTGTGAACTACAAGGCCGGAGGGATTGACAACCTCTCTGTACTCGTTGGGAGCAAAGTTATTTGTATCTGTGTGCAGGTCCACGTTGATTGCTAATATCTGGCGCCATTAGCAGTTGACACCTACTTGTTGAACCTAGGAGTCTCTGGGGATTCGATCCTTGGCATCTTTGCTAAGGGAAAAACTTCCACAACACTGCATCTCACACCTTCCACTTGGGGTAACCAACGAGGGGTTAGACTTCTTCAATATGCCTTCAAAATTGTTAATCTTAATTGCACCAGACCGATAGACTTCTTCAATATGAAATGGCCCTTCCCACCTGGAAAGTAGTTTGCCTGGAGAAAACCTGAAACGGGATCTAAACAACAAAACTTTATCACCAACATTAAATTCACGTTTCAGAATCCTCCTATCATGCCACTTCCTTACCTTTTCCTTGAACATTTTAGCGCTCTCGTAAGCTTCACTTCTCAATTCATCTAGAGAAGTCAAGTTCATGAGATGCTTCTCACCAGTTAATTTTGGGTCAGCATTAAGCTCTCTAACAGCCCAGAAAGCTTTGCGCTCTAACTCTAATGGCAAATGGCAAGCCTTGCCATACACCATCTTATAGGGGGACATGCCCATGGGGTTTTTGTAAGCAGTTCTATACGCCCACAAAGCATCTCCTAACTTATTTGACCAGTCCTTTCTATTTCTGTTTACTGTCTTCTGCAAGATCAACTTAATCTCTCTATTGGTGAGCTCAACTTGCCCACTAGTTTGAGGATGATATGGTGAAGCAATTCTATGATTGACATCGTATTTGGCTAAAGCTTTTCTAAAAGCTCCGTGCGTGAAGTGTGATCCTCCATCAGTCATGAGATACCTAGGTACACCAAACCTAGGAAAAATTACATCCTTGAGCATTTTCAAAGATGTCTTGTGATCAGCACTTTCAGTGGGGATTGCTTCAACCCACTTGGTCACATAATCAACAGCTACTAAAATGTGTGTGTACTTGTGCGAAGAAGGAAAAGGACCCATAAAGTCAAAACCCCAGCAATCAAAAGGTTCAATCACTAGTGAGTAATTCATAGGCATCTCATTCCTTCTACTAATGTTACCAACTCTCTGACATTTATCACAGGCTAAAACATAATTTCTAGCATCCTTAAAGAGAGTAGGCCAATAAAAACCTGATTGAAGAACCTTATGTGCAGTCCTCTCACCGGCATGATGTCCTCCATAGGGACTATCATGACACTGTTTGAGAATGTCCTTTTGCTCATGTTCCGGTATGCATCTTCGCACGATCCCGTCGGGGCCTTCTTTGAAAAGATGTGGGTCATCCCAAAAGTAGTGCCTCAAATCATGAAAGAACTTCTTCCTTTGCTGAAATGTTAAACCTGGAGGCAAATACTTTGCAACAATAAAATTAGCATAATCTGCAAACCAAGGATCGGAAAGAGATCGTACTTTTACAACAGCAAGTTGTTCGTCTAGAAAACTGTCGTTGACTGGGATGGGATCATGCGGTATATCTTCCATCCTTGAAAGATTGTCCGCCACCGGATTGTCTTCCCCTTTCCTATCAACAATCTGCAAATCAAATTCTTGAAGAAGGAGTACCCATCTGATAAGCCTTGGCTTGGCATCCTTCTTTGTCATAAGGTACTTAATGGCAGCATGATCAGTATGAATAATAACTTTGGAATCAACAATATACTTCCTAAACTTATCACAAGCAAATACTACAGCTAAGAATTCCTTCTCTGTAGTAGCATAATTCCTTTGAGCACTATCAAGGGTTTTACTAGCATAATGTATAACATTCAATTTCTTATCAACTCTTTGTCCTAAAACAGCTCCAACAGCAAAATCACTAGCATCACACGTAATCTCAAAAGGTAAATTCCAGTCAGGTGGTTGTACTATAGGAGCGGTTATTAAGGCTTTCTTAAGAAATTCAAAAGCTTCCTTGCAATCCTCATCAAATACAAAAGGAACGTCCTTCTGGAGAAGATTAGTGAGGGGCCTCGAAGTCTTAGAAAAGTTTTTAATAAATCTTCTATAGAAACCAGCATGACCAAGAAAGCTGCGAATACCTTTGATGTCCCTTGGATAGGGCATCCTCTCAATAGCTTCGATCTTGGCCTTGTCCACTTCAATTCCCCTTTCGGAAATCTTGTGACCAAGAACAATTCCTTCGTTAACCATGAAGTGGCACTTCTCCCAGTTGAGTACCAAATTTGTCTCCTCACATCTCTGCAAAACTTTATTAAGGTTGTGGAGACAATGGTCAAAGGAAGTTCCATAGACGGAGAAATCGTCCATGAAGACTTCCATAATATCCCCACAGAAACCATGAAAGATAGCAGACATACACCTTTGAAAAGTAGCAGGGGCATTACATAAACCAAAAGGCATACGCCTGTAAGCATAAGTACCAAAGGGACAAGTAAAAGTGGTCTTCTCTTGATCAGCAGTGTTAACAAGAATTTGAGAGAAGCCAGAATAACCATCGAGATAACAAAAGTGGGTATTTTTGGATAACCTTTCAAGCATTTGGTCGATGAACGACAACGGGTAGTGATCCTTCCTGGTTGCCTTGTTCAGCTTCCTGTAATCAATACACATTCTATATCCAATAATAATTCTCTGAGGTATTAGTTCATTCTTATCATTAGGAACCACAGTTGTACCTCCTTTCTTGGGAACACAATGTACCGAGCTTACCCACTTACTATCATCTATAGGGTAGATAATACCTGCGGCTAGAAGCTTGAGAATTTCAGTACTTACAACATCCATCATCTTCGGGTTCAACCGTCGTTGATGATCAACAACTGGTTTAGCATCAGGCTCAAGGTTGATAGTATGTTGACAGATAGATGGACTGATCCCCTTAAGGTCATCAAGGGTATAGCCAATTGCGCCTCGGTGTTTACGAAGTACTTCCAATAATCGCTCTTCTTCATATCCTGAAAGGTTAGAGTTGATAATAACAGGATATACTTTCTTTTCATCTAAACAAGCATACTTGAGCGTATCGGGAAGAGGTTTAAGATCGAACACCGGGTCTTCTTTTGGTTTTGATAAAATTCCCAAAGGTTCAACCGGAAGGTTGTGCTTCAGGATAACAGGTTGCCTCAAGAATATTTCATCTAGTTCATTTCTTTCCTGCATATGCAAATCATTCTCGTGGTCCTCCATATATTGCTGCAAGGGATCATTAGGGGGAATAGCAATAGAAGCAATACTTTCAATAATTTTATCATCACTAGGTAAATCGGTACCACGAGGCTCCTTAGAGAACTTAGAAAAATTAAATTCATATGGCTCACCATTGAATTCAACAGAAACTTTACCTTTCTTGCAATCTATTATAGCTCCACAAGTTCTAAGAAAAGGTCTACCAAAAATAATAGGACAAAAATTGTCCCTCTCTGAACCAAGTACTAGAAAGTTGGTAGGGTATTTTACCTTTCCACATAGGACTTCAACGTCCCTCACAATTCCGATAGGAGAGATAGTTGTTCTATTTGCAAGATGAATGGTAACATCAACTTCTTCAAGTTCACAAGGGGAAATCTCACCGATGATCTCTTCATAAAGTGAATAGGGGATAGCACTTGCACTCGATCCCAAATCGCATAGCCCATAATAATTGTGATCTCCTATTTTAACAGATACCACTGGAGTACCTGAAATCGGGCCTTTATTCTTGGCTGTGACAAGGTTAGTGGAAACAGCACAAAAATTCACATTGGAATCCAAAACATCATTAGTAACAAGGTCTTTAATCAATGCAACTTGAGGATCGACCTTGATCTGGTCCTCAGGCTCATCAACTCTTCTCTCACTTTTATTTATTACGCCTGTCACAAGAGAGTGCTCCCTTATCCTTGCGGGAAAAGGAGGCTTTTCATATATAACTGCAGGCAAAATAGGGTCAGCAACATGAATATCAACATGTAGCTCTTTAAAAGGTTCATGATGCTGGTCTCTCTTCTTTTTAAAAGAATCAACGTGAGAGGCAAAATTCTTACAGAAATCAATCATTAGATGGGAATCAAGACCAATCTTAGAGCAAAAAGTATTGAAGTAATCAGTTTTCACATAGCTCTCAATATAATCATGTTCATAATTTATAGCGGGTTCAATACCTTTATCGATTTCCCAATCTTCGGTATTCCTCTGGATCCTTTCAATGAGATCCCACCTTTCTTTAACACTCTTCGTCTGAAATACCCCACTAGAGGAGGCATCCAGCATCTCCTTATCCTGACGAGAAAGCCTGGCATAAAAATTTGTAAGTATAATTTCCTTGGGGAGCTCATGAATAGGACATTTGAGCATTAGGGACTTCAATCTCCCCCAAGCTTGAGCAATGCTTTCTCCGTCACGAGACCTAAAGTTATAGATATAGTTCCTGTCTCGATGAATTTCATGAAGAGGATAAAACTTAGTATAAAAGAGAGACATAAGCTCTTGCCAGTCAAGCAAGTGCGAGTTATCGAGAAGCCTATACCAATCTGAAGCTTTATCTATAAGTGATACGGCAAACAATTTCCTCATGACAAACTCCCTTGATACACCTGCAAGCTTAAATAATGAACATAGTTGTGACAGATATAGCAAGTGTTCACCGGGATGTCTGTCTCCTGCATAACGATTAGCCAAAACATAATCGATAATACCAGCTGGTATTTTATAGGGCACAATTTCAGTAGGGGGAGGAGCAACCACCACAGGTGTGGGGCGTCTTCCCACAAGCAACGATCCAATAGCAAGGTTGTCCATAAGGACAAAGAGCAGCAACAGCAAAAACAATAAAACCAGAATTATAAAAACTTCCTTACCAGTTTCACTTTACCAATAGCGCTACGCTCCCCGGCAACGGCGCCAGAAAACGGTACTTGATGACCCACAACCGTAAGGGATCTATTGCATCGTTTTCGATAAGTAAGAGTGTCGAACCCAACGAGGAGCAGAAGGTATTGATAAGCGATTCTGAGCAAGAAATTACTGCAAGCACTGAAAGATAACTTTTTAGGGGTTTTCTTGATATAAGCTACAGGAAAGTAAAAGCAAGCAAAGTAAAAGGCACTGAGAGTAACAAGTGGCCCAATCCTTTCTGAGCAAAGGAGAGGCCTAGCAACTGAACTTATAAAGGCTAAAGCTTTCCTGAGGACACACGGGAGAGGTAGTCATGTGCTTTCGCCATATTTTGTATCGGTACTATGTTATGTGTTGATAAGTGTTGAGTGGGTGGATCTATGCTAGTACACTCTCTAGACTAAGATGAGTGCAATCTTATGATTAAACACCTTGCAAGCATCCGCAAATACAAGATAGAATTTAAGGCAAAAGCCTAACCATAGCAATACGATCGATGATCCATTGTTCCCTTGTGCAAAAGCGTGCGAACTGGGGTTCAGGTTTCTGTCACTCCGGCAACCCACCGTAAGCATTCTTTGTACACAATGTATTCCCCTAGGTCCTTAATAAGGCGAAGTGTTGAGTGTTCGACTCACACAACACCACTAGTAGAATGACAACACAACTTAAGTATCAAACAACACATATTACTTCAACAGCATATGACTACTAACAACAAGACTTTTCCCATGTCCTCAAGAACTAAGGTAACTACTCACAAGACATAAAAGAGATCATGATCAGTGGAGATAAATGGATGATAAACAATCTGGACATAATGATATTTCTCCAACAAAACTCAATAGCATTCACCACAAAGTAGTAATCAACACCGATGGAGTAGAGAGGATAGGTAGTACGAGTTACAACACAAGTTGCAATTGTGAGATGAGATTTGGATGAAGATGGAGATGGTGCTGGTGTTGGGGATGATGTTGATGATGGTCTCGATGATGCCCGTGACGATGGTGATGACGATGGCGATGATCTCCCCTTCCGGGAGGTGATCTCCCCGGCGAAATCTGCCCGCCGGAGATGGCTTTTTCTTCTCTGTAGGTTTCCGCCACGGAGCGGCGGCGGAACTCCGTAAAAACTCTCGTTTTTAGGGTTTTCGGATAACGGAGAGTATATAGGCAAAAGGGGGCAGCCGGAGGTGGGCCAGGGGCTCCAGGCGCCCCCCGGCGCGGCCAGGGGGGGCGCCCCCAGGGCGCCTGGACACCCTGTGGCCCCCCTCTGGTTGCCCTTTTGCGTGCCTTCGTGATCCGTCTGGAAAATATCCCCCGTCGATTTTCAGGTAATTTGGAGGTATTCTTCTTCAGCAACTCAGCGTCCACTTTTTACTGCTGAATCCTGCGTCTGCTGCTTCGGCATCGGAAAGTTGCAAACTGTGTAAAATAGGCCAAAACAGCATAAGAACATCATCGTAACGTGAAATATATCAATGAATAAGGATAAATTACGATATAAAATAGTGATGCATTTTGGACGTATCACCACCCAACAAGCGCTATCGTTTAACGCCCTTATCTAGGCACAATGATTTCAATGATGCTCGCATAAAAGATAAGAATTGAAACATAAAGGGAGCATCATGAAGAATATGACTAGCACATTTAAGTCTAACCCACTTCCTATGCATAGGGATTTTGTGAGCAAACAACTTGTGGGAGCAATAATCAACTAGCATAGGAAGGCAAAACAAGCATAACTTCAAAACTTTAAGCACATAGAGAGGAAACTTAATATTATTGCAATATGTAGAAGCATATGATCCTCTCTCATAATAATTTTCAGTAGCATCATTAATTAATTCAACCATATAACCAACACATAAAACATTATTTTCATGATCTACTTGCATAGAAATTTTACTACTCTCCACATAAGCAAATGTATTCCCATCAATAGTAGTGGGAGCAAACTCAACAAAATAACTATCATGTGAAGCATAATCCAATTGAAAATTAAAATCATGATGACAAGTTTCATGGTTATCTTTATTCTTTATAGCATACGTGTCATCACAATAATCATCATAAATAGGAGGCATGCTTTCAACACAATAAATTTGCTCATCAAAACTTGCGGGACTAAACATATCATCTTCATCAAACATAGCATCCCCAAGCTTGTGGCTTTGCATATCATTAGCATCATGGGTTGTGTAATTCTTCTTCTAGTACTTGAGCACAATTTTCCTTCCCATCATTTTCACGAAAGATATTAAAAAGATGAAGCATATGGGGCAAGCTCAATTCCATTTTTTTGTACTTTTCTTTTATAAACTAAACTAGTGATAAAACAAGAAACTAAAAGATTCGTTGCAAGATCTAAATATATACCTTCAAGCACTCACCTCCATGACAATGGCGTTAGAAAAGAGCTTGATGTCTACTACGCAACCTTCTTCTTGTAGACGTTGTTGGGCCTCCAAGTGCAGAGGTTTGTAGGGCAGTAGCAAATTTCCCTCAAGTGGATGACCTAAGGTTTATCAATCCGTGGGAGGCGTAGGATGAAGATGGTCTCTCTCAAGCAACCCTGCGACCAAATAACAAAGAGTCTCTTGTGTCCCCAACACACCCAATACAATGGCAAATTGTATAGGTGCACTAGTTCGGCGAAGAGATGGTGATACAAGTGCAATATGGATGGTACATATAGGTTTTTGTAATATGAAAATATAAAAACAGCAAGGTAGCAAGTGGTAAACGTGAGCATAAACGGTGTTGCAATGCTTTGAAACAAGGCCTAGGGTTCATACTTTCACTAATGCAAGTTCTCTCAACAATAATAACATAACTGGATCGTATAACTATCCCTCAACATGCAACAAAGAGTCACTCCAAAGTCACTAATAGCGGAGAACAAATGAAGAAATTATGGTAGGGTACGAAACCACCTCAAAGTTATTCTTTCTGATCGATCTATTCAAGAGTCTGTAGTAAAATAACATGAAGCTATTCTTTCCGTTCGATCTATCCTAGAGTTCGTACTATAATAACGCCTTAAGACACACATCAACCAAAACCCTAATGTCACCTAGATACTCCATTGTCACCTCAAGTATCCGTGGGTATGATTATACGATATGCATCACACAAATTCATCTATTCAACCAACACAAAGAACTTCAGAGAGTGCCCCAAAGTTTCTACCGGAGAGTCAAGACGAAAACGTGTGCCAACCCCTATGCATAGATTCCCAAGGTCACGGAACCCGCAAGTTGATCACCAAAACATACATCAAGTAGATCACGTGATATCCCATTGTCACCACAGATAAGCACATGCAAGACATACATCAAGTGTTCTCAAATCCTTAAAGACTCAATCCGATAATATAACTTCAAAGGGAAAACTCAATTCATCACAAGAGAGTAGAGGGGGAGAAACATCATAAGATCCAACTATAATAGCAAAGCTCGCGATACATAAAGATCGTGCCATCTCAAGAACACGAGAGAGAGAGAGAGAGAGAGAGAGAGAGAGAGAGAGAGATCAAACACATATCTACTGGTAACTACTCCCCATCGTCATGGTGAGCATCGGATGATGAAGATGGCCATCGGAGAGGGATTTCCCCCTCCGGTAGGGTGCTGGAACGTGTCTAGATTTGTTTCCGGTGGCAACACAGGCTTTCGGTGGTGGAACTCTCAATCTAGGTTGTTTTCCGGAGGTTTCAGTATATATAGGAGGTGTTGGAGTCGGGGGCAAGTAAAGGAGGTCTCCGGGCTGTCCACGAGGCATGGGGCGCGCCCCCTACCCTCGCGGGCAGCCCGGGAACCTTCTGGTCCCCCTCCGGCACTTTCTGGGTTTTTCTGGTCCAAAAATAAACTCCGTTGAGTTTCAGGTCAATTGGGCTCCGTCTGATATTCCTTTTCTGCGATACTCTAAAACAAGGGAAAAACAGAAACTGACACTGGGCTCTGGGTTACTAGGTTAGTCCCAAAAATCATATAAAAGTGTATATGAAAGCCCATAAAACATCCTAGAAGGATAATATAATAGCATGGAACAATAAAAAATTATAGATACGTTGGAGACGTATCACGCATCTCCAACGCCGACCCGCAATCTTGCTTCTGCACCACAACACATGGATGCCGGAGCCGGACATCCAACTGCGCGCATACATTTCAAGTCGTATTTCGACTTAGCGTACGAAATTCATGCAAACTGTCTGATATTCATGAAAGTTCGTAAAGAAAATAGCACAAATCATCCATCCACAGCATGCAAAAAAGTCTAGTACAATAATGCAAATAGATCAAACACCTACTTGCCGTGGTGGCCGACATGGAAGTTCTCGACATGGTGGCAGAGTATACCTGGGTACAAACGGATTCAGGATTGACATCGTCGTCGTAAAAGGCGAGCAGGCTCGTCGGTGCTGGTTGCGGACGTCCAACAATGCCTGTGTGGCGGCCAGAGATGTACATCGGTGACAACAAAGGTGGAGGTGTGGATGCAAAGCAATGGGGCGAAGTGGCAGAGTGCAAGAAAATGGGACCAGGAGGGTAGATTTAGTTGGTCTGGGGTGTCGGAGTCCAACGTGATTGCTGTCCGGACTCCCGCACCCACCTTCGTTTCCAATTTGCGAGGAAAAGTACGCCTGGACCGCCCGACAGAGCGATACATGCCAGATAATGCTATATATTGGACATCACACGTCCTTTTTTGGGGGGGGAGGGGGTAAAAGGGAATTTATTAACTCAAAATGGGGATTGTCCAAATTACAAAGGCGGGGTATATCGTCCGAACCGACTGAAACAAACATGTCCTTACAAACACACACACACACACACACACACACATAGATAATAATAATTCATATTCAAATATTTGGGGGTGCACAAATCTTCTTCCTCCTACATCCATCGGCGATGGGCCGTGAGCATAGATTGATGTCATCTTTGGACCTTCGCTTAGGCGAATCAATTTTTTTAACACATGCGTTTGTAGAAACAGTGGCCGAAAAGTCATTAATGTAGATCAAGGGACACTGGCGGCCGCGACCTGCGAAGCAAATAGCCTTAAGACAGTTCTAACATAAGGGGGAGATCCTCATGGGCAAAGAGTGGGCATCTTATATGGGATGGACACATGCAGCAGAGCGAAGAAGCGTTCCATTATTTTTAGTGACATTCTTTCGCATTGGCGCCGAGTGGCTCGGAGAAGAAAACACACATAAGGGCCTGTAGAAATTCCGAAGACAACAAAAACCATCTAAATCCAGATGGTGTTGGGGAACGTAGCAGAATTCAAAAAATTTCTACGCTTTCACCAAGATCCAACTAAGGAGACATCCAGCAACGAGCAAGTAAGAGTGCATCTACATACCGTTACGTAGATCGCGTGCGGAAGCTTTCGAAGAAGCGTGGATGAAGGAGTCGTACTCTTCGCGTTCTTCGTCACCGATGATCTAGTGCCGAACGGACGGCACCTCCGCATTCAACACACGTCCGGTGCAGCAACGTCACCTCCTTCTTGATCCAGCAAGGGGGGAGGAGAAGTCGTCAGAGATCCAGCACAACGGCGTGGTGGTGGATGCAGTGGAGATCGCAGCAGGGCTTCGCCGGGCGCCCTGCGTTGGGAGTATGGAGGTGTGACGGGAGGGGGAGAGGCGCCAGGGCTTGGGTGCGGCTACCCTCTCCCTCCCCAGATATATATAGGGGGCCAGGGGGTGCGCCAGGGCCCTGCAGATCCAATCTGCAGGGGGGCGGCGGCCAGGGGGTGTCCTTGCCCCCCAAGGCAAGTGGGGCGCCCCCTCCGCCCTAGGGTTTCAACCCTAGGCGCATGGGGAGGTGGGCCCCTAGTGGTGCGCCAGCCCATTAGGGCTGGACACTTCCCCTTGCGGCCTAGGGGCCCCACCGGTATGGGTGGCCCCACCCGGTGGACCCCCGGGGCCCCTCCGGTGGTCCCGGGACGCTCCCGGTGACCCCCGGAGATCACCCGATGGCCGAAACCTGACTTCCTATATATCAATCTTTACCTCCGGACCATTCCGGAACTCCTCATGACGTCAGGGATCTCATCCGGGACTCCGAACAACTTTCGGGTTTCCACGTGCATGTATCTCTACGACCCTAGCGTTACCGAACCTTAAGTGTGTAGACCCTACGGGTTCGGGAGACACGTAGACATGACCGAGACCACTCTCCGGTCAATAACCAACAGCGGGATCTGGATACCCATGTTGGTTCCCACGTGTTCCTCGATGATCTTCATCGGATGAACCACCGTGTCAAGGATTCACTCAATCCCGTATGTTATTCCCTTTGTCCATCGGCACGATACTTGCCCGAGATTCGATCGTCGGTATTCCCGATACCTTGTTCAATCTCGTCATGGCAAGTCTCTTTACTCGATCCGTAATTCATCATCCCGTGACTAACTACTTAGTCACATTGAGCTCATTACGATGATGTCTTACCGAGTGGGCCCAGAGGTACCTCTCCGTCATATGGAGTGACAACATCCCAGTCTCGGTTCGTACCAACTCAACAAACACTTTCGGAGATACCCGATGCGTACCTTTATAGCCACCCAGTTACGTTGTGACGTTTGGCACACCCAAAGTATTCCTACGGCATCCGGGAGTTGTACAACCTCATGGTCTAAGGAATAAATACTTGACACTGAAAAGCTTATGCATTACGAACTAAACGATCTCGTGCTATGCTCAGGATTGGGTCTTGTCCATCACATCATTCTCCTAATGATGTGATCCCGTTATCACCGACATCCCATGTCCATGGTCAGGAAACCGTGACCATCTGTTGATCAACGAGCTGGTAACTAGAGGCCTACCAGGGACTCATTTTGGTCTATGTATTCACACATGTATCGCTGTTTTCGTACAATACAATTCAAGCATGAATAACAGACAATTATCATGAACAAGGAAATATAATAATAATACTTTTATTATTGCCTCTAGGGCATATTTCCAACGGTCTCCCACTTGCACTAGAGTCAATAATCTAGTTACATTGTGATGAATCGAACACCCATAGAGTTCTGGTGTTGATCATATTTTGCCCGTGGAAGAGGTTTAGTCAACGGGTCTGCAACATTCAGATCCGTATGCACTTTACAAATATCTATATCTCCATCTTGAACATAATTCCGGATGGAGTTGAAACGACGCTTGATGTGCTTGGTCTTCTTGTGAAACCTGGGCTCCTTGGTAATGGCAATAGCACCAGTGTTGTCACAGAAGAGATTCATCGGGCTTGACGCGCTTGGAATGACTCCTAGGTCGGTGATGAACTTCTTCATCCAGACTCCTTCCTGCGCTGCTTCAGAAGCAGCTATGTACTCCGCTTCACATGTAGATGCTGCCACGACGCTTTGCTTGCAACTGCACCAGCTGACTGCCCCTCCGTTCAAAATATACACGTATCCGGTTTGAGACTTAGAGTCATCCAGATCTGTGTCGAAGCTAGCATCGATGTAACCCTTTACGACGAGCTCTTCGTCACCTCCATAAACGAGAAACATATCCTTAGTCCTTTTCAGGTACTTCAGGATGTTCTTGACCGCTGTCCAGTGTTCCGTACCGGGATCACTTTGGTACCTCCCTACCAAACTTATGGCAAGGTTCACATCAGGTCTGGTACACAGCATGGCATACATGATAGAACCTATGGCCGAGGCATAGGGAATGACACTCATCTTTTCTCTATCTTCTGCCGTGGTCGGCGACTGAGCCTTGCTCAATCTCATACCTTGCAAAACAGGCAAGAATCCTTTCTTTGACTGATCCATATTGAACTTTTTCAATATTTTGACAAGGTATGTACTTTGTGAAAGACCAATGAGGCGTCTCGATCTATCTCTATAGATTTTGATGCCTAATATGTAAGCAGCTTCTCCAAGGTCCTTCATTGAAAAACTTTTATTCAAGTAGGCCTTTACATTTTCCAAGAATTCTATATCATTTCCCATCAGCAATATGTCATCCACATATAATATGAGAAATGCCACAGAGCTCCCACTCACTTTCTTGTAAATACAGGCTTCTCCATAAGTCTGTATAAATCCAAACGCTTTGATCACTTCATCAAAGCGAATATTCCAACTCCGAGATGCTTGCACCAGCCCGTAAATCGAGCGCTGGAGCTTGCATACCTTGTTAGCGTTCTCTGGATCGACAAAACCTTCCGGTTGCATCATATACAACTCTTCCTTGAGGAAGCCATTAAGGAATGCTGTTTTGACGTCCATTTGCCATATCTCATAATCATAGAATGCGACAATAGCTAACATGATTCTGACTGACTTCAGCATCGCTACGGGAGAGAAAGTCTCGTCGTAGTCAATCCCTTGAACTTGTCGATAACCCTTAGCGACAAGCTGAGCCTTATAGATGGTCACATTACCATCCGCGTCTGTCTTCTTCTTAAATATCCATTTGTTTTCTATGGCGTGCCTATCATCAGGCAAGTCCACCAAAGTCCATACTTTGTTTTCATACATGGATTCTATCTCGGATTTCATGGCTCCAAGCCATTTATTGGAATCCGGGCCCGCCATCGCTTCTTCATAGTTCGAAGGTTCACCGTTGTCTAACAACATGATTTCCAGTACAGGGTTGCCGTACCACTCTGGTGCGGAACGTGCCCTTGTGGACCTTCGAAGTTCAGTAGTAACTTGATCTGTTTCTTCATGATCATTATCATCAACTTCCTCCCTTGTCGGTGCAGGCACCTCAGGAACAGTTTCCTGTGCTGCGCTACTTTCCGGTGCAGGAGGGGTGACTGTCACCTCATCAAGTTCTACTTTCCTCCCACTCACTTCTTTCGAGAGAAACTCTTTCTCCAGAAAGCATCCATTCTTGGCAGCAAAGACTTTGCCTTCGGATCTGTGGTAGAAGGTGTACCCAATTGTTTCCTTTGGGTATCCTATGAAGACGCATTTCTTCGATTTGGGTTCGAGCTTTTCAGGTTGAAGTTTCTTGACATAAGCATCGCAACCCCAAACTTTTAGAAACGACAACTTCGGTTTCTTGCCAAACCAAAGTTCATATGGAGTCGTCTCAACGGATTTCGATGGAGCCCTATTTAAAGTGAATGCGGCAGTCTCTAAAGCATAACCCCAAAAAGATAGCGGTAAATCGGTGAGGGACATCATAGATCGCACCATGTCCAACAGAGTACGATTTCGACATTCGGACACACCGTTACGTTGAGGTGTTCCGGGCGGTGTCAATTGTGAAACAATTCCACAGTTCCTAAGGTGTGTGCCAAATTCATGACTTAAATATTCACCCCCACGATCCGATCGCAAGAACTTTATTTTTCTGTCACGTTGATTCTCAACCTCATTCTGAAATTCCTTGAACTTTTCAAAGGTCTCAGACTTGTGTTTCATCAAATAGATATACCCGTATCTACTCAAGTCATCCGTGAGGGTGAGAACATAACGGTAGCCTCCGCGAGCCTCAACACTCATTGGACCGCACACATCGGTATGTATGATTTCCAACAAGTTGGTTGCTCGCTCCATTGTTCCGGAGAACGGAGTCTTGGTCATCTTGCCCAAGAGGCATGGTTCGCACGTGTCAAATGATTCATAATCAAGAGACTCTAGAAGTCCATCTGAATGGAGCTTCTTCATACGTTTGACACCAATATGACCAAGGCGGCAATGCCACAAGTATGTGGGACTATCATTATCAACCTTACATCTTTTGGCATCTACACTATGAATATGTGTATCATCACGTTCGAGATTCATCAAAAATAAACCATTGACCAGCGGGGCATGACCATTACATATCTCTCAAATAAATAGAACAACCATTATTCTCCGATTTGAAAGAGTAGCCATCTCGCATAAGACGAGATCCAGAAACGATGTTCATGCTCAAAGCTGGTACTAAATAACAATTATTGAGGTTTAAAACTAATCCCGAGGGTAGATGTAGAGGTAGCGTGCCGACGGCGATCACATCGACCTTGGAACCATTCCCGACGCGCATCGTCACCTCATCCTTCGCCAGTCTCCGTTTATTCCGCAGCTCCTGTTTTGAGTTACAAATGTGAGCAACTGCACCGGTATTGAATACCCAGGAGCTACTACGAGTGCTGGTAAGGTACACATCAATAACATGTATATAATATATACCTTTGACGTTGCCGGCCTTCTTGTCTGCTAAGTATTTGGGGCAGTTCCGCTTCTAGTGACCCGTTCCCTTGCAATAAAAGCACTCTGTTTCAGGCTTGGGTCCATACTTTGGCTTCTTCCCGGCAACAGGCTTGCCAGGCGTGGCAACTCCCTTGCCGTCCTTCTTGAAGTTCTTCTTACCCTTGCCTTTCTTGAACTTAGTGGTTTTATTGGCCATCAACACTTGATGTTCTTTCTTGATGTCCACCTCTGCTGATTTCAACATTGAATACACCTCGGGAATGGACTTCTCCATCCCCTGCATATTGAAGTTCAACACGAAGCTCTTGAAGCTTGGTGGGAGCGACTGGAGGATTCTGTCAACGACCGCTTCATCTGGGAGATTCATTCCCAGCTGAGACAAGCGGTTGTGCAATCCAGAAATCTTGAGGATGTGCTCACTGACAGAACTGTTTTCCTCCATCTTACAGCTGTAGAATGCGTCGGAGACATCATATCTCTCGACTCGGGCATGAGCTTGGAAAACCATTTTCAGCTCTTCGAACATCTCATATGCTCCGTGGTGCTCAAAACGTTTTTGGAGCCCCGACTGTAAGCTGTAAAGCATGCCGCACTGAACCAGGGAGTAATCATCACAACGCGACTGCCAAGCGTTCATAACGTCTTGGTTTGCCGGGGCAGGAGCGTCACCTAGTGGTGCTTCTAGGACATATGTTCTCTTGGCAGCTATGAGGATAATCCTCAGGTTACGGACCCAATCCGTATAGTTGCTACCATCGTCTTTCAACTTGGTTTTCTCTAGGAACGCGTCGAAGTTGAGGGAAACCTGAGCATGGGCCATTTGATCTACACGAGATATTGTAAAGAATTTAGACTAATGTGACGCCCGAGACCGACGTCCCAGAAGATTCCAGAAGATTCCCGAAGTTTCAGACGTTCCGGGTTGCCCGTGTGGTTCTTTGTGCTTGTGTTATTTATTTTTGCATTGCATCATGTCATCATGCCATCATGTCATATTTATTTTTGCATCTCAACCTTAATAAATCGTGTGGACCTTCGGTCCATTTAAATCGAGGGAAGATGTCTTCTCTTTATAACATATAAAAGTCTCTCAATAGTTAGGGAGCTATATAATAAATATTCCATTGCTCCGGAATCACCATAACACACTTGCATAACTTTCCCCATGTCTCTTAATTCTAGTTTCACCTCCAAAAATCTTGCCGGTAATTTTTTTCCGTTGTTTCGAGGCTCCTCCAAAAAATCTAAACTCCTTTTGTTGCAAGCTAAATGTTTTAGTTGCACTTCCTTTGTGTTGGAACTATTTTTGTTGGGTTGGTAATATCCCGTAAAGCCTTATAAAAATGTTCCATATTTTATTTTTCCGTTCTTTACCTCTTTTCTTTTATTTTGGCTCTCTCCTTTTATTCTTTTCTGCTAAGTAATTAAAAGAAGAGGTGCAGCCAGTTTCCTCCTGGCCCGTCTTCTCCTCTCCTCCCCTAGGCCTCCCTGGCCCAAACCTCACCTCAGCCGGCCAGCTCCCAGGCCCGGCCCGTTCCCCACCGAACCCTAGCACTCCCGACCGCATCTCTCCTCACCCCTCGCTCGCTCCTTCCCTCACACCGCCGCCACCCATCTCGCATCCCTCTGCCCGACCCTCTACCGCTCCCTCGCGCACCTCTCTCTCAGTCCCCGCTCGCTCGTGCCTGAACCCCTCGACCCCGCAGCCTTTCCTTC
>LR738715.1:193780536-193810292 GCA_902687465.1 Secale cereale | reverse complement strand
CCGACATCACCCAGTACTGGGGAGGTAGTTCGAGAGTATTGCCATAGCTTGTTATAGTGGATGCTTTTCGAAGGTCCGAGGTAAACAGTTTCCGAGAAAGACTGGTTATGTGTTGAAGGATGGATACACCTGGATGTAGGTTTAGAGTTGATTGCGCGGTGCTTCCCGTGTATCCCCAACACCTGATTGCATAACTGGAAACTTTCGGAAATCTATAGGTGGGTTCATCTAGTAGTTCTAGGCATTCTTCCAACGGATGCTCGATATGAAGTTCGGGGTTCTACATTGAGTGAAGTGGTTTTATGGACTTGTTCTGATCGGGAGTTGCATCTTAAAGGGTCCTTGGCTATGCTGATCCGGGGATTGCAAAACCCTTTTGTAACATGTTCCATGAGCTTTCAGCACGAAGATGTCGAACGAAGCTTCTATCTTGTATTTGTTCTATCTGATCCTTGTTTCTTTTTTATTTATCTTTTTCTTCTTCAAGTGGCTTCTCGTCGAGTTGATGTACCTACGGAATTCATTCGTTCAATTCTCTGTTCGGATAGATGTGTTGCAGCATAATCTTCTTCTTACACATCTATCCTTTGTTCTTGTTTTGATTCTGGTATTCGAGTTGCTTCGATGTCAAGTGTTGATTACATACCTTTCTAAATCGGTGTTCTCATATTTCTATGGGAGTGCTAATTCCTCTTGATCATCAAGATGGTCATGTTAAATTCTTTTCAACCGGTGTCCATTTTGTTCATCCCAAGTTGTCTTTATTTCCCCACCCTCCCACCCTTTTCTGCATTGAGCCAGAAATCTCAGATGAAGTATCCATTTTTATTCATGTGATATTTCTTTATTCTTTTCCTTCAATGTTCTTATCCGGTGATTTATCGTGAAGATGCTCAACAGCTTCAAGTTCATCATTCTTTTGTTCTCAGATTCTGCCGGTGGATGTAATTCAAGATTTCGGTGTTGATCTTATCATTTTCCTCATTTCATAATGCTTTCTTATTCCGGTGCACCAATTAATCATTTCTCCTCTTGCTATTCATATCCAGAGTGTTGAAGATTCATAATTCCATTCTTAATCCGTTCAAATTATTTTGAGGATTGCTATCTTATTCAAGCCTTTTAATTCAACCGGTGCAATATCTCTTAAGCTATCGTTTCCAACGGTGATTTTCTTTGAGTGGGCCCTAACCCACAGGTCTTTTCCCAGGATCTTACCTGACTCTTCTTTCTCCGGAGAATTCTTGTCAAAGTGTGATGTAAGAATGATTTCCATCAGTCACATGCCTTCTCCAAGCTTGTTTTCAATTATTCCATCTTTTGCTCCACCTTCCTCTTGTCATTCGTCCGGAGTGCTCAACAATTCTTATGGCATTTCTCGTCTTCATTATCAACATTTGAAGACCGGAGAAGTGTTTCTCTTAAATCTTGGCCCGTCTTCTTGAAGATTCGTGTTTCTAGCTTCATGCCATCCTCATTATTGTTTTGATTGTGAGGAATTCTTTTCATACCCATCCGAAGCATTCTTGAATTCTTTTCTTTGTGATCCTCCGAAGGCCATCATTTCAGAAGATTCTTCGTTCTCAGTTTTCAACTTCGTCCTCCAATATTCTTCATTGATGTCTCTTCGTTCGTCTCCTTATTCTTACGGTGGTTCTTTCAAGTTTACCCTTCCGTTGTTATCGTTTTAATTCACTTGTTCTTTTCACAATCCTACCGGTGGTTTGTTGAAGATTTACCCAAGCTTATGCGAGATCTCTCTTTAATTCTTTGCAACGAGAGTAAGTAGTATGCCATATCCATTGGTTGTCATCAATTTAAATTGGTGAAGGATATGCATAACATAATTCTTATTCTTATTCCTTCAGGTGATTTAATTCTTTTGTCTGGAGCTTGTTCATCATATCATATCCTTGATTCTAAGTTGTTCATCTTGTTTTCCGGAGCTTCAAGTTATTTCAATTATATCATTTCAAAGCTCAATCTATTCATCGCAGGCATTGAATCTTATTCTTTTCATCTTAACTTCTCATGCTTTCTTTACCGGAGTTTTCATGATGGTTCATCATCATTTAATTCATCCTCGAAGTCTTCATCAAGTTTCTTGTTGGAGCTCAAGCTTTCTTCATCATGCTTTCCTATTGCAATCCGTTCTACCTTGTCTTGTCAGATGGTGTTATGTCATTCTTGACAATTCCTTCATGTTTCATGATTCACAAGTTGTCAAGAATGAGTTATTTAAAACCATCATTTTCCTTGTTCAGGAGATCTTTTCAACCCTTCTATTTATTCATTGGAGTTATCTTGGGTTGTTTTTCACCTAAAAGCTTTCCCTAAGGATTGTTGTATTATGGTGCTTATAAATTACCCAAGTTCTTCATTTATCATTCCGATGAAATAAGTTTTTCATCTCCTTGTTGATCTCAATCCAATCAATTGTTTAAGTCAGTGGCTGGTTGTCACCTCTTAATTTTGAGTTGTTTTCCATAAGCCCACATCAAGCTTATTCTTTTCGTTGTTGATTTTTTTCCAACAATTCTGTTCAACCCTTCTTCGTAAGGATGCTCTTTCAAATTCAATTTTGAGAGAAGTTGTCTTTTTCTTCTCCGTTCTTTTCTTTCCAACGATCTTGCATCTATTCTTTCGTTCCGGAGGCTTTGTGATATTGCTCTCTTTAACCATCATCTTGTTTTCTTTTCAAGATCATGTTCTTTCATTGTTTATCTATTTAACCGGAGTGTTGTATTCTTCATTCAAGTTCCGTCTTTTATCTAGTTTTGCCTCTCTTCTTAACCGGAGTGCTGTCTGAATCTTTCTTACCCCTTGTGCCATTCTTTTAATTGTTCCGGAGTGCTCTTAACTTCGTTCATCTCCGTTGCATTCTTTTCTTTCAACTTGTTCAACCTCTCAAGGTTCTTTGGTTTCACTCGTTTGTCGAAGAAGCAACTTTGTTTTACCTCTTCCTCTTCCGTTTTTACCCGGTGATATCTCTAGGATCTCGGGTCGAGATCCTCTGTTAGTGTGGGAGAGTTGTGACGCCCGAGACCGACGTCCCAGAAGATTCCAGAAGATTCCCGAAGTTTCAGACGTTTCGGGTTGCCCGTGTGGTTCTTTGTGCTTGTGTTATTTATTTTTGCATTGCATCATGTCATCATGCCATCATGTCATATTTATTTTTGCATCTCAACCTTAATAAATCGTGTGGACCTTCGGTCCATTTAAATCGAGGGAAGATGTCTTCTCTTTATAACATATAAAAGTCTCTCAATAGTTAGGGAGCTATATAATAAATATTCCATTGCTCCGGAATCACCATAACACACTTGCATAACTTTCCCCATGTCTCTTAATTCTAGTTTCACCTCCAAAAATCTTGCCGGTAATTTTTTTCCGTTGTTTCGAGGCTCCTCCAAAAAATCTAAACTCCTTTTGTTGCAAGCTAAATGTTTTAGTTGCACTTCCTTTGTGTTGGAACTATTTTTGTTGGGTTGGTAATATCCCGTAAAGCCTTATAAAAATGTTCCATATTTTATTTTTCCGTTCTTTACCTCTTTTCTTTTATTTTGGCTCTCTCCTTTTATTCTTTTCTGCTAAGTAATTAAAAGAAGAGGTGCAGCCAGTTTCCTCCTGGCCCGTCTTCTCCTCTCCTCCCCTAGGCCTCCCTGGCCCAAACCTCACCTCAGCCGGCCAGCTCCCAGGCCCGGCCCGTTCCCCACCGAACCCTAGCACTCCCGACCGCATCTCTCCTCACCCCTCGCTCGCTCCTTCCCTCACACCGCCGCCACCCATCTCGCATCCCTCTGCCCGACCCTCTACCGCTCCCTCGCGCACCTCTCTCTCAGTCCCCGCTCGCTCGTGCCTGAACCCCTCGACCCCGCAGCCTTTCCTTCTGCGAGCGGCAGCCAAGCCAGCCGCCCCGCCCAGGCCTCTTGCTCCTCCTGTCGCGCGGCCTGGTCACCTCGCCGTGGATGCAGCAGAGCAGCTCCTCCTTCGGTCCCGAGCAGCGCCTCGCCATGGGACGAACTTCAGCGTGATTCCTCGTCGGGGCCCCTCAAGCAGCGCCGCGCGGAGCCTCTGCTCTGCGCCGGCCAGCGTCCCGAGCCCCGTCTCCCGTTCCTCGCCACCCTCCGTCGCCCCGCGAGCCCGAACCTCGTCGGCCCTCCTCCAGCGACGCGGTGCCGCACCTCCGTCGCCCCGCGAGCGGCCGCCTCGACCCGTCCGCGCGCCTCGAGCCGGCCCCCTGGCCCCGAGCGCCGCACCCCAGCAGTCCGTCGGTCCGTCGCGGCTCCCTTCTCCAGCGCCAGGAGCTGCTGGCCCTCGCCTCGTCGTCCGCAAGAGCAGCGCCGCGCCCCGTGTCCCGGCCCCGAGCGCCGTTCCCAGAGGCCTCCTCCTCTGCTGTCCCGTGTCCCTGCTGCTGTAGTTTTGTTTTGTTTTTTTTGTTTTGTTGCTTGGATGTTAACCTGAACAGAGAACGACTACCGGCAAGACCGCCCGACGCTTGAACATCTACGGATATGTGTACATCTACGGAAACGAGTACCCCTCCGATGGCATGTACCTCTACGAACGAGCTCCGTGAACATCTACAAACGCCCCGTGTACGACTACCGACGCCCGGAAAACGACCAAGTTCCACTACTTCCCACGACGGCCACGTGTACAACTACGTTGCCAAGACGGCCCCGACAAGTACCACGACGACTCGAACGACTACCGATGACCGTGAACAACTACCGCCGTCGTGGAACCGCCAAGACGAACGGAACAACTACTTCCCACTACTTCCTCTACCGTCGCCCGAGTACAACTACCGCCACGTGAACGACTTCTTCCTCTTCGGCCGTGTACCACTACTTCCACTACTACGGCTACTTCCTCTACGATCTCGAACCGTCCCGAAACAATTGTTTCGAAGGTATAACCCCGAGACGATGACCCGTGTGATGCATGCTTGTTGTGTTGTATGAAATGTCTCTCGTGTGTGCTTCGTGCCCGTTCCACCTTTTGTCTTGTTCCTCGGTTGCCTCGTCACCGACTCGTGGGAACCCGGCAACGGGATCACCCCATCATCTTGTTCAACTCGTTCACTCCACCTTTTGTTTTGCACCGGTCCCTCACCGAGTTACCGGTACCGAATTGTTGCGTTGCATCATTTCGGATCGTTGCCGTGGCACCCTTTTCTTCCACCACGGTGAAAATGCTTCATGTCTTCCTCTTAAGTCAACCCTTTTAATAAAACTTGCATAAACTTGATCATGTCATCCGCATCATGTTAACAACATTAATATGTGTGTTTGTTGTTGCTTATAATTATTAAACATGCTCATGAGGTTTTCCGGATATGTTGTTGTTATTTTCCGGCCTCATTTAAAATGTCTTAATAGTGTAGTTTCTTTATGCTTCACCTCTTGCCATGTTACAAACATTTAATCTTGTCTTGTAAATAATGAGAGTCAACTAAATAATTAATATGTGGTGTTTCGTCAATATGCAACTCGTTGCATATTGATCTCCACTTAACTTGTAGTATTTGTTTGTGCACTTTGCCATGTCATGCATATTTAAACCGGACATGCATCATACTTGTTTGTGCATCGTATGCCATGTTTATGTTTGTGTGTTTACCGTGTTGTTCTTTCTTTCCGGTTTGCTTCTCTTGATAGCTTCGGTTTCGTTCCGGAGTTGTGAGGCTTCTTCTTCGTCTACTTCTTGGATCCGTTCTTCTCCCTTGTGGATTCCCAGGCAAGATGACCGAACCCGGATACCATTACTATCTTTGCCTATTGCTAGTAGTCTCGATCTTTAGTTTTGCCTCGATGCCCATGTCTTCTTGTCAGCCTCCTACTTGTAACCTCTTGCCATGTTTAACCACCCTACCTACGCAAACCGTTGCTTGGCTAAGTACGCTTCGCTCAGCCCTTCTTATAGCATTGTTAGTTACAGGTGAAGATTGAAGATGCTTGCTTCATGTTGAAGTTTGGTTGGGTTATATCACACTATTTAAATGCTAAATGAAATCATCTATATACTGGCAGGGTGGAAGGCTAAGCCTTTTGCTTGGTGTTTTGTTCCACTCTTGCCGTTAGGAACCGTATAAACCGGTGTTATGTTCCTTGATTTTGCGTTCCTAACACGGTTGGGGTGTATGGGACCCCCTTGATAAACCGCTAAGTGCTAAGTCTTTTCCAGCAAGTCCCAACTTTTGGTACTATTTGCCCATAATAACAACTTAATTAATTAATTAAATTTGCATAGAGGGTCGCTCCCTCGAGGATCCTTTATTTCTACATAGCAGGGGGGGCCAGTGCTGATGGTGTTGGTCCCAAACTAGAGCCACTTGCGGATACCACCCAGTTCGCTGGGATCTTCGGTATCTGTACGTACTGCTCATCCGGTCGTGGCCTGAGACGAGATACGCGCGGCTACTATCAGGGTGTCGGCACGCCGGGAGGATTTGCTGGATTAGCCTTACCTTAGTTCGGTTTAACTTGAGCACGGGATTCCGAGAATACTCGGGCCTTCCCAACTATGGAGTTGCGACTCCGCGGATCGTGGGCTTGTAATGGGTCAAGTTGGAACACCCCTGCAGGGTTTGAACTTTCGAAAGCCGTGCCCGCGGTTATGTGGCAGATGGGAGCTTGTTAATTCCGGTTGTAGATAACTTGACACAATGATTCAATACACTACCTGCGTGTGTACCGTGACTGTCAATTTCCGAATAGGGATTCGGGAGTTGAACACGGTGGGGTTATGTTTGACCGGCTTTAGTTAGGATCACTTCGTGATCATCTTTCGACCGATGCTCTCTTTTCTCGCTCTCTTTTGCGTAAGTTAGTGCTAGTTGCTGCTGCAGACTCTTGTTTGTTCCTTCACCTCATATTTCTTTCTTCAGCCTTATCCTCACCCAAAGGCTTAAATAGTTTTGTTACCCGGGAACGGGATTGCTGAGTCCTCTGTGGCTCACAGTTACTTCACCACACCAGATGCAGGTTCAGCCGAGTTTGATGCAGGAGCTGGTTCAGTGCTTCACCAGAAGCTCGTTGAAGCTTGTGGCCGTTTGCTTGTGACGTTTCGACGTTCAGTAGTGGTTTCTACTAGGATTCGATCCCGACCTGTGGCTTTTGTTGTTTTGGTATCTTTCTTTTGGTTCTTACCCTTAGATGGGCTGTGATGTTCTGAATGATGATTGTTTATGTAATGTTTTGCGTGAAGTGGCGAGTGTAAGCCAACTATCTCCTTTTGCATTTTAATCCCTCTTTTACATGAGTTGTGCAAAGATACCAAACTTGAGATCATTCTAGGATGGGCTTATACCTTTAAGTCGTGCCTCGACACGTAGGAGGTATAGTCCCATTCTGGGCATTATAACTAAGTTCATGAAAATTAAGTTCATCTTAATCAAATTTTAATGAACTCCCACTCAGAATGACATCTCTCTAGTCATCTAAGTGATACACGATCCGGATCGACTAGCCCGTGTCCGATCATCACGTGAGATGGACTAGTCATCAACGGTGAACATCTTCATGTTGATTGTATCTTCTATACGACTCGTGTTCGACCTTTTGGTCTTCCGTGTTCCGAGGCCATGTCTGTACATGCTAGGCTCGTCAAGTGAACCCTAAGTGTATCGCGTGTGTAAATATGTCTTACACCCGTTGTATGCGAACGTTAGAACCTATCACACCCGATCATCACGTGGTGCTTCGGAGCAACGAACTTTAGCAACGGTGCACAGTTAGGGGAAACACAATACTTGAAATTTTAGTGAGAGATCATCTTATTTACTACCGTCATTCTAAGTAAACAAGATGCATAAACATGATAAACATCACATGCAATCAATTAAAGTGACATGATATGGCCAATATCATTTTGCTCCTTGGATCTCCATCTTCGGGGCACCATGATCATCTTGTCACCGGCTCGACACCATGATCTTCATCATCATGATCTCCATCATCGTGTCTTGAAGAAGTCGTCACGCCAACTATTACTTCTACTACTATGGCTAACGTTTAGCAATGAAGTAAAGTAATTACATGGCGTTATTCAGTGACACGCAGGTCATACAATAATTAAGACAACTCATATGGCTCCTGCCGGTTGTCAAGTTCATCGACATGCAAGTCGTGATTCCCTATTACAAAAACATGATCAATCTCATACATCACATATATCATTCATCACATCTTCGTTTTGGCCATACCACGTCACATAGCACATGCTGCAAAAACAAGTTAGACGTCCTCTAATTGTTGTTGCAAGTTTTACGTGGCTTCTATAGGATTTCTAGCAAGAACGTTTCTTACCTACGCCAAAACCACAACGTGATTTGTCAATTTCTATTTACCCTTCATAAGGACCCTTTTCATCGAATCCGATCCGACTAAAGTAGGAGAGACAGACACCCGCCAGCCACCTTATGCATCTAGTGCATGTC
The DNA here is from genome assembly GCA_902687465.1 of Secale cereale. Lineage (NCBI taxonomy): Eukaryota > Viridiplantae > Streptophyta > Magnoliopsida > Poales > Poaceae > Secale > Secale cereale. The sequence goes on along the minus strand of LR738715.1, from coordinate 193,801,849 downwards.
TGTCGGTGGAACCAGTCTCACGTAAACGTACGTGTAAAGTCGGTCCGGGCCGCTTCATCCCACAATACCGCCGAATCAAGATTGACTAGTAACGGCAAGAAAGTTGAACAAACTCAAACGTCCACAACTACTTTGTGTTCTACTCGTGCAAAATGCTACGCATTATAACCTAGCTCAGATGCCACTATTGGGGAACGTAGCAGAATTCAAAAAATTTCTACGCTTTCACCAAGATCCAACTAAGGAGACATCCAGCAACGAGCAAGTAAGAGTGCATCTACATACCGTTACGTAGATCGCGTGCGGAAGCTTTCGAAGAAGCGTGGATGAAGTAGTCGTACTCTTCGCGTTCTTCGTCACCGATGATCTAGCGCCGAACGGACGGCACCTCCGCGTTCAACACACGTCCGGTGCAGCAACGTCACCTCCTTCTTGATCCAGCAAGGGGGGAGGAGAAGTCGTCAGAGATCCAGCACAACAGCGTGGTGGTGGATGCAGTGGATATCGCAACAGGGCTTCGCCGGGCGCCCTGCGTTGGGAGTATGGAGGTGTGACGGGAGGGGGAGAGGCGCCAGGGCTTGGGTGCGGCTGCCCTCTCACTCCCCACATATATATAGGGGGCCAGGGGGTGCGCCAGGGCCCTGCAGATCCAATCTGCAAGGGGGGCGGCGGCCAGGGGGGTGTCCTTGCCCCCCAAGGCAAGTGGGGCGCCCCCTCCCCCTAGGGTTTCAACCCTAGGCGCATGGGGAGGTGGGCCCCTAGTGGTGCGCCATCCCATTAGGGCTGGACACTTCCCCTTGCGGCCTAGGGGCCCCACCGGGATGGGTGGCCCCACCCGGTGGACCCCCGGGGCCCCTCCGGTGGTCCCGGGACGCTCCCGGTGACCCCCGGAGATCACCCGATGGCCAAAACCTGACTTCCTATATATCAATCTTTACCTTCGGACCATTACGGAACTCCTCGTGACGTCCGGGATCTCATCCGGGACTCCGAACAACTTTCGGGTTTCCACGTGCATGTATCTCTACGACCCTAGCGTTACCGAACCTTAAGTGTGTAGACCCTACGGGTTCGGGAGACACGTAGACATGACCGAGACCACTCTCCGGTCAATAACCAACAACGGGATCTGGATACCCATGTTGGTTCCCACGTGTTCCTCGATGATCTTCATCGGATGAACCACCGTGTCAAGGATTCACTCAATCCCGTATGTTATTCCCTTTGTCCATCGGCACGATACTTGCCCGAGATTCGATCGTCGGTATTCCTGATACCTTGTTCAATCTCGTCATGGCAAGTCTCTTTACTCGATCCGTAATTCATCATCCCGTGACTAACTACTTAGTCACATTGAGCTCATTATGATGATGTCTTACCGAGTGGGCCCAGAGGTACCTCTCCGTCATATGGAGTGACAACATCCCAGTCTCGGTTCGTACCAACTCAACAGACACTTTCGGAGATACCCGATGCGTACCTTTGTAGCCACCCAGTTACGTTGTGACGTTTGGCACACCCAAAGTATTCCTACGGCATCCGGGAGTTGTACAACCTCATGGTCTAAGGAATAAATACTTGACACTGAAAAGCTTATGCATTACGAACTAAACGATCTCATGCTATGCTCAGGATTGGGTCTTGTCCATCACATCATTATCCTAATGATGTGATCCCGTTATCACCGACATCCCATGTCCATGGTCAGGAAACCGTGACCATCTGTTGATCAACGAGCTGGTAACTAGAGGCCTACCAGGGACTCATTTTGGTCTATGTATTCACACATGTATCGCTGTTTCCGTACAATACAATTCAAGCATGAATAACAGACAATTATCATGAACAAGGAAATATAATAATAATACTTTTATTATTGCCTCTAGGGCATATTTCCAACAGATGGATCCAACGAAAACCTAAACAGATCAGATCATGAAAGACCAGCGGGAGAGATAACTCCACACCCACCGATGATAAGCACGCCAACAAAACATAAAAAGGAGAGCACATTATTCCTACAGCACCACACCCTCGTTGCTCCAAACCAAACTCGAAGACTCCCTAAAGAAAACTTGGAAAAAACCACTGATGTTGCTACATGTCAAAGTATGGGTTTGATGTCGAGCTCGTCGCCGTCTAGGACGATGCACAAACTCCCTCTTCTTCGGTGACCTTGTCAGGGCAGACTGTCGTTGAAGATCATCGCGCTGGATCACCAGCTCCACCGTTGAGCACTGCACGACAAAGGCTGCACTCAAACACACATCTCCTTTGCCACCTGCATCAACCCTCCAACTCCTCCACAAGCAGACCGCCCCAAATCAGGACCTCCCTCTCGACGCCCACGCCGCACGAACTTTGTCCGGCGACGTGTTGATGGCCATGAGAGGGGAATAGATGGGGCGGCGGCTGATACGTCTCCAACGTATATATAATTTTTACTTGTTCCATGTTGTTATATTATCATTCTTGGATGTTTTATAATCATTTTATATCATTTTTGGTACTAACCTATTGACATAGTGCCAAGTGCCAGTTGCTTTTTTTTGCATGTTTTCTACATCGCAGGAAATCAATACCAAACGGAGTCCAAACGCAACGAAACTTTTTGTGGATTTTTTATGGAGCAGAAGACATCTAGTGGGCCGGAGAAGCGCCCGGGGGGGGGGGTGCTTCGAGGGGAGCACAACCCACTAGGGCGCGCCTGGGGGCCCAGACGCGCCCTGGTGGGTTGTGCCCACCTCGGGTGTCCCCGGGCTGCCTCTTTGCTTTATAAATACTCCAATATTCTAGAAACCCTAGAGGAGTCGACGAAAATCAATTGCAGCCACCGTAAGTTCCAGAACCACCAGATCTAATCTAGACACCATCACGGAGGGGTGCATCATGTCCATTTGTGCCTGTCCGATGATGCGTGAGTAGTCCTTTGTAGACCTATGGGTCCGTAGTTAGTAGCTAGATGGATTCCTCTCTCTCTCTCTCGTTTGATTCTCAGTACAATGGTCTCTTGGAGATCCATATGATGTAACTCTTTTTGCGGTGTGTTTGTTGGGATCCGATGAACTTTGAGTTTATGATCGGATCTATCATTTTATCCATGAAAGTTATTTGAGTCTTCTTTGAGCTCTTGTATGCATGATTGCTTACAGCCTCATATTTCTTCTCCGATATTTGGGTTTTGTTTGGCCAACTTGATCTATTTATCTTGCAATGGGAAGAGGTGCTTTGTGATGGGTTCGATCTTACGATGCTTCATCACAGTGACAGAAGGGGAACCGACACGTATGTATCGTTGCCATTAAGGATAACAAGATGTGGTCTATTTCTACATAAATAGATCTTGTCTACATCATGTCATCGTTCTTATTGCATTACTCTGTTTTTCCATGAACTTAATTCACTAGATGCATGCTGGATAGCGGTCGATGTGTGGAGTAATAGTAATAGATGCAGGCAGGAGTCGGTCTACTAATCTCGGACGTGATGCATATATAATGATCATTGCCTGGATATCGTCATGATTATTTGAAGTTCTATTAATTGTCCAACAGTAATTTGTGCACCCACCGTTTGCTATTTTTCTCGAGAGAAGCCACTAATAAAACCTACGACCCAGGGTCTCTTATTTATTATATTTGACTTTGCGATCTATTTTCCTTTACTTTATTTTCAGATCTATTAAACCAAAAATACAGAAATACCTTGCTGCATTTCTTATTTGGCATTCGATCTATCAATATTTACAACTCTCTCACGTTAGCTTGCCAATTTTTGACACCATTACCCCAAAGGGATTGACAACCCTTTTTACACGTCGGGTTGCGAGTATTTGTTATTTGTGTGCAAGTGCTATTTACGTAGTGTTGCGTGATTCTCCTATTGGTTCGATAACCTTGGTCTTATTGCTTAGGGAAATACCTACCGTTACTGTGCTGCATCATCCCTTCCCTTTTGAGGAAATACCGACGTAGTTCTACCAAGCATGAGCGGCCAGGTTTTTGGTCGTTCGCCTCTTGATCATCTTTTACCTTTTGCGAGAAGACCCCTTATTGATAGCAAACACTCCCCGTTCTGAATTAGTTGTCTTATATTTGTCCAGATGCATCTAGACACGTTATGTACAGACACGGATGCATCTAGCGTTAAGTAAATATGTATCTAGACAAATCTAAGACAACTAATTTGGAACGAAGGTAATACATGGATAATAAAACATAATTAAATATACTAAAAAACATACTTATATAAATATACTCCCTCTGTCCCGAAATACTTGTCATCAAAATGAATAAAAGATGATGCATCTAGATGTATTTTAGTTCTAAATACATCTCTTTTTGTCCATCTTGATGACAAGTATTTTCGGACGGAGGGAGTACTAAAAAACATAATATATGGAGTATTTGTGAACGAAATTGCAAATCCTGATATCTTAATTTGTCTTGCCTTACGTGTTTCCTTAACAATAGTAAGAAATAGGAAAGGCCGATTTTCTTTGAGAAGAAGAGGAGGGCATTAAAAAGGCGTCTTTTAGTTGTTGGGTACAGACTGGACACGTCTTCTTCATTAAAAGCAAATCCAAACGCGGATTCCCTTGCGCTAATGGCGATGGAGCCCCATGGGCCCTACCACTATCTCCCGCGTCTGATCAGCATATCACCCACCGCTTATCAGACGAGATATGCTCATACGCGGATCGGGAGAGGCACAATGGCTTATCGATAAGCCACCTTGCTTATCAGTGGCAATACGAGAGTTTCCTATAAATAGGACCGCGAGTTGGGTGCCCCTTCCCTGCCCTAGTCCCCAACAACCCATTTTCTCCTCCCCACAGTTCTTCTCCGGTCCCTCCAGCCACAAAGCTCCGTAAGTGCAGCACAGCCTTTGATCTTGCTTCTGTTCGGAATTATGCAGTTGTTGGTTGGATATATTTTAGATTCGATCCTTGATTTTTTTTTTTTTGCGGGGGCAAGGAGAGTTCTGCACATATCCACGCCCAAAAAGGATCCAGCGGCAGGATCGGAAAGGAGCCCTGGCTTTCCACGGGCCCGATTTCCGGGTCTAGATCTGCATTTCTGGGCGAGTTTTCCCACGCCGTGTTCAAAATCGTTGAGATATGTGCGTATATATATGGCAGGTTCCGAGACAGATCTAGGGTTTGGGGCGAACGCGTGCAGCCAACGTAAGGCGTGTTTTTTTTTCCTTTCTTTCCCCTGTCCGCAACGATAAAGATATTTTATCCTGCACGTTCTCATATGTCGTTTGGGGAGTGTACGAGTGGCCGAGTATATATAGACACGCAGGGGAGGGGGGGGGTTGGGTTCCATTATCGTCTCGCCCGATATAAATAGAGGAATTCTGCTCCCCACCCCCGTTCCCTTTGTTGACTTACGATACTGCCCCTTGCCTCAGTCTCATCCTCCCGGCTCTCTCGGTCCTCTCGCGATAGAGCCCCGCCCCGGCCGCCCCCCCGCCCCAAATCGGAAGCCGCGCAGCCCCCGGATCTCCGCCGCCGGGCGCCCCGCCGACCCGCGCCGCCTCGAGCCCCCCGCCGGCCCCGCTCTGCTCGCCCCGCGCGGGGCGGAGCGGAGGAGATCCGACCCGGGGAGGTTACTTCCGCTGGTAAAGCCCTAGTCCGCCTGGATCGATCTCGCTTTTGATCTGTTTTTTTCTTTTCCGTGGTGTGGTGTTTCCGTTGCGGCCGGGCTCTGGGCGATCGAAAACTGAACCTGGAATCCGAATCTTATTCTGCAGTGGGGGGTCCTGTGCCCCCGTAGGCTAGGTCTACAGCCCGAGTTGCATCCGCCGCCTGGTGGGTGAGTCGGGGAAGCGAGGATGTCTTCTCTGAGCCGGGAGCTCGTCTTCCTCATCCTGCAGTTCCTCGATGAGGAGAAGTTCAAGGAGACCGTCCACAAGTAAGTGATTCAAACTCCAAAAAAAAAAACCAGAAATTGGTGCCCTTTCGTTTGTATAGCGTGCTCACTTGGAGCCCTTGTTGCCTGTTTAGGCTTGAGCAGGAGTCTGGTTTCTACTTCAACATGAAGTACTTCGAGGACGAGGTGATCAATGGGAATTGGGATGAGGTGGAGCGCTACCTTGGGGGCTTCACCAAAGTCGACGACAACCGCTACTCGATGAAGATATTCTTTGAGATCCGCAAGCAGAAGTATCTCGAGGCCCTCGATAAGTAAGTGCAGGGGGGAGAGGTGTCTTTATATAATTGTAAATGCTGGACTGCGTTGATGACTGACTATCTGTTCCTTTGCTGCCAGGCATGATCGGTCCAAGGCGGTTGAAATCTTGGTCAAGGACTTGAAGGTGTTTGCATCCTTTAACGAGGAGCTGTTTAAGGAGATCACACAGCTATTGACTCTCGAGAACTTCAGGTAAAATCTGCGCGATTGCATTCGTTTATAACATTAGGTTCTTGCCATCATTCATCTGGCTCTTAACCGTTACTGGATTGCTTAGTGATTGGTTTTTGCTTTTATTATTGATAGGGAGAATGAGCAGCTCTCCAAGTATGGTGATACAAAATCTGCAAGAGCAATAATGCTTGTTGAGCTGAAGAAGCTGATCGAAGCTAACCCCTTATTCCGTGACAAGCTTCAGTTTCCCAATCTGAAGAGTTCTAGATTACGGACACTTATCAACCAGAGGTAACACATAAAGAAACATAATATTCTTGGCACCCTTACTTTCTGTTGTATGGGCATCTTATTTATTCTTATATGCTGCATATTTCTTCCTGCTAAACTGTTGATGCTACTTATAGATCTACTATCTGAACATTCTTTAATCCAATAAATATTACTTCACCATCATGAGAGGATTTTAACCCTCATTTTATCCTTTGTAAATCTGACCCAGTAAAATGTTATAAGCTAACGAGGCTGTGCCCCACATTCTGTTCTCCCCAAATTTATTCATGCCAACCATGCTTGGTTAGGAAAATTTGATCTGGCTTTATTTGCCATAAGCTAAGTGAGGGCTGCTGTTCATTCATTTTTAAGAAAATCCAAAACTTGGTTTCTTAATGTTATAATCTTGTCCATTGACACATCTCTACCATTACATATTTACATTGTAAATAAGGTTGCTCTTCATGACTAGTTTTGTGGGTCCTACAGTCATAAATATACAAAAAATTGAGTCACCTGTTTGCATTTACTTTTTTAGCAGTCAAATACAATTTGAAGTTCAAATAAGTAAAGAATCTCCGTATAAATTGTCACCGCTATTTGTTAACCTGCAGTCTTCATTTATTTGGAACCAAAACTTGTACAAATGTTACAAATAAAGATTGAACTAGTTAGCCACTTAGCCTACTATTTCCTTGATTCATTAATATTTAGCTTTCCATTATTTATTGTCAATAAGTGGGTATTCCATTAGGATTATCAGTCAGTCCTAGTTGACGATTCTCGGTTTAATTTCACATCCACACGTTTGTGAATCTTTAGATTTACCATATGTGTTTGGATGTGGAGGGAAAGAGTGGGTATTCCATTAGGATTATCAGTCAGTCCTAGTTGACGATTCTCGGTTTAATTTCACATCCACACGTTTGTGAATCTTTAGATTTACCATATGTGTTTGGATGTGGAGGGAAAGAGAATTAATTAAGAAGTCTATGTATGGGCACGTTTTGCTATGTATAAAAAATCATATTACCCCAGCATGGGAGTTATTGTCAACTTCAATTTGCTCGATGCAATCAACCTGGGTGTCATGCTCAGCCGAGCTCCATCCTGGATGACATTGCGCTCCACCATATGCAAAGGCCTAAACAATGCTCTTTGCTCTGCCGCCAAGCCCGAGTGGGGTAATTAACACAAGGGAGGATGTTGTTTGGATAAGAATAAAATTATGTTTAACTTAATTTGCTTGCAAAATTGTTGTTATCTGTGTTTTTGTTTGTTATTTTTGAAGGAGGTGGAAGGTGGGGACCCCACCATTAACTCCATTTATCTTAATAATAATATTGTTGTGTAATATATGGCAGCTTAAACTGGCAGCACCAGCTTTGCAAAAATCCCAGGCCTAATCCTGACATCAAGACCCTCTTTGTTGATCATTCTTGTGGACAACCAAATGGTGCACGTGCTCCATCACCAGCAAACAATCCACTACTTGGATCTATACCTAAACCTGGTGGTTTCCCCCAATTGGGCGCCCATGGAGTAAGCTTGTTGAGCATATATGGACACTTCATCAATACGCGGAAGTGTACATTTATTGATAATCTGGTTTATGTCTGTTTCAGCCCTTTCAACCTGCACCAACACCTGTCGCACCTCTGGCCGGTTGGATGTCAAACCCTCCAGCAGTAACACATCCTGCTGTTTCTGGAGGTGCTATTGGATTTGGTACTCCTACGAATCCTGGTACTTATGTTTGTTAATATTGCAAAGAATTTGTGAATGTTATGAATAGGTGGCATTGCATGGTTGATTAACACTATTCTGCACATATATCTTGTAGCTGCTATGTTGAAGCATCCTAGGACACCCTCGGCTGCTAACCCTTCTATGGATTATCCATCTGGAGATTCTGATCATGTCAGCAAGAGACCTAGGCCAGTTGGGTTGTCTGAGGAGGTATTAGCAATCTCACTCGCTCTGTCACCGCTGTTGGATTCTTGCAGTCAGTACTAGATAATACTGTCATGCTATGCCTAATCAATCCTCGATATATACCTGATTGCAACTGGGTTGTATTTAACAGGTGAATCTTCCGGTGAATATGATGCCAGTAACTTATCCGCAGAGCCATAGCTACCCACAAGATGATTTCCATAAAGCTGTTGCACGGACATTGAGTCAAGGATCAGCTCCAATGAGCATGGATTTCCATCCAGTTCAACAAACTCTTCTTCTTGGTAAGCTCTTTAATGTCTGTGCCCATGATAAATCTTTGTCTCTCCCATAGCATCTCATTCTTGTCATTTTTCACTTGGTATCTGTTTTAGTTGGTACCAATGTTGGTGACATTGGATTGTGGGATGTTGGCACCAAGGACAGACTTGTTGTAAGAAACTTCAAGGTTTGGGAGCTTGGGAAATGTTCTATGGCCCTCCAGGTTTGTTCACTGCAATATGTAGTTCAGTAACCTGGTATTCTTACCTGTACTCAATCTAAGTATGCGTAAAATGCAAATTGTACAAACAGGCAGCACTGGTTAAGGATCCTACTGTGTCAGTTAATCGCATAATATGGAGTCCTGATGGAACCTTGTTTGGTAAGATGCCGTGAACAATTTTTTTATTGCTGTTCTTTCAAGTTGGCCCTCTTCTAATGTTATGTTATGTTTAAAAGGTGTTGCTTATTCAAGGCATATAGTACAGATCTATTCTTATCATGGTGGCGATGATATTAGGCAACACTTGGAGGTATGACTGCATATACTTATCACTTACTATCTGCTTATGGCTCATTGTCTTGCGTACATGATTTGCAATCTTGTGTCCTGAATATGATTGTAAACTGTTTGTTGATTAGATTGATGCACATGTTGGTGGCGTAAATGACATTGCATTCGCCCATCCAAATAAGCAGCTGTGTATAATTACCTGTGGAGATGATAAGACCATAAAGGTGAGTTCCTGTGATGGTATTAATTCTGGGACTGTATTGTATCTTGTTTAACTAGAAATATGAAGTTTACAAAAATTGCATTCTAGGTGTGGGAGGCCACCAGTGGAACAAAACAATTTACCTTTGAAGGTCATGAAGCTCCTGTCTATTCCGTTTGTCCACATTATAAGGAAAATATTCAGGTACTTGAAGAGCATTTATTATGTCAAGCATTTGTACCAGACTATTCTTTTTTCTATCGGAAGCTAATGTTTTTTTCTACCCCATGTTACCCCTGCCTATTACGCAGTTCATCTTTTCAACTGCTTTAGATGGAAAGATAAAGGCATGGCTGTATGATAATCTTGGGTCCAGAGTTGACTATGATGCACCAGGGCATTGGTGCACTACGATGGCATATAGTGCGGATGGTTCAAGGTTTGTATCTAAATTCATTGTTAACATTTTTAGTTAGGATTATGCAGATGTTTGTACTTTGTTTCACTCTTTTTTTGCCTCTATGTAGATTATTTTCTTGTGGGACCAGCAAGGAGGGTGAATCGCACCTGGTGGAATGGAATGAGAGTGAAGGTGCGGTGAAGAGAACATACCAGGGATTTCGTAAGCGATCTATGGGTGTTGTACAATTTGATACGACGCGGAATAGGTTTTTGGCTGCTGGAGATGAATTCGTGGTAAAGATTTGGGACATGGACAACACTAGTCTTCTGACTACAATTGAAGCTGATGGCGGCTTACCTGTGAGTTCTTTTCGTTTGAGTGTGCTTATGTTGGTGAATTTCTGATTTGATATAAGTGTAATAAGAACCTCCCTTCCTTATTCTAACTTGGTGGCTGGTCTCATAATTATCAGGCAAGCCCACGTATCCGCTTTAACAAGGAGGGTACTCTGTTGGCTGTCTCTACTGTTGATAATGGTATCAAAGTCTTAGCAAATGCTGATGGTGTTCGTTTATTGCGCACACTGGAAAATCGTTCTTTTGATGCTTCTCGTAGTGCATCCGAGACTGTAACAAAGGTAGTTACTTTAACCAAGGAACAATTTGAGATTGTTTTTCCTGCATGCATGACTCAAATCATTTCTTATTGGTGCAGCCTCTAATAAACCCATTGACTGCTGCCGCTGCGGCAGCCGCCGCCGCCGCCGCCGCTGCAACCAGTTCTGGAACTGCTGCTCCATCACCTATAACTGCAATGGTTTGTTTTGATCCAGATTCATTTGGTCTGTTCTATTATAAACAGTTTACGTTGTGATCCCAACTAACTTGATCTTATTCTGGACTTCTTTTGACAGAATGGTGACAACAGAAGCTTGGTTGATGTAAAACCTAGAATAGCTGATGAGTCAATGGATAAGTCAAAGGTCTGGAAGCTTATGGAGATAACCGATACAGCTCAGTGCAGGTCATTAAAATTAGGTGATAGTATTAGGACCGCTAAGGTGATACTTCTTCCCTTGCCTTTTACCTCTGTATATGTTTGAATATGCAGCATTTTCTAGCAATCTTGTGGGTGCACTGCCATTTATAAGATTACTATTTTGTTAAATTAATTATAGTGTGATTTCTACCTGTAGAACAACTGTTTTAGCTCTCGTTACATGCTTAATGTTTGACAACTGTCTTGCGGACATGAACATTCATTATGACTGCTAAGTGAAGCTATGCACATGCTTATCTGTATGCACCTAGGGCTTCCAAGTCGGTCAATGATGCCTGTCTGTATAACAAAGGGCATCTCACATTTTTTACTTGTGTTATTGGTTGTTACGTTTGGTGTGGTAGTGTCAATGTTTAGTTTGTCATAAGTTTTTATTTGTCTTAATTGCAGATCTCAAGACTGATCTACACAAATTCAGGTGTTGCTATCTTGGCTTTAGCTTCAAATGCTGTCCATCTACTATGGAAATGGCCACGTAATGAACGAAATTCAACTGGAAAGGTGAAATTCTGGTTGTTTGTGCATAGTTGCTCAGCTTTCTTACTACTCCCTCCGTTCCATATTAGATGACTCTCAAATAGATGCATGTAGCACTAAAATATGTCTAGATGCATCTATTTGTGAGTCATCTAATACGGGACGGAGGGAGTAGATATTTGATTGTTACTAATTGTTTTAATATGCTATTCACTCTTCTAGGCTACTGCGAGTGTTTCTCCTCAATTATGGCAACCTCCAAGTGGCATTCTCATGACTAATGACACAATTGACAATAGTCCTGATGAAGCCGTTCACTGCTTTGCTTTGTCAAAGAATGATTCATATGTCATGTCAGCTTCAGGAGGGAAAATTTCTCTATTCAACATGATGACTTTTAAGGTTAGTAAATCATTGTGATCATATGTAATTATCATTTTTATGGTAGAAGATGCCCCTAACATTTATGGTGACTGCAGACGATGACGACGTTTATGCCTCCACCACCAGCAGCTACTTTCCTTGCATTCCATCCTCAAGATAACAACATAATTGCAATTGGAATGGATGATTCAACCATCCAAATTTACAACGTTCGGATTGATGAGGTATTAGCAACTGCTATTACATGATTACCATTGTTTTTTTCTGTAGTGAACAAGGCGCACTCAGCTGGTGTTCGTTTTTTTTACACAGGTCAAAAGCAAACTTAGAGGGCACTCTAAGAAAATTACAGGTCTCGCATTTTCAAATGTGTTAAATGTTTTGGTATCCTCTGGAGCTGATGCGCAGGTTATTTACTGAACTATCTAGTCAGATCATGTCTATCAAGCAACTTGTGTTCCATCTTCAGTTTCTGATTGTTCATGTTGTAGATATGTGTTTGGAACACTGATGGGTGGGAGAGGCAAAGGAGCAGATTTTTGCAGATACCATCTGGCCGCCCAACGTCGAACATCTTAGACACACGAGTTCAGTTCCACCAAGATCAACAGCATTGTCTTGTTGTCCATGAGACCCAGATTGCCATCTACGATGCCTCAAAACTAGAACCTGTGAAGCAGGTGAAATTTCTTTCATTATCATTTGACGCTTAGTCTTTCTTGCTATGAAGGTTGTCTCGTGGCTCACTCACCTTAACTTTGCTTTCAGTGGCCACCTCGGGAGACCTCTGCTCCTCCAATAACGCATGCTACATTCTCATGTGATAGTCAACTGATTTATGCAAGCTTTCTGGACGCCACTGTCTGCATATTTAGCGCATCAAGTTTGAGACTCCAATGCCGAATTCTTCCAGCTTCTTATCTTCCTCAAAATATCAGGTATTCTATAAGGCTCAAACCAAACATAATTTACTGTCAGGGACTTTGGGGGTTGTCTACCTATCTGAGTTACTGGGTTAATTGTGTAGCTCTTCTGAAAGGATCTTGGCTGGCCTCATTTTAGAGGGTCTGTGTTTGAATTAGTGGTATTTGTTCTCAAGCAATTACTGTAGTTCAGTGCAATAACATGATACACCTTTCTAAGGGAAGTTATATAATCGAGTAATCCAAAGTGCTGCTTAGACTAGCAAGTGCATGTCCATAACAGATTGCTAATACTTGTTTGGTAGATTTATATGTTTTTGTTACCTTGAGCTACTAAATCCTTAAGGTACATATACCTGAATAAAAATCCATCTTATGGTATTAGAACAAAGATTGTTTCAACTCCCAGTGATTTTTTTTTCTCAATGCATTTGGATTGTCTCTTTGAGGGAGTTCTGTATTTGCATCGCCCTGCCAGTTTTGTATTTAAAGAAGTATATGGGTTTGGAGTGCTACATGTATCAAACTGAATTGGAATACGTCGTTAGGCTTTTAGGAAAAACTACTCCCTCCTTCCCATAATATAAGATCTTATTACATCTGATTTGTGAGCAGAAGTTGTAACATTACTGTAATATGATAGTCTTTTTTTCTTTTTCGCCACCCACATATTTGCTTCCCTGAAACTATTCTTACAACAAGCAGTTGCCACTAAAATACTGGTTTTGTTGAATTGTGAGTAAACTGCTGACATGTGTTTCTTTTCTAGTTCAAATGTTCATCCAGTTGTGGTTGCGGCACATCCTTCGGAAGCAAATCAGTTTGCTCTAGGCCTTACTGACGGCAGTGTTTATGTCATGGAGCCGTTGGAATCTGAGAGAAAGTGGGGAATTCCTCCACCAGCGGAGAATGGATCGACGAGCAACATGTCAACACCTCCTAATGGAGCTTCGAGTTCTGATCAACCAGAAAGATAATAAGTAGAAGTTTGAAGTGTTAGACCTTTCTATCACTTCGACTCTTGATGATGGTGGTACAAGTCACTAACCAAGGTATCCATCTCAGAATTCAGAAGTCAATGTGACAGATAATAACTTGGCTTGCTTCAGTTTGTAATGGCTCCTTGCTGTGCAGATGGGCTTCGCTTTTACAAGACTTGGCTTCACAGAGCTGGTTCCAAGGGTGGTGTCGACGAGAGCGCAATAAAAACCAAGGCTTAACCGCAGTTCGTGTGTTGCTTATATTATATGCTGCTATTATATTACCATTATTAAGTGAGGGAGGAATTGATTAGTGCCAGTGTTTGATTTTGTTCCGTTTGTCATGGTACGAGGAAAGATTACCAAGTAGATAAGGTCCTAGTAGCAGTTTGGCTGTACCTAATCAGTACCCTTATTTCATTCCGACTAGTAAGTAAAAACGTGTTTTTCCTCAGTTGTGTGCCCATTGTTTCATTTGTTATATCATCTGGTGTGTGCTCAAATCTCCATACCGGCCTTCATCATCCAGTAAGGCTGCGCTTCTGTTGGGTCGTTTGCCAAATGCCTGCTTTTTTTGATGAGATAGGCAAATCGAATGGTCATGAAGATGATCTTCGCAGTTCTGAGTGGCTAATGTGGATACTACGCCAGTTTGATATTTGTTTTACGATGGATGGCAGTTCCACACGATTTCTCTACTGTATTGTTGATATGCCCTGCACTTGGCCTTTTCCGGACGGGGTGGATGCTGCGTACAGCGTAATGTGACGTGTAGCCACCAGATTTGGGAGGACGTTTGTCTCCTTGGAATATGACTTGTGATGCAGACGCCTGCATGGTAAAGTAGTAGCACCCGAAGTTTCAAACAAGAGAGTAAAGTGGCTGAAATGTGTTGGCCATGGCATTTTGGCTCGCCATAAAGGTGGGATAGAGCAGCTGCGCATGTTTGGCGCGGCGAACAGGCACCAACCCCAACAAGAAAACAGAAATTGACGTACTGTTTTTTTGTAAGCACCACAGAGTAGCCCGATTAGCTAGGTGAGGTGAGTTTGCAGCTTACAATGAAGCAGGAGGTTGCCGGTTCGAATCATGTCTCGCGCACTTTTTTGATGTCAAAAAAGAAAAGTAGCCCGATTAGCTTGTGACCAATGTTTGATCGGGAAGGAGAGAAGCGGCATAGTGGAGAGGGACAGAGGGGACGCAGCACCAAACTAAGCATAGGAGGGCCGATTAATCAAGCGTAGCTAGCTCCACCGTCGCGGTGAAAGAAAGGCCATGATTGGTGGCTGTGTGACTGTCTGTGTGAGGCAGCTAGCCCATGCATCAGCCACACGTTACGTACGACCCATGCAGCAGGGTCGCACTTGCAAGGTGCCCCGAAGGCCGAAGCAAAGCGAGAAAAAGGAAACGGGCCAGCGGCCTGCATCGTCGCACGTACGGACGTACCCCACGCATGCACGCCGTCGTACGTACGGTGGCGAGGCCGGCCAGAGAGCCCTAGAGTAGGCACCAGGCCTAGGCGGGCAAAGCGCGCTACGTACCGAGCAGGTACTAGTAGACAAACGAAAACAGCAAGGCGATCAGGGTCGGTCGGCGATCCACCACCCGCCACCCAGGCCAGCCAGCAAGCAAGCAACTGGTGTGTACAGCTGCTGCATGCATTGCCTCTGCCCAAAAAGATGCAATACGCCGCGTGCATCCCGAGGAGATATGGTCGGTCGCGTACCGTGTACTATGGTTCGTACCACTGTTCCATCACATTCGTACCAAAGCTCCAGGTCGGCAAATTTGACTATTTTGACCTGTTGTGGCAACAAATTCACAAAATGAACCGCTCGCGAAACTATTTCACTCCCGTAACCTTTTTGTGTAGCGCTCGCCACGACGGCGCTGCACCCTTCTGTGCAGCGCCTGCTACAGAGGCGTTGCACGCCTGTCCACCGTGGCAGCCCCTGGCCCGCACCCCGGCCGTGCAACGCCTCCCACTCAGGCGCTGCACATTGTAATGTGCAGCGCCCCCGAGCCAGGCGCTGCACAGGCAGTTATCCCTTCGCCGCACGCACGCCCAATCCCCACCCCTCCCATTAACCCTTGCGGCTGCTGCATCTTCTCCTCCCCCCTCCTCAATCCCAATCTCAAAAACTCTCAGATCTGAAGCTTTTGTCCGTGGATTTCTTCCCCCTTCGATCCTACAAGGTACACTCCTCCGATCCCCTTCTTTCTATCCATACATTTTCTCTTTTTTGTGATTTGTAGATGATTATGTTAGATGGTATTTGATGGTATTAGATTATGTTAGTGTAGTTAGTATTCAAGTAGTGTTAGTTTAGTTAGATGAGTTAGATGAATTTAGGAGAGGGGGAGGATGATGTTAGTGTAGTTAGTATTGAAGTAGGCTTAGTTAGTATGTTAGTGTAGTTAGATGAGTTAGATGAATTTAGGAGAGGGGGAGGATGATGTTAGTGTAGTTAGTATGTATTGAAAATAGACTATGTTAGATGGTATTAGATGTTATGTTAGATGAGTTAGGATATTATTTTAGATTAGTTAGATGTTATTTTAGATGGAAACCTACATTATGTTAGATGGTATTAGATGTTATGTTAGATGAGTTAGGATGATATTTTAGATGAGTTAGATGTTATTTTAGATGGAAACCCACATTATGTTGGAAACTCTTCTATGTTGGGAACCTACATCGTGTTGAATACATTTTTTCAAATTTTTTCAAATTGTTAGGCTGATGGAGTGGCTTCTCGATGATCACTGGGACAAACAACACCGGTCTTACGCTATGTCCGTGGATCAACGGGTAATAATGAAATTTACCGTTGTTAATTATTCCGTTAATTTTCAAACACATACCCCATATTTAATGATTTATTTGTCTTGCTTGTAGGAACTTGCACCTCTGAAGCTTAGGGCTCACAGAGTGAACCTTGGGTGGATGCGCTATGATGAGCGCTACACACCTTATGTTAGGGAGGCAGGACTTCTCCCTTTCATTCAGCTGGTCAGCCGGTCGACGCCACCCAACAATGCTGCGGCACTCACCGCGCTCATTGATCACTGGAGGCCTGAGACGCACAGTTTCCATCTGCGGACCGGGGAGATGACGGTGACGCTTCAGGATATAGCAATGATCACCGGTCTTCCTGCCGATGGCGTTCCTTTATGTATGAGCACTGATTCAGATGGGTGGCGCCAGCAGATGGAAGCCCTTATCGGCATGGTTCCTCCAGAGCCTCAGGAACCAGCAGATGAAGGCAAGAAGAAGGAAAGAGTCGCAGCCGGTGCCCCTTACACCTGGATTACCACGCACTTTGGTACTTGCCCTTTGGAGGCTGATGAGGACACGGTGAGGACACATGCTCGTGTCTACATGTGGTATGTTATATCCAGGACCTTGTTTGCTGATGGCACATGCAAGAATGCTCCATGGATGTGGCTGAAGGCGTTGACCGTCTTCAATAGCAATTGGAGTTGGGGTTCGGCGACACTGGCTTACTTGTATAGACAGGTATGAAGTTGTTCATATTTCATCTCATTGGTACATGCTGAATGCGATCTTTCTTTTAATACGATCATGTTCTTTTTTATGTGCAGTTGGACGAAGCCAGTTGCAGACTATCTGGAGGTATCGGTGGATGTTTGCTCGCTCTTTCCGTATGGAGCTGGGAGCGTTTTCCGGTTGGACGACCGAAGACCGTGAAGTACGAGCCTTGGGATGATAAACATGACCCACTACGGCGCCCCACTTGGGCTTACAAGTGGGATGTGTTAAATGAGATGACGGATGATCCATCGGTCATGTACAAGCTCTACAGGAGCGAGATGGACGCCATCACGGCTGAGCAGGTTAGTCGATATTGCATAAGTTTTTATCATGCTTATATCTTAACTAGATATCAATTTTGCATTGTATCCCCTTTTGCAGGTTGTATGGGAACCGTATGGCAGTGGAGACAGTTTTGGGAACCCTATTGAGTTCGTGCTCAATCCGATGTGCACTAGGGATAGGGAACTCTGGCATATGCGGTGTCCACTCATATGCAACTGGGCGGTCGAGGTTCACCTGCCACATCGGGTGTACCGCCAGTTTGGTTTGTTCCAGGCATTCCCGCCGGAATGGCAGGACACGGATCAAGTGCTACACGCGTAAGATATAACTAACATTTAGCACCTAGATGTTTGTCGGCCTCATCGTTGGTTCTAATAGTATGTTTATAACTTTCAGGTTGGATAGGAAAAAGCAGCGCAAGATCAAGGACTGGGCCAAGCATCACAGGAAGTTTGTTGTGGAGAGGCAGTATGCTGTTGATCAAGCTAGGCGCAACAAAGGAGCCCCTCTTCGTCAGCACTGCCCGTTGGCGTTCAACAACTATCTCACATGGTTCCTTGCAAGAACCCGTGTGGAGGTATGCAAGCCTGCCTATGCTGAGGATATTTTGGATGATCCCACCGTATTCGATGAGATAGCCCGGCACGAGTACAACTCATTAATTCGTAAAGGAAGCTCAGTGATCCCTTCAGGCCCAATGATGAACTTTGTGGTATTTGCCCTTTACTCTTTTCCATTCACACTATTTACATCTTCGCTGGCCTAACACGTTAATACCATTTGTGTTCATAGCGTTCCCAGATCAAGAAAGCAGCCGATGAGACCGATAGTATACTGGAAACAACCCCGGCTGGCAAAGACGATGGGGAAGGTGCCCTTCGAGCATTCCTTAAGGTTCACATCTCCTTCAAACTAGCACTTAACATGTGTTTGCACGTTTCTTCTCTCATTCACTTGTTCATGTTGCAGCGCCAGGGCCAAAAGTTAAGGCGGCTATCTAATCTTTTCGGTTGTCGTGACCCCGAGTACGTATCACCAGAACGTTCTGGGTCGGCGACACCATCAGATCCCATTTCTGGCGATGGTAATCCTTTGGATGATGAGGATGTTGGTGTGGTCACCCAAGAGGTATGGCATTGCTAACTACATGCTCACGGTACGGTTGTTGTTGCAATGCTAACTACATGCTCACACACGGTGTTTCCTTAACTTTTGTGTTTGAATAGGCTCCTGACGATATGGTCTTGGGGAAGTACAAGCCTCGTTCTGCAATCAAGTTAAAACCTAGGAGGGAATACAAGAAATACACACCCGATGACTTTACCCAGAAAGGCAAAAGGGCGGTCGAAACCTCGCGGATGGCGGCTTTGGATGACTACTTGGATGACGATGAGGATGAGGAGGCGGAGCCGCAGCCGGAGCGGGTTCCTCTTCCTAGGAAGGTCAAGAAGACATGTGTGAAGAACCGAGGTGGAGCAAGCAAGCGCGGAAGGAACTAGTCATATTTCTATATGTGTCTCTTTTTGTAATGTCGAACGCTATGTCGGACTAGTGTCTCTATTCCTATATGTGTTGAACTTGTCATATTTATATATGTGTTGAACTAGTCTCTATATCTATATGTGTTGAACTTGTCCTATTTCTATATGTCTTGAATTAGTCTCTATTTCTTGTTGTGTCCAACTTGTCCTATTTATATATGTCTTGAACTAGTCTCTATATCTATATGTGTTGAACTTGTCCTATTTCTATATGTCTTGAACTTGTCCTATTTCTATATGTCTTGAATTTGTTCTACTATTAATCACATGTGCAACGCCTGCAACAGAGGCGCTGCACTGTATAGTACAACGCCTGCCTGCAAGGCGCTGCACTGTATAGTGCAACGCCTCTGTAGCAGGCGCTGCACATGCCCGTATCTAACAGCAGAACAACAGAAGGTTCTGTTGTCATACAGGCATGTGCAACGCCTGCCACAGAGGCGCTGCACTATACAGTGCAGCGCCTCGTAGGCAGGCGCTGCACATGCCTGTATCTAACAACTGATACAGGGCGTCTGGTGGATAACTGCCTGTGCAGCGCCTGGCTCGGGGGCGCTGCACATTACAATGTGCAGCGCCTGAGTGGGAGGCGTTGCACGGCCGGGGTGCGGGCCAGGGGCTGCCACGGTGGACAGGCGTGCAACGCCTCTGTAGCAGGCGCTGCACAGAAGGGTGCAGCGCCGTCGTGGCGGGCGCTACACAAAAAGGTTACGGGAGTGAAATAGTTTCGCAAGCGGTTCATTTTGTGAATTTGTTGCCACAACAGGTCAAAATAGTCAAATTTGCCCTCCAGGTCAGGTGGACAGGTGGTCATGGTCCTAGATCGGTTGGATCACGGGCAGTTTTACGGCCGATGCTGCAGAGTGTGCTAGCATCTACGTACAACCCATGTACTCCACCTTTTTTCTTTTCTTCTGACAATCTCCCATGCACTCTACCTATGTCACTTTACACGAACTTAAAGCCCAACCACTTGGAATTTAGAGGAGAAGGGCAACGGAGTGCGAGTTTTTGGAGGACAGGCTCCTTGGGCCCCGCTAGTTTCACAAAATTCAAAAGGCACATTTAGAATTTTCAAAATAATTGAGAAAAATTCCCATGGAAACTTGTCTGTGTTCAGCTCAAACGTGTGAAAATTCGTTTGAAAATTATAGGCTGTAAAAAATAAATCCGGTCGAACAATTAAAAAATCCGCACTTGTTGCAAATACGTATTTGTTACTCCCTCCGTCCCAAAATTCTTGTCTTCCATTTCTCTAAATACAAATGTATCTAGTCACGTTTTAGTGTTAGATACTCCCCTATCTAGATAAATTTAAGACAATAATTTTGGGACGGAGGGAGTATTTTTTTGTATGCCACATGTGAAAGCACAATGTTATAAAAATTTGCACATACGTAGTAGTATACATGTATTTATGTTCAATTTTTGTGTGTGGATTTTTTTGGGTTGTAGAAAATGATATTTTGAAAACGAGCCCCAAGGAGCCCGTCCTCCATTGGCATTTTCCACACAGACCCGAATCCAACTAAACATCATTTTCTTATTACTAAGAAGCTCGTGGAAACAGACTGACCAGCTTGCTCAGTATTGGACTCTAAAAAGTGGCATAATCACAAAGGATGACTTGAACACACAGAAGGATGCGGTCAATTTGACAATTGGAGTTCATCAGTGCGTAGCCCTCTCCGAGAAAACAAGAATATCCTAAATTGGAGCTTGGGCACTAAAGTTATGACAAGTTCATATAAGCACGTGTTGACACCGGATTATGGCATGGGCAAACTACAATTAAGATGTTGAATATGAACATTCATTTGCTTAGTTCTAAGACCGTTCTCACTACAAGATCAGCTAGAGAACGACAAGTATAGGTTAGATTTGAGCATGTGTGATCATATTTTTGATTTGTTGCCGAAGAATGATTATATTAGAATTCTTGATTACCATGTCGAGCCATAAACGCAAGGACGAATGTATTACAAGTTGTATGACTTGTTTAAGCATAACTTTAATGATTGCAAGATGTTTCATCAAATAGAACGATCGACCACTGATAAAGGACAACAAAAATTGGAGGTGATTTAGTTGATTTTTTTTAACAATCACGCGGGGGGGGGGGGGGGGG